>VXAZ01000783.1:1259995-1309652 GCA_013399875.1 Gymnorhina tibicen | reverse complement strand
CGCCCTCCGCCCGCCGCCCTCCCTTGCGGTCGCTGCTGGGCCGCCTCGGGGAGGAAATTTCCCCTCCGCCGTGCCCCGGGCTCCCTCCCCCGCCGCCGCCGCCGCCATTTGCTAGGCAGGAGCGATGCGCGGAGAGAGGCGGCGGGGATGGGGCCGGGTGGTCCCGAAACGCCCTGGGGGACGGGGTGGTGTGGGGCAAGCATCAGCAAGTGAGCCGCGGGCAGGGGCCCCGGGAGCCCCGCCAGGCCGAGGCAGCGAGAGCGCCAATTAGGGATGTCACGGCTCCCAGCAGCCGGTCCCAGCCCGGCGTGGGGCTGGCGGAACAGGCGGAAGGCGCAGTGGCACCCCGAGAGCCGGGTGTGTGCAGGGTGCCGGTACCGGGCGATGTGCAGCTGTCCCTGCTTCCTGCGCCTGCGGTGGCAGCGCCGCGGTTTCCCTTGTGCTCGCTCTCGGCTCCGGCGGCACGAAACCCTCAGCGGGGACGTGGCAAGCGGAGCAAGCCCCCGGGAAACGGGGAACATGGCAGCGCTGGAGGCGTGGGGGGAGCGCGGCGCACCGCGCTGCCTGGGGAGATTTGCATGCGGGCCGGGGCCGAGGGTATTTGTAGCTGTACGCAAAGCAGCCAGTTGCTAAGGCAGCAGACGGATGGGCTGTAGCCCTGCCGCTCGGACAGGGGCCGCGGAGCCGGGGGACACCATTGTTCGGTCCCGCTCCCGGAGGCAGAGCGGTGACATCCCCTCCATAAAGCTCGGGGCACGCCAGTTGCCCAACCTCTTGTCCCCGAGGGAGCAAAATTCGATTTTGCCTTCACATTTGAAAAAGCTGGCGCCAGTGATGAGTATCTTGGTCTTCATTTCGTGTATGGTAGCCTTCACATGGGAGTTTAAACGTGAATTAGTAGTTGATAATGCTGTTTATTGTCTGTGTTTGAAAGCTAGCCTTGGCAGTAGAAGGATCTCTTTTTAATGTGTTGTGTAATCATCAGAAAAAAACCTCTAGAAAACAGTTTGTGTGTTTTACTATGGACTGTCAATTCAAACTGGTCCTGTAGATTTCTGTAGACTAAAATATTCCCTAATCAAGAAATCAGTGTACAGTGACAAGACATTCCAGCACGGATGTAAGTTCGGTCTTTGGATCACACAGAAGTCTACGGGAAGATATAAAGTTTAGAGAGAGGAAGAGGCTAAGGCTTGACTGTGCTCAAGATAGCCTTAACCCAGCTTTCTGAATACATCCTGTCTTTTTGACAAAGCAACCCCCAGGTCACTGGGAGAAAGAAAAATTTGTAATGAGCCGGAGAGACAAACAGGAGGGAGAATGCTTTGTTCATGAGAACTGACTAATAAGTCTACTTTTAATTAGTTGGGGTTTGAAATAAACATGAAGGATCCATGCTGTGGAGCAACTGCTGCCAAGGGGGTACAGGTCTCTCAGTTCATTTAACACAAAGTTGCTGGTAGACCACCTCTGGGGAAAGTCAGAGCAATTACACCTCTTGGTATTGATCAGACAGGTGGAAAGACTTCTAAGACTCCTATGCTTTCATATAACCTACATTTTACTTTTGTCTCTTTGCTCTGTTGAGGGAAACAACAAGGATCTTCATGTGACCCTGTGTATCTCTGTAAACACCCTTATCAGTTTTGGAGGAGATAGGAAAAAAAAACCACCAGAATTTCCTCTATTGAAAACTCCCAGTTTCTTGAAGACCCAGGGTGAGATTTTTTCCCCAGTAACCCTAAAATGAGCATGTTTGTAAATGTGGCCCCCAGAGATCTATGAAGTTGTACTTGCAGTTTCTCTGGGCAAGCAATAATTTTGTCCCGCAGAGGAAAGTAGAACAATGGGCCCAAAAGTAGCATTTTCTGTTTTACCCTCTACGGTTGAATTACGTTTTATTAGTGTTCATGAAAGGTATGACCTAACAAGCTACACCCCACTTAGAAAACAGGAAAATTAATTGATAGGGGGCAAATAATTTTATATGGAAAAGGGACAAGATGCTAATTCACCATTAAGCATGTTTGTTCATGTTCAGCCTTCTTCTTTCCTGTTTTCCAGTTTAAAAAGCTTTTGAGTGAAAATGTCTGGTCTAAGTAAGCTGGCCTAGAAAAAGGAGACAGGGACTGTAAGAAGTAAGTCTCCAAAGTTAATGTTTTTGGAGTCACGCTTATACAGGAAGAAGTATTAAACAGTGCTTCCTTCTCATGGCACTATTGAAAGCAGACGTGGCAAGGAGACACCATTCTTTAGGCACCAAAAATGCATCCATGCCATCACAAAACATTTTAGTATCATAAAATCAGTGGTACTGAAATTATAACCCATGAGCAGAAAAAGTTTTTAAAAAAAATGAGGCTCATGCACATGTACCAGCACCTCCCTTCTCTGGAATGGAAACTATATCCAAATATCTTAGGAGAGAATTGAGCCCTAGGAAACCATTCAAGTCTATTGAAGCAAAAATATTTCTTTTGTCTAAGGACAAGGGTTCTTTACTGACTTGCAGAAAGACCATATTTAAAGCTAAGAAGTTACTTTGTTTAGCGGCCGGTTTGTAAGAGAACGCAATTTCAACTTTTTTTTTCTGAGGATAGTAAGTGACTGTTACCCTGAACAGTATGAGTGGCCATTGTAAGCTCAAAAGTTGTCTGATATGAATATGATGCTGGAATGAAACTGGGTGATCTCCAATACTGTAATATTTACCTGAAACAACATGGCTATCCTCTCATTAAATAAATGAGATGAAAATTACCTGTTTTTTACAAAGCTAAATAGAATCTGGGATTATGGTTTCATATGGGTACAGACTGGTCAGCAAAAACAAAAAGCAGAGACAATAATTTTAATTTCCTCTTTTTTGTCTCATCTTTCTACACATCCCATTCCAATATCATCAGAGAAAAACTGTGCTTCTAAGAAAAAGCCTGATGGTTTCACAGCAAAAAACAATGAGTCCAGCTCAGCAGAATCTTACTGGGTTGTTAGAAGGCTTATTAGAAGAAAAAAGGTCTTTATCTTCAGTATTTTAGTGTGCATTTACAGCATCAGTGAAATCAGCAGCCTAAAGATCAGCAAATCCGTCTCCCCTCTGATACACAACCAGGAACTGCTTTTAAGTTGTTATTAACTACTAATCATATAATCAAAGACAGAGTTCCGTTCTTAATTAGTAAGCCACTGGATGTTTGTGAGCTACTTTAAGCAGGTAAAGCTTCCAGCTGAAAGGTCAGTACACTTGCACGGCAGACAACTGTGTTGTTCAACTCAAAGAAAAGACTGTACGAGAAACTCTTGAGTTTTCCAGAAGGGTGGTTTAGTAAGCTGCTGTAGAGCCTGATATAAATCCTCAGGGCAGGCAAGTGAGGTCAAGTTTGCCTTGAACACTTTTTATTGCAGGTGACACCTCTGAAGCATTAAAAAAAGGAGCTTGGCTTTTACAGCCCAGCATGAGACAGTGACTGCACACATCCTCAGCTGTTAGGCAGGCTTGGCTCACATGTGCAGGGAGTTTCCTGCCTTCCCTGGCAGACAGTGCTCAGAAGTTCCCCTGTGGTGCTCAGACAGCAATCCTAGGAGAAAGTGAGCAGAGAATTACCATCAGTGTTAGTTATCACCTACAAGGGTTCGGCCCTCACGAGGGATGTGGTGCACACGTTGGAAGACCCTGGTACACAAGCTCTGGAGTATTGCTGACTTCCAGACCTGCAACATGTGATGTTAACCTCGATCAAACAACAAAAAGCATCACCATTTCAATTCCTTCTCAAAGCAAGCGATTTCCCATTTGTTTAAGGATAGAAAGACCCAGCATCTGAAACTGTGTTTGAGGACAACTTCTCTTATCTTCCTTTCTTCCTGAATTTCATGGAGAGATGTCTAATATTAAATAGTTTATTTTTTTCTAACTAGGAGAATCAAGGCCAAGTGAAAAGTATCGTCTGTAGAAATAAGTCATAATGTTGCAATCCAGATCATTTTTTAAAATTAATCTCTAAGATTATATTGCCCCTAATATTATTTTGGTGTGCTCTATAATAATGTGATACCTCAAAAGCTTAGTAGAAAGTTTTAATTAATTTTCTGTAAATGAAGCTTCAAAATATCTCACTGGTGGAGTAACCTGCCCAGTTATTGCTGCCATTATTGACTATAATATTTATGTCCCCAGGCAGGATATGTGTACTGCTTAGAGGTGTATGCACAGGATGCGCTGCCCTAGCAGCCTGAGGGATAACATCCATTACTCTGTTTTTCCAAAATACATAAAATTTCTTGAGTAGAATACCTGTACTCTGCATATTTTGCATAATCATATTGCGTCTCTGTTAATACAGCAGTATAACAATTCCTCTTTGTCAGTGGGACAATCCATGAAATTATGCTTTGAAACCATGGCAAATTTCTAAACCATATGACACGAAAAGTATTTATGAAATATCCTGGATCATACAGTTAGTAGCAGGGTAGTGACCCAGAAAAGAATACACATTCAGCTGGAACAGAAATAAGGTTGTTGGCTAAAGGAGAAGTTTGCAGATTTATAGACAGAACAGATCTAACAGTATAATAATCTCTGTGAAACTGCAAACCTGCTCAGTTAGCTGCTACACAATTAGGAAAAAAGCCCTGGTATCTGGAAGTATTAAATGTTTGCAAGTTTCAAAGCCAACCCTTTTTTACAAAGCATAAGGATATTTAAAACTGTGTAACAAGAAAGGCTGGGATGCACACAGCAGGGAATCTGTAACTGTCATTTATTGTTTTGAAAGATTTTTCCCACTAGAGTGGAATCTGGGGGACAAATAGCCAAGAGCTGAGCGTCAGAAATAAAATAATAAAACAAAATTTGCCACTGCCAAGCTACAGTTTCCCTGGACATTAGGCTTGGCAGGAATTCTGCAAGTTCATGGCCAGCATTTCACCATAGTGAACTTTGGTTTTCAGCACATTCCTGCTTCTCCACGTGCAAGGATCACAGCAGCCTCGTGGACAAAGCAGGCCAGAACTGGCAACCTGGCTGTGAAGGCTTCTCACTCCCAAACACCAGGATCCAGTCCCCATGACAAGGACAGGCAGTGGCTGGAAGAGATCCTTTGGAGAGGACCACAGCATGTACATCCATGTAATAAATGCTTGTAGGAGATGCAATGTGCAGTCCTCCACAGGCCATTTCCAGGACAAAAGTAAGGCGAGGAAAGGCCATATTACAGCGAGACAGGAGCTCTTCTGCTAAAGATCACTGAAAATTTTGCTGTTCTGCTAGAAAACATATGACAGCTTAAACACTCAAAAGACCACAAGAGGACACTATGGTGCCACTTACCTTCAAAATTGATTTACTTTAAGGAACTTCTGCTTCACTTGTAAAATTACTTAGAACTGTATTTGATACACAGAATAGCCATTTCTACAAAGATACTTTATCCTTAGAAATTGAAAAGTTACTTAGTCTTTGAGATACCTTTTTTCCTACTCACCCAGGTTCTGTACATTCAACTAAAAGAACTGTATTAAGGTTTTCTACAATAAACTTGTTAAATATGACAGTAATTTTTAGTGTAGAAGTAAGATGCTGGAAAAAGTACTAGTCAGTGTTTTGATGTGGTTTTTCTTTTTATCTTTTATTAAAAGGATCAATTTTCAGATCAGTTACATCTTTAGCATGGGTAGATTTGTCATAGTCTATTTAATTCTTAATAAAGGGCTCAGAGAAGAAACTGAGCACAGGCCTAGACAAGATTCTTGACATGTTGAGTTTAGCTACAGGAGGAAACTCGGGAAGATTAATCCAAATGGACTTTTCAAAGCTCTATTAAACTTTTTTCAAATGTTTGTATTCCAGACTAAAGGGATCTTATTTTGAATTGTCTGATGAAACTTGTATTAGCTTCAGTTTTAATCTCATTTAATTTGATCTTTATTTTGTTTCTCAGCGACAACCCTCAGGGGAACTTGAATTCTTGTTTCCTGGGCTTTATGCTTTCCTTTCACTTCAGAATTGACAAAAGAAAAGTTTTATGAAAACAGATAGACCAGGTGCTGAGAAAGGACTTCAGAGGAAAATACCCATTATACAGAGGAGAGAATCATCTTAATGGAGTTTAAAAAACAGTCTGGGGAGAAGCAACAGCAAAAGGGCAAAATTAAGTGCCCTCACATTTGAGTTCTGATTGTCGAGGCCAGAGCCTTGATTAGAAGCAGCAACATTTTTCTGTTGTAAGATAAATACTGAACTTTGTTTACTTAGCTTGGGTTTTTTTTCCCCTCCACTATTTGTTGTCTCATGACAGCAGCAACAGAACCAAGTCCAATACCTCTCTGAGGTCACAGTTTTTGGAAAGAGGGGTTGGTTGTTGCTTTTGCTCTGCAAAAAAAAAAAAAGTCATAATGAAGTGATAAATAAATATGAAGGTTAGTGAAAGCTTTTCCATTTCTCTAAAGGCAGAAGATTAAAAAAAAAGATAATTATAGTTGTTCTATAATTCTATAATTAGAACATTCCCAAGCTGTTCTATGCAGATGTAAGGCTTGTAGGTAAGATAGCAAGACAAAAATCAAGACCAGATTTTAAAAAAAGAAAGAAAAAAAAAGAAAAATTTAATTCTTGAAACACTGAATCAAGCCTTCCAGAACAGTCAGAGCAGGGTTATCCAGGATCACAGTCTGTCCTGAAAACAGTTCAGCAGATCAACTAAAATACTGCTCTGTGTCTGCAAATTAAATCCAACAAATCTTAAGAGCGACTGAAAGCCACTATTAGTGGGAAGAATCTTTTGGTTATTAAATTCTTTTGTAGTCTAAACATGTTACATTTTAAGAATTTGAAGCAATTTGATAATTTCCATATGTATAAATCCAGAGAAGAGCAAACAGAACTGCTGCTTTCAATAGCAAATGGAAGAAATCCAAGTTGCTGCAGTCTCACTCTGCTTTTTCACTCCTCCCCTCCCCTAACACTGAGCATGGTTAACCCAGCCACTGGCATGATCAGCAGGAAACTCATCCCTTGAAGGAGGAAAACAGTTTTCTGCAAGACCAGCTTCCTGAACCAGTTTACACAAACCCCAAGGCTGTCTCAAGGGACGGGGTAGGCAACATGCAGCCAAGGGACAGAGCAGCAGCCACAGCTGTCCCTGGCATGAACTGCTCTGGCACTGCTCCTCACTCCAGAACAGGAGGAGGATGCAATACCTGGCTTTGCAAAGTTGATTCTGTGGTGCAGATGCCCACTGAACCTTAGGTGTAAAATCAAACTGAGTTAATAAACTTATATTCATATAGGTGGTTAGATTTAATGGACAATGTTTGCTGACCTGGAAACAGAGAAATATGCTGGCATGTTGCTTGAGCAGCTCAATGACATGCAAGAGGGAATAAGGTGTTAAGCACAGCTGGGTAGTTCATATTCAGTGTAAAACCTGCAGGAGTCCTTCCATGGCCCAAACAAGTCACCTGCTAGGGGCAAGTTGGATACAGGAACTGAACTACTCAGCCTTTAGGTGACAGAACTGTTGTGTGTGTCAGACCAGCAGTAGACTTTGGAGGTTTGGTTTCTAGCATTGCCTCTTGCCCAGATGAGACAACTGAGAACTGAAGTTGTTTATTTCTGTGGATGCTACAGTCCATTAGTCTGGAAAAGGAGAGTGCTGGGGGAAGGGCCCTGGTGTCAACCTTTTATAATCAAATCAATAGTCTGCATCAATATTATGCCTGTAGTTCTTGGCTGCTCATATCACACATGTAAAAGCAAGAGCCTTTGATTGTTTAAGATGCCTTCAACTTTGGGTCTTTTGAAAATCAGCCTGAGGTACTTCATAATACATAGATTTTGAGATTTACAGAAATAGTAATATTTTCAGAATTCATGTTAGCACAACTCATTATTTAGAAGTAAGTAATGACTTGCGTTCTTTCATTTGGCAGCCAACAAAGCTTATTACAAAGTTTGTATCTCAGTTATATCTGGTACTTCAGCGATAGCAGCAGCCATGACAGAATCTGTCAGCTGAACTTGAATGCATTTGAATTACCAATGCAAATGGCTGTTATTAATTGGGGCAGGGCAAAGGCATTCAATTGCAGCATGAATCATCCTCCTGTTGGGAGGCAGAAAACAGAGTGCAATCATTTTATGCTTGAGTGGTTACAAATGCAGTGTTGTGAATACTACAAGTTGCTGTCAGGGCTGGAGACACTAGCGCCAGAGTGAAGGGTCACTGGTTTTTCTGAGAGCAATCACAGCTGTATCTTACATGATTTTACTTTTGAAATTAATTTCTAATAAGATGCCTTTCTACTGTGTTTCAAGTTGTGTGGTTTTGATCGTTTAAGAACAATAAATTAGCTGCATCTATTCAATAAGCTAGGTAACATGGATAACCAGCGCACGAGATTCCAGCTGCTGATTTTGCCTTCCAATTTTGTTTCACACAAGCAGTTTATTTGAAGCATTCTGAGTTAACATTGTAACTGCTAATGGAAAAGGGACTCAGAGATCACAACACATCTGTGAGAAGTGCTGTGAGGCAGAGGTTATCCTAATCCTGGTGCAGGCAGCCTGTCTGGTTCCCCATATGCTTTGTTCTCCATTCCTTGACAGCTTGACCAGGGGTCTGCTGCGGGTAACACTGCCACCATGGACTCACTGCAGTGACTGATCCCTGCCCATGGACACTTGCTTGGACAGGTTTAGCAGTATGTGAGTTTAGATGAGGCTGCCTGCCTACATCCAGGATGCTCTAGGATTAAACCTGCTTGAATTTCTCCTGCCTGCCATGGAAGGGGCAGCCCTTCCCTCTGATATCAACCCAGAGTCCTCATGATACTCTGGCCTTCTTTCTGCCACAGGGGTGTATGGTTCTTTCAGGGCCTCATGGGCCTCTGAACATCTGCATTGTGTTGTGAGATGACACCAATATCCTTACACAATTTTAAACAATATTTTATTGAATATTCATGTCTATGTTTTGCCACAAGGTTACAAATTACTCATTGTACAAGCAGTCAACAAATAAGTGCAATACATTATAGGTAAGACAAAACATAAAGAAGTATTTTCTGTATCTTTAAGGAAAAGAATATATATGTTTTAGTCCATGCTGTAGTATGGGAAGGTAAAAAAGTAAAAATTAGCAGGCAGTAAAGTGACAACACAGTATAAAGAAAACAGCTGGAAGGAATAAAGAAGCATCTTACATTTCAAGTGTGTAATGAAACAACAATCAGAGTGCTAGTTCTGAGAAAAGAGACCGTGGATGGCAGTTTTCCAATGGCTTAAGAACCCATTAGAAGAAGTACTGATGGGCAGTAAACATTTGCCCTATTGAATTCATCATTTTACCAGTAAAACATGTTCTGATGCCAGTCAAGCAATATCAGGGAGGCCAGAATTTTGAGTCAGTAATTTCCTTTTCTATGTGCATAACCAGGATCAGTATTTATTGAGAAACTATTCTTAAAAAGTTGGCTTGTGTGCAACTAGATTTTTCCACATTATTTGCAAAGCATTTGGTAACATACAGGAGTATAATTAGAATATATTTATCAAGAAAACCATCTTATCAAAAGAATTAATGATGCTTAATTTTGAAGGTATAAAAGAACAGTGTCCTTCCAGAAATCCTATTTGTACATGGAATGCAGAAATGGATGGTAGGAACAGTCTCAAATGCCTCTAGAAAAAAACTAACTTGCTGTTTTTCCATTCTGTTCATGCTCAGCCTTCTCTTTCAGTTGTTAAATACTTTGTGTGTTTACAAGTGCTTCCCTTAGATCAATTACAGGGCTTTTATTCTACACTAGGGCAAAATTCTGTAGAATTTATCAGTATATATCAGTAATTATATAAAGTATAAATAAGAATTATTTATAAGAATAAGAATATATAAGAATATATAGTCTTAAATAAGAATATATAAGTATAAATCAGAATTTATCAGTAAATGAAAATTGGTATCATAAAATCACAATTAACAGCAAGTATTGTGGAAAAGCATTTACCAGCAAGCACTGGGAACTGACCCTACAAAGATGTAGTGCTGCCATCTTATAAATTCATCATGAATCCCAGTATATTTGACTAAAATGTCCATTTTGAGCCTACCAAGAGCAGCCTGTCTCAGTATATGCTCTTCTCTGCAACAGGAGCTTCTAACCTCACCTACCTGCTGTATTTCAAAACCTATTCCAAAGGCCAAAACAGCAGATTTATATAAAAAGATCTCTGTCTAATCTCATGTCTATGAATCCACTGGCCATGGTCTGATTTTAGCCAGCTAGAATAAAAATTAAATAATAAAGCATGTTGCTGATAAGGATAATTGTTTAAATGTCAAAAAGATTTCCACAGCTCTCTTACTAGCCAGAATTCCTGCTTTGTCCTGGCTTGTTCTTGCTCCCATCATCATGAAAATGCTGCAAACAGCTGTCCCCAAATTATAGAAAAGTATCAACAATGTTGCCTGCACCTGAATGCAAGAGATCTACCTCCACCCTTCAGTAACTGTCCAGCTGTCCACTGTCCTGGTCAGGGTTCAAAAATAAGAGTTTAGCACTTCAGGATGGGTCTCTAAAGCTAGTGGTAGGCATGCAGTCCAAACTGGAATAGGTTTGTCACCCATCTTGTCGTCTTAAAACACAAAGCAAAACCAAACCCCAAGCAAACCAGAAAAGCACTCTTCTCCATGTGGCAGGGGGGGCTCTTCTCTGGGTAAGCCATCAACTATTGATGGAGGTTGTATGATTTAACAAGAAGCAATATCTGAAAACTTCTTGAAACAGCTGTCTGAATCATAATCTCTATTTCCTGTGTGGAACTGCTGGTTCTGGACTCCAGTATTTATGCCACAATGCAGGTACCAAAACCATGTGTCAAGTATTACAGAATTTATTCTTTAGATGTGAACACTTTCTATTAACAATGTTGGTCCTGGTCTGCCCAAGATGATACAGAATTTACCACTTCAAATTCTAAATGATTTTGCTACATCATTTATAATTTACATAAATTTTCAAGTATGCAGGTGAATTTATAGAAAATATATTTAAATTTTATTATAGTTTTCCATTAACAAAACACAGAAAGATAGGTACTTGCATTGCAGAGTACTCCATAAATCTCTCTCTAGACTTCATAGACCTTATGATACAGAATACACCATTAAACATGATACAAGTGTCAGACTAAAAGGTTGTGCCACAGAAGGAAATCCAAAGGACTTGGCTGGGTGAAGCTGAAGCTTACGTAGGTCTAGGCGACAGGAATTTTGTGCTTCTTGCAGAATTTCACTTTCACCTACGTCCATTTCACCAAACATGTTCCGCACCTACAAAAATTCAAAAGGTTGTCCCCAAAAGCCAGACTGGCACAACAGCAAAAAGCTTTATGCAGCGAGCAAATTCAATGCTATTTCAAGTTACCCGACTCAAACTGTATTGCAAAACCACGTCTGAGTGTGAGGAAATCAACATCAGTATTCTGCTGTTTGCATTCCTATAAAACATTTCCCAGACTTCAGCACGGATGTATTACAGGCAAGAGTCACAGCTCTGGCTGTTCTTTGTCTTGGCTCTCTCCACATATGTAGCAAACAAACTCAGGAGCTTTCTTCCCTGAGATGAGCTCACACTCTGAAGACAGAGCTTCAACATCTCTAATTTAGAAGGGAAAAAATATTACTACATCCCACAGATTGGTGAGGTGTGATGAATTTGAGCCTCTTCATAAAGTCAGTCTGCCACTCAATGAAGTCAGCATTATGTAGATATTTTGGCAGATTAACTGGAATAGTGCAAATTTCCCTGATTTCTGTTCATCCAACATGCCCAAAAAAGACAAGTGGAAGGAAAGTGGGTGAAGACAGTGAAAAGACAGTGAAATATATGTTGTCTGTAAGGCTTTGTGAGTAATATCTGCTTACTTATCCCTGTAAATAAAAGCAGTAGGAGGCAAGCAGTCTGGAAGTTTCAGCAGAGGTATTTGTAAAAGTTACAATTGAGGGGGCCCTACTCTTATTCAGTCTCCTTCCGTCCTCTGCTCCCTCATCCTTCTAGACCAACTTCTACCATTTACACTTAAAGCTTGTGCTCTAGTTATGATTATGGCTTGTTAGTGATCTGGTCATGGCAGAAGCCTTTTGAATAGCAGCCCAGTCCCATGACAAGAATTAAATTGATTTGCAGGAGTCAACATTCCTTACTGCCCCAGCGAACACAGCCAGACTGGGGTGCTGGTACATCCGCAGTTTCTCCAAACCATGAAGTGATTCCATTTAGAAGTCACTGATGTGTGGTTATCAGATTACTGCAGAGAGAAAAAGTTCCAAAGAGCTTTGTCTGCTCTCTCTCATTTTCCTTTATTCTCCTAACACTCTCTTGCCATCTTGGTTTCTTTCCCAGCATTTGGAATTACTGAATTAGGTGCTTACATTCCCTCATATCTCTCTCACTGAAAAAAACCAAACCAAAACAAAACCAAAAAAAACCCACACCCAAAGCAAAACACATAGAACAAAAATATAAAAAAAAAAAACACCCAAAGAATAAACAACAAAACACCAACAGTTCTTCTTTCCCTCTTAGTAAGAATCAAGATTCAGTTTGGATTTTAATCTTACATTTTCCACTTCCCTGAAGACACGGATAAAGTTCTCCCTTAAGACTCCTTTCAGTTCAGTTTCATTCCATCCTCTTCTAAGAAGTTCCTCTATCAAAGAAGGGTATTTAGAGACATCTTCCAATCCCTCCGGGAAGCTGTTGGCAAGAGTCACACAAGAATACTCAACACACATCAATGACAAATTGGAGAAAAAGGTTTTTAATTAGTATTTTGCACATATTGACTTTTGGAGTGAGCTCACTTTGGACCCAGTTCTTCCTCTGAGAATTCAACTGACAAACAGGAACAGGATTGGGACACAAGAAAAGGCTCCTTCTTCACATAGGACCCAATAAACAGAATACAACTGGAATGAAGATGCACTTCTATAAAGGCAAAACAACAGCATGGGGAGATACTGGACAAAGGGGAAAAAAATAACCAGAAATTCATGTATACATTAATCCACACTTTCCATCTGGCCTTTAGAGTAAGAGGAAACAGCTGCATCACAGATGAAGTTGGTGTAATGCACTCATAACTGAGAACAAAAGGAAACCTGCAAACATATGATGAGCTCTGGAGTTGCAGGCAATTTAGTGAACTCTGTTGTTTACAAAGTATTTTTTTTAAAAAATACAATTAGAACAATAATATTGGTTTGAATTAAGCAAATTGTTTAGGCAGTGGAAGGAAACCATTCAGAGCCCTTTACTGAAGAAATTAGAAAAAGCAAACTGATCTATGTCTTGTGCTAATTCTTGTCAGAATAAAAAGCATTTAGAAATAAGAAGCTGCAAAACCTGCATTAAACAGCTGTTTTAAATTGTACTTCCACGAGATTTTGACATTGTTTTGAGATAACTAATGGTTTTGATATTTTTCTGTTCTGTGGAGGTGTGGTGATAAGCATATCTCAAGAAACCTGTGGCATTACTACCAGGAATTAGGACCTTAACAAGTCCACCACCAATTTAACTGATGCTCTTTGAGAAAATGCATGTGATAAAATGTGCCCTTTTGTTGCAAACTGTGTTTTTATTTTGAACGTTATCATTTCAGAGCTATGATATCATGGGAGCTGACACAATGGGTACTGTTTGTACTTTACAGATGGCAGCCTGACTCTGACTTTCATTCCCAAGCAGGCCTGACTCCAGGAGAAAAAGAAAAAAGAAAAAGTAGACGATGATTCAACAGAAAGATAAAAAGCAAAAAAAATGTTTAGGGTTACAGCAGCAAATGCCACCCAATCTGCTTTTATTTCCTCAGCTGTAGCTGCAGCAGCCCAAGAGTGAGGAGAGGTTGTGTGGTAGGCTGTTCACCAGGCTCTGCTTGCCTCAAATGCTTCCCAAGCCCCAAAAGCAGGAGTGGTTTTGCAGCACCCAAACACTTTGGGCTTTCCCCAAGGATAGTGGAGGAAAGAGTTTTGCAGCATCTCTCTGGGCTGAACCATTTACCATGTAAAGGCTGAGGCAGCTTTTCTGTCATTTATCTTTGGCTTTTGGAGAAAAACAACCTCTATCACTGGTTTTGTATTCACAAACCACCATCTAGAACACATGGCTGCAGAGTTCACAGGGCATGAGAATCCATTTCTACATTTGTAGCACTACTTCATGCAGTTATAAAAATGAATCATTGTGCCCCTCTTTCATAAAACTTGGTTTAGTGCTCATCACAAGACAATCTGATAACAGTTTTTCAGTCTGCCTTCTTTTTTTCCCTTGAATGAACCAAAACCTGCATAATTTAAGGAGCAGATGTTGATGTATGTACAACTTTACTCACCGTTCCACTCCATCATAGTCCCCACCAACTCCTATAGATTCTGAGCCTGCAATTTTCTTTATATGGTCAAAGTGATCTGAAAGGAAATACCAAAGAAAACAACACCTAAGCATCCAGCAAAAAAGAAATATTACAGTTTGCACATATTGGCAGTAGGTGACAGCTCTCCTTAATCATGGATTCTTGATCAAATCCTTTTTAAAAAAGTCAAAAGACCTCCCCCATCAGGCAGTACCCTTCAAAATTACAACTACACTGATTAAATGCAAATGAGGAAAGAGACATGATCATCACAGCACGTTCATTCCTAACAAGTAGCCCAATTATACCGATAGAATTTTCGTTGCCCATTACATACCTAGGTTTCCCACTCTTAATTACATAGGCTTAAGGTGTTTTCCAGAAAGTAACAACTACTTTGGGATTAATGGTTGTTGGCTCCATTTGTGAGCATCATGTCCTCCAGCTACACACACACCTTGTACCTCTTGTTATTGGTTAATGAGTATAGCTCAAAAAGTACCTAGAGCTAGGCTAAGGTGTGGATGGAATAAACAAGCAGTATAATTTACGTGACCTTGAAGATGATTTAGGCACCAGGAAATTCACAGAATTTATAGGAATTCGTAGAACCCACAAAAACTAGAGTATAGTAACATCAAACCTGCAAGGGTAGAAATATTAACAACTTCTCTGCCACAGGCCAGGACATCTGCATTGAAAGTCACCATGATAATTCCCTTGTTCTTTCTCTGAAAGATACGAAGAGACAGGTGATGAGTGAACATTCATGTCACACAAACTTCATGGGCATCTTATGTAGAATCTTCTACACCCATCCATCAGTGACAACAGCAACACTAAGTCAAAGTTCAGATGGCAACACAAGGCTTTGCCTCCCTGTCCTTTCCCCTGGGTTCATTTTACTTTCATGTGGACCGAATCAGCAGAAGGGCAGTGACTACATCGAACAAACTCAACCAGAATTTCCCAGTATTTGCAAACACTTCATTTTTGTAGTCAAAGACTAAACACAACTCAAGGAAAATGTCTCAGAAGCAAATGTAAGCTGCTCCTCAGGAGTCTGCTTCTAAACTAGATTCAGGGATGAGAAGGTGGAAAGTAAACATCACGATTTGAATGCATGTTTGTTGCAGCCCAGGCAAACATTGCCATTAAAACAAAAAACAAAACCCCCAAGAAGCAAAACCAACAAATCCCTTCCTCCAAAAAACAAACCCAAGAACCATGTCACACACCAGTTGCTGGAGGATATCATCAGGAACATTTCTTGAGTGATTACAAACAGAAAATGCTGATGAGTGGCTGAAAATTACTGGTGCTTTTGAGATATTGAGTGTAGCTTTTACTGTGGAATATGAGGTATGAGATAAATCTATCAGCATGCCCAGGCGATTCATCTCCTTTACCACTTCCTAAAACAGATGTACAGACAACAGTGTCAGTATTAAGTTTCCTGAAAGGAAACCGTTTAGCTGATATATGCAAACATAGATTAATTCTGCAGCTGTCAGCTAGTCATAAACCTGCTGTGCCTGTGTTGGTTTCTATGTACCTATTAATTCAATAGTAATTTATTCACTCAAAATTAGCCAGCACACCACTACATGCTCAAAACTTAGAAAATTTAGTCAATCTGAAATAAGTCATTTGAAGTGTTATTCACATCTCACTGGCTGTACATATGAATTCATACAATTAATCTGTATTAAAACCATTGTCATTAAATCTAACACTTCTTTTACCCTAAGAAACATCACAGTTAATTCGGTTTGGACTAATTCCTGATCACCTCCTAACTATCAAGAACTTCCAGTAATTAATTTTTAATGACAATTTGCTTTTGAGAAGATAAGGCCAGAAGTTGTTAGTTGCATGACAGATTGCCCAGATTAGCATTGAAAGAGATCCTTACTTGGCCGAATGCAGTCAGACCAATAACACTAGGGTAAAAGTTGTGTATTCCTTTAGATGATGATTCAGACCTTAAAAAAGGGAGTGAGGGAGGAGAAACATCATTATTCTGGAGAATACAGTATCAGCAGCTGGAACTTCTTACACTACAGACAAGAAAAATTACCATGTCACATAGCCAAATGTGGGGATAAGGAGCTACATAATAGGTATCTTGTTCAGGCAGTGCTTTTTATGTTCATAACTGTGTTCAGGTTCACTGATGTTGATGTTTGTAAAGGAATTTAAGACAAGCAGAGAGGTGACTGTCAGCAATTTTCTGATAAAACAAACGTCCATGAGAGAAGAAAGAGGCACTGCAATGGCAGTTACCTGCCAGCCAGAAAACCTGCTTTTCAGCCCCCTGCACAGAATTTCCCTTTCCCTCAGTCGGTGCAAGAAGGTATTTTGTCAGTCCAGCAAAGAGAATTTGCTAAGATTCTAATACAGGATCTAAATACCCATCCCTGTAGCTCCACGTGGGACCTGCACTTCTGAGCTGGCCAGAGAGGACAGTGTTGAAGGCTGCTGACTGCTGAGTTTTTGCATAGCATTTACCCTCTTTTATCTACATCATATGCATTTTCAGTACTTTTTTTTTTGTCTCTTTTGCCCTATGTAACTTTCCTAATATAGCAAAGGAGACAGCAATTTGACCATCTTTGTGTTGTTAAAGAGATTTAAAGTGTCCAAATTACGAGCATAACAAGCACTGCATAACGGATGTAGTCTCCCACTGCACACATGGCAAATGGTTTACCCCCAAAACCTATCACCTGGACTTGGTTCAAAGTCTTCCAGAGGATAATCCATACTTCTCCCACATGCAGCTGCCACTCTGTTGCGTTAGACAATCACACAAAATGTGCACATAATTACCAAGGAGTGTTGCAGGAATGTGTTAAAGTCATGTAACGAACACCCAAGTCATAGTACATCCTCAGTGTTGCCAAACTGCTGTCAATGGAGTGGCCACCTTCTATTCCAATCAAACATGCAATCTTTCTACTGTCAGAGATACCTGGAAAACACAAAGGAAGATAATTCCAAAGTAATTTCTTGACAGATAAGAAGCCACCACTACTGAGCAGCAATTGTTTGTGTAAATTGCAGTACAGACATTTTCATCGAATCGGAGCTTGCAGAGTACATGTTTATATGGCAAATTTTCTCATGACTGCAGTGGACCAGGGCTGTGCACAGTCAGTGGCTGTGGTTCAGAGGAAACGTTGAAGTTGCTCTTTAAAGCAGGATAACTTGTCTGCTTGCATCTCTCTGTACATACCTCCTGCAATCACATTTTAAAAAACTCTTTTACAAGAAGGAGCATCACCTTGGGAAGTCACCACAAGTTCCAGCTCTTCATAGCTGTTACACATCCTCTTGACAACATCGATTTGCTCTAAGGTCAGGCGCACAGCATCCTTGTTCTGAGCGCTGCAAAGAACATACACTGACCAAAACTGAAAGAGACATTGACAGGTAAAGCAGATAACTTGTGTTTTGACTTGGAAACTTCTGTTTGCTCATAGTTCAGGAGCACAGACCAAAGTAACTTTCTGCAGTTTACAAAGGAGTTGCCACTATAGCTCTCCCCCAAAGAAAGAGTTATGATGTAGGGCAAGAGCACCCACTCCAGACATAATTAAGGCCTTCTGATACACTCAGCTACTCCATAGTACATGCAGGAAAGCAGATATAAGCTTTCTTTAATTTCTATATCACAAAGCAAATGCTGCTGTTTTGACTAAGGGTACCTGAATTATAAAACCCAAACTTTTGAAACACAACTGTCATGAAAGAGTGTCTGTGGCTTTTCAGTTTTATTATTTTTTTCTTTTTCAATATAAAGAGCCAAAATCAGGGCTAGGAGTACTTTTGCAGCTGGGAAAGAAGCAAATGTAAAAATATGGTCTCAGATTCACCGCCACAGCAGTACATACCTGAGCTCCCACATAACCAGCCTGAAGTTTCACAAGGTTTGTGTGGGTAGTGTTGAGTTCTCTTAAGTTGACTCTACTGAGTCTATTTTGGTAAAGTATTCTCAGCTGCAGTACAAAGTCATTGTGGCTAGAATGGAAAACAAATAGGGCTTGTGTTAGAAATAAGTTGTTCCCTGTCTAACCCAAATGTAATTTCTTCCACTGTTCATAGTCCCTTAGGCTGTTAACTGCCAATAATCCTTGCAGCAATAGATGCCTAAAGGTCTCCCTTCTTTCCTGCCTTTTCTGCTTCTCACCCCATCCCACCAGCGAGCAGGTTGGGGGTGTACAATAAGTTGGGAATGGACAGAGCACAGACAGCTGACCCCAGCTGGCCAAAGGGTTGTTCCAGATCATATGAGTCATGCTCAGCATATAAAGTTGGGGAGAAGAAGGAAGGCAGGGGACATTCAGAATCAGGATGTTTATCTTCCCAAGAAAATGTTATGTGTGATGGAGCCCTATTTTCTGGGCATGGCTGAACACCTTAGTCACAGGAAGTAGTGAATTAATTCCTTGTTTTGCTTTGCTTGTGCATAGCTTTTCCTTTCCTTTTTAAGCTGTCTTTATCTCAACCCATGGGTTTTCTCACTTTTCTGATTCTCTCCCTCATCCCACCAGAGGGACAAGTGAGCAAGGGCTGTGTGGGTCTCAGTTGCCAGCTGGGGTTAAACCATGACACCTGGCCAGAAAATCCCAGTGGTGTTTAGAATAACACAATCCTACATTAAGTACCCTCTGAACCAAAATTCCTTCCTGATACATCACTGCAACAGTAGCTCAGTGCTATGTGCTCATAAACAGCTCTGCTAATCTAAACACACTTCAGCATTTCCCCCTCACTTGTCAGGACTCACAAAGAGGGTTTAGTTGAACATATTTTATATACCCATCGATTAAACGTGCATCTTGCATCAGCTCAATAGCTCTTTCTCTCATTGATTTCTCGCAGCTGAATGGCACAATATCAGAAAAGAACATCAACAGCCACAACAATTTTGCTGTATTTCTCTTCATTTCCATTTTCCAGTGGAAAAAGTGCTGAAGCACAGGGATGCCACAATTGTTCACTGACAAAAATGAAACAGCAAAATCTCCAGTCTGCAGAGGCTGTAGGCTTAACAGTACAGGTAGAGTTGAATGCCTCTCCTTCTGATAAGGCTGGCGTCAATTCTGCAGGAGGAAAGAAAAAACCAAAGAAATACTAGTAAACAGAAGTGAAGGTAGCATTAGAAACTCTGAAACTGCTTCATTGTCTCAAGGATTTTAAGGTCTCTGGCTACTGTGCTCTTGCACGTATGA
Source organism: Gymnorhina tibicen (assembly GCA_013399875.1). Lineage (NCBI taxonomy): Eukaryota > Metazoa > Chordata > Aves > Passeriformes > Artamidae > Gymnorhina > Gymnorhina tibicen. The sequence goes on along the minus strand of VXAZ01000783.1, from coordinate 1,289,999 downwards.
CCGCTCCTCAAACTCTGCTGCTGCCACCAGCTCGCTGCTGAAGAGAACCAACTGCTCGGTCAGAGCTGGCAGGCTGAGCCTGCCACACCCTGGACTCACACCTCCCAAAACAGCTTCCAGAACAACTGGAGAAGATAGTTTTTTCATCCTGTTAACTGGGCTTGTTCTCTTTGTATGGGAAACCTTATTCTGAAATGAGCACTGAAACGGTTTTCTGAGAAAGTTGAGAAATGAACTGCTTCTGCGTAAATGCCTTGTTAACACACAGAACTTCAGAGTATTTTCAGAGGAAAGCTATTGAAATCTGACAGTTTTCGAAATCTTAACAAGCACAATATGTGCCAAATTTGAAAGCATCACTTCATGAAGAAGTGGGTATGACATCAACAAGAGTAATCAGAGCACCTTCTGCACTTTTTAAAATACAGTACTCCAGCATTTGGACAACAGTCTTTCAAGAAGCATTTTTACAAACAGATGAGAAATAGCTCCTGCCCTATGTAAAGTAAATGCAAGATCTACCAGGAGGTGCAAATACCTTTACAGATAAAAGACTGCCACTCAGAGTTATTGGCAGTATTATCTATAAAGCTGAGAAGCACTCGCTGCCTTCATTCCCAGGAGTGACATCCTAATTGAAGGCACACGACCTCAGGGGGGACAGAGCCATAAAGAAGCAGGAGGGCCATAGCTGCCATATAAGGATGCAACAAGGGGGCTTTGCTCTTTTAAAATAGATAGATTTTAAAGGAAATTTCACAGTTAGAAAAGGATGTTTTCCTGTACGCTTCCGTCATTTACCATCTTCAGAAATATGGGCAAGCTGCCTGCCCCCTCCTCTCCTTTCCAGCAAGCAGGCCAGGCCTCAGTGCAGAAGGTTCAGTAAACAGCTGCTATTTAAGTGGAGCAAATCTCAATCAGGAATGGCATTCCTTTCATCCAATCTGGAGTCCTTATTTTCCATTTTATTTTTTATTAAGAGCCTTAACAGCCATTACATTAATCCTCAAATTCATTGAATTATTGTGCCAAATCAAATATACAAAGTGTATTAAAATAGATCCTGCTGCTCAATACAGTAACTTCTCCTGAAAAATTAAGAAGGGTCATCCCCTCCACAGTCCAGTTATGCTGAGATCTCATGTAGATAATCCTAGTGTAGCTCTGAATTACCTACCTCAGATCATGGCAGCATCTTGGTTATAACAGACAACACAAGGTGACCAGAACCTTAGGTAAAAACTTCCTTGCTGACCACTGGTAAAAGCTTGGATTCTCCCTATTCTTTAAATAATAATTAAACATAATTAGTAAAACATAAATATTAAACACACTTGTAGGAGCAGAACACGTGTCATACTAAGTATGTTTTAAAGAAAAGCTACTGGTCTCTCTGAAATTCACCTTTTCATTAGGATAGTCTTTCAGACCTTTCTCAGTTTTTCTTGAAATTCCTTCTGCCATCACCAGCTCTAAATCATGATTCCTGACATGTCAGCTTTACCTCTTCTTCTGCTTGGAAGCCCCCTTAGTGCTGTGTTAAAATTCCTAGTTTCCAACCTGCTATTCCTTCACTGCCTGTGCAGTAATGTAATGAAGTTCCACCGGGAAATGAGAAAACATGGTGCCTATTGCTTAAAACAGGGGTGAAAGGGAATAAACACAGTAATGTTTGGAAGGCATTTCAGGATAGCTTGTCCCAAACCTCCTGGGGCAAAGGAACCCACTAGAGGCAATTACAGTACTTCATCCACAGGCAAAGGCTGCTGCCTACATTTTTCCAGTCTAAAGACAGCACTTTGTGTTATTCTGGTCATGGCATGCAAATGAAAGATTTTGAGGATCGGTGATTGCTAGAAACACAACCATCCTCAAAATTTTTCTTCCATAAATATGCATCAGAAATATACGTGCACTGTGAGACCCAAAAACTTTAGTGGAACAATGCTCCTACAAAACCGTAAAGATTAGAGAGCAATCAAAACTTGTGTCTTTTCTGCTCTATGGCAACCATAGGGATTTCCCTCAAATGTCAAAGCACAAATACAGACTTACCCTTTTACCACAAATGCAGACTTTGTTACCACAGAGAAAAAAATCCTTTTATTTCAAATCTAGAAAATGTTAAATTTGTTTGTGGCAGCTCAGCATGTGAAATGTTAAAAAGAAAAGGTCAAAAAACTGCCCGAGCAGCAGAATTCTGAAAAGTTAGTACCAAAAAAACAAATTAGTTTCTGTAGTCATGTTTTGGTTGCAAATTCCTCAAACCAAAATACAGGACAGATCAGCAGCCTGAATCTCTAGAACTCTGCCAGATCCTGACAAAAGGACTCGAAAGGAAAAACTAAGATCTTATAGCTTATTATCTGCTCTGGCCTCATATACATATAGAATTCCATAGAATTTGTCAGTTCAAAATGCTTAATGAGAAAGTAGCAAACCTTGTTCACACAATAAAACTGTTCTGATGCTATAAAAACTGATACACACTGTAGATTTTGGTCCAAATATTTACTATTTTTTGTGAAGTCAACAGCAATTTTCAGGAAGATTTTTCAGCAGGAACTATGTGCTCTTCAACTGCTAAAATAAATCATTTTTATCTATACATTACCAAATCTCTATTCTGTGTGTTTGTGCAAAAATGCAGTTCTTTGTAGCTACAAGAATTTTCTATAGATTTGCTAAATCAAAGTATCTTCTCAGTTTCATGCAAAATATTCTTTATGCTTTGACAGTGAGACTCATTTGCCTTTGAAACTCTTTAGGTAAAAAAAAAGACATAATTATATCATCATTCAGAGATCAGTTCCTGAAAATTCAAGTAGTATTGCAAGCACTACACAAAATTAAGAACATGGCATATTAGCATGCCTGTTTAAACAACATTTAAAATACAAAACCCATACAGTTTTTCCCATGCTGACTGAGCAGAGTTGAGAAGTGGAAGCTGAAATGAGATTTATAGCTTTTCTTTTGTTTATCTAAAGGCTCCTTGGAGCAGTTACCTTCTTCAAATAATGCAGCCGAGTCGAAATCCACATTCCGCTGTGTTGGATACAACAGCTAAAGCTTGGCACCAGATCTGCTTGGCATCACAGCAGCAACCAAGAAACCTCCTCTATTTGTTTAGCTCTTGTCACAGGCTGCACACACAACAGGCATTTGGAAATTGCCTCTTTGCGAGATGCAAGGTCTGTGAGCGAGCTTTCAGCTCAGCTACACCCACGTGGGAGCCCCACAAGCCTTTTGTTGTGCCTTGTTTGAAAACCCAGCATTTCCTCCCTCTCGTGGCAGCCTGGCTGTGCAGTCCACAATGCCTCTGTTCACTAGCAGATGATGTGTTAAAATCACTCTGTTTGTATTGTTCAGAAATAGGTGCCTCTCACCACAGAATAACTGAGGCTGGAAGGAGTTTCTGGTGGGATGCCATCTAGTCCAGCCACGTGGTCCCAGGTAAGGTAACTCCAAAGTTAGATCAGGTTGCTCAGGTCCTCACTCAGTAGAAGTTTTGATATCTTCCCGGCCCCTGTTCCAGTGCTTGCTTATTCACATTGACTACACTTACGCCAATAAATATCTACCTCCTGTTACTATACCTGCTGTACTTTATTCAGGACTTACTGTGCCATTGTATTATATTAGTAAAGGTCAAAATTGTCACAAGGTACAGGTGACCTTTCCAAAGATAATTACATCTCTGAACCTGCCGTGGCTTTTCACTCCCTTTCAAACATGAAAGTTTGGAAACAAAGAAATATATGCAAAACCATGAAGCTAGAAGTAAGGTTTGCTTATCATAATTTTTATTTCACTTCATATTTTGCACTGGAAACCAGAAGAGCATCATGTTTTGTTTATGATTCCATTGCAGAAAAATGACAAAGTCTCATGATCAAATCTCCCACGGACCTGTTGTGCAAGTCATGCCTTAAGTGGAACACACATTCATCATCAATCCTCTAGTTCCCACTGACTGGAAAACTTAAACAGAACCCCCCCCATCCTTGAGAATTCTGCTGCACATTGCTAATTTGGTGAACTTCACTTATAAACACTTACCATCCACTTCTGTGAAGTAGAGAACCCTAAACAATACAAATGAAGTAACAAGAGAAAAGACAAATATTTTCTCTTTCTAACTATTGATCTAAAAGTTTGATCCAGGCCAGAGCCATTATTATGCCTATGACAGGAAACAATCTTTCATATTTAAATTAAAGCAGCAATTAACAGGTTCACATTCCTTTTCCATTTATGGCCTAGTTCTAGCCCATGTTTCACTGTTAATTTTAAACTACTCAGATTCTCATCTCTATCTACCAGAGTGAGTAAATATCACATAACCGTCAGTGCTCGCAATTTATTTTTTCCGTTTTCTTAATTTTCTCTCCTTCCAAAGTCCAGTTAAATCTCTGATCTCATTTCTACCTAAAACTCTGTTTCCACGTGCCTGCAGAAAAACTAAGCTCACTGACTCCTTGTTCAACAACAGTTTTTGCTGAGCCACTAAGCACCTTCTTGAGCTTTTAACAGTTCACCTCTTTGCAGATTCAGAACACAACTGATTTTTAAAGCTGCTAAAGGCCAAATACTTCCTTTGGCTCACACTGAGGTTTCTTCTACAATTTTATTCCAATAGCCCTGGATTAGTGTTAGCAGCTGTGTATGATAATTCTTACAATGTGACATTTGTGATGTACATCCTTCCTGCAGAGTTCATCTGGCAGGACTGGGCTCTTAATAGATATCCCAAGAGCTAGCTTGATTGTCCAGAATGTTGTTACACAGCTGTCTCTCTCTGATAACAGCTATCCCTATGTTTATATCATGTTTTATTCACCTCACACATTGTTTGGAGCAAGCTGAGAAGCTATAAAATAACTGCAGCACTCACACTCAAATCAGCTGCTGTCAGGAGGCAGAGGGATAACATTCTGCGTTGGAACTACTTTTCACACTAGGAAGGTTTGTTCCAGCCCAGAGCATCTTCGTTAATTTCAGTACTTACACATCCCAACCACTTGTGTTCTCACTACCAGCACAGATTCAACTACGGATGACTGCAGCTGGGAAAGTAGGACTTCGTACATGCAGATGCCTATTGCAGCAGTCATTTTTAACTGCAATTTGGTTTTCTATAAAGTTCTGCTATTCTACCAGCTCCTGGCATCAACTACAGTACATAATAACACTTCAGCATTTGGGATGGATATAGTTTTTTGCGTGAATCAGCTTTAAAACCACATTGCAATTGCTTAGGGACAAGCCACATTAACATAGTAAGTCCTGCTTATCAAGTATTCAAACTTACTGTCTTACTTCTGTGTGAAGATTGCAATCTCCAGGGCAGTCAGTTTGGCACTTCTTGAGTGCAGATATCAGTTTTTAATTAGAAACTGTTACAACACGTTAGGAAGAGGAAATCCTGTGTACCAGGATTTCTGTTTGCATAAAAATAGCAATACAGGCAGACTTAATTATTGCAAATTGAGTTCCATCTGTTTCTTCTACTCATCTCAGCATTAGTTTCAGGTCCTAAAATGAAGAGAGTTCACACTTGGAGGGGGTGGTGATGGGAGGTACTTTCGTAATTTTAATCTGTTTAAATCAGCATGGTTGCAACATATTTCTCAGATGAGACCTTATGAGAAATATTAATCTTGGGAGATCAAAGAAAGAGGTTAAAAACCAAGTAAGTTAAAAACTTTTTCCATGTTGCTGTGCTTTGTGTGTGTCTGAAGCTGCCCCAGTTTCATGACTAATTTGACCAGCACCCTGAAGTCAGTTCAGAGGATGCCATACTCTCTCAGGATGTGAACATACAGAACCACATCAACTGGCACCAGTGACCAAAGACAAAAGGAAGAGGAAGCACCAAGATAAGTTTTTCAAGATATCGCCAAAGCTCCTAAGAAGGAACCTAGAGCTGAACGTTGCCTATAGCTGAAAGCAAATAGTCCATAATGAACAAAGATACCTTTCAGGATGAACACAAATTAGTACTATTTTGACACCCATCAATGTCTCTTGTCAACAAGTTTTTATAAAAATATCCAAGTTGCTGTGGGTTCTCCTGGCTCAATACTCTGACAGAATTAATTTCTGTACTTTCCTGGAAGCAAAGATGGAGAAAGCAGCAGCAGAAAAAAAATAGCTGAGATAAGCTTATCTAGTAATTTAAATTATGTTTGTTTTAAAATAGTATTAATATTTACAATTGATAATGCCCAAATAGTGAAGCAAACCAAGCAAGGCCTCTGTTTGTTTACCTATACATTTGTTCTACAAAGGTATCAGGTGTCCAGTTTAACTCTTTTAAGAGTCAAGCAAGGTGAAAGTTCTTGCCACAAGGTGGTGAGAGCTTCTCTGTTAAAATAATACGTAGTCTGTGATCTGATGACAGGTTGCTAATTGGCAGGACTAGAGAACACTTCTGAGAACCAGGATGCAAACTAGCTTGCTTCAGACGGGTGGGCTTTTTTGTTTGGAGGTCGTTCCCGCACCCAAGGAAAGAAAAAGAAAAATCTTTTTGAAAGGCAATTGAAGAGGTCACAAAAGCCTCGAGGACAACAGAAGTTGTTGCCTACTCAGTTTGAGAATTTTATCCAGAATGGCTTCCAGAAATACTTAAGAAAAAGGCGGCGGGGTGGGGGGGGGGGAAGGGGGCGACGACTTTCCTGTTTAAAAGCAGAATTCTCAAAGCTCTATTTCTGCCACTTACCATTCCAATTTTTCAGGAAGACCAAAGCCATTTGTATCTATTTGATGTAGCTGCGGCCCTTGTGACATTAAGCACCCACAGCCATGCAGGGCAGCAAGCTCCACTGAATGCCATGGTTCCTATTTAGCACAGGTTCTGAGAAGAGCCAGTCATTTTGGTATCAATGAGAAAATCAAATTTAGAGCAAGACTACTTAGTCAGCTTCATTTTTGCCACCCAATTATGGGTTGATTTTTGTTTCTTTGTGTTTCAAAGACTTTGCTTTGACTTTTGGGGGGATGCCTAAAAATTGTCATCCTTGCCTGATCTGCAGACGGATTATCCAGGTAATCCTTGAGCAAGGCCTGATTTCTTATTCATTCCTATGCTTATGAGTAGAAGCTCCCAGCCACCTATAACTGCAAGCTTGTCAGCACATGCTAGGATATTGGAAGAATGTGGGTTCTTATACCAGCTTTCCAAGTAATCAGTTGTGTGCCAGTCTCTTCATTAGCAATTCTGAAAGACTTAGGCAATGACTTCTCTTTGCTGTGTGTCTGCAAACAGCTGTACTGGGCACACATACAGGCAGTGTTTATTTTCCCACCTCGGAAGCATTATGAACCTAAACACAGCATAGAAATAAATTAACTGGTTGTGTCTCTTGTCCAGACCACATTGAACAAACTGGAAACTAAGTAAAGTTGCTTATTCATTCTGTCAGAGACTTTCAGAAAAATCCGGAATTTGGTGCAATTATTTTAAGTTAGCTGCCTCAGAATCTCACACGAAACACGATCAGGTGCTTTTAAACATCCAGAGCTTACAAATAAGAGATCCTAAATATAATTTTTTTAAAAATAAGTATTAAGAAACTTCCAAAGTACTTTTGTCTTGGGATGTTTTTGTTAGACCAGAAAATTTATCAACCTAGGATCCGTTATTTCTGAGGTACTTTACACAACATACTGTGATGCTTAAGAAGAGGTTTCTTTAACTGAGGAATTTAGCAGTAATTTCAATGAGGCAGCAGATAGAAATTTGCCATGGTTCTATTGGAAGGAGAGCTCCCTTGCAGCAATGAGAGCAAATCACCATGGATACTTTTTGCTAAAATGGTATTAAAGAGCAGCATGTACCCTTACATCTCTCCTTTTGTAATAAGCAGCATTTTGTGAAACAGTCTGGAGTGACTGAGTAAAAGGGTTATTTGCACAGCAAGAGACCAGGACTTTCCCGGAACTGCTGCAGAATTTTGTTATGGTCCAGAGCAGGCCAGTTGACAGCCCATTTTGTTACACATAGAAAAGTGTTAAGAGATGAGTGGACAAGTGAACTTACCCAAACAGTTTGGTAAACTCAAATTGATACACACAGAGGAAAAATAGATTTGTGAAATGGCCTTAAATTAAGTTATCACCATAAGAAGCTAACTAAATGTTCTCATGTTGTCATAGAATGATCTGGTTTTCAAATCAGAGGGGACCAAACTCACGCACTCCACTGAAGTTGTAGTATCTTCTTACCTTCCTTTATGTAAACACCAGGTCTGGTACTGAACAGGGGAGCAGCACCTCTCCAGGGCGATGTTGTGCTTCTGGCTGCGAAAAACGAGGTTCACTCTCCTGTTAGAATTGAAAAGTTTTAATAAAGAGACAATAAGGGACAGAAACAATAAAGCAAAATGTACAGCGCTGGGTACCCTTGGCATTCAGCCAGGAGCATACCTGCTATTGCAGGGACACCCTTTACATACCTTTACTATTGCAGCAGCCTAATGCATATCCATAAACAATTATACATATTCAAACTTTTTCTCCAGCTAGTTTACATTTTCTAGGAACTGTTTAGCATGGATCCTCCTCGGGTCCGCCTTTTTAGAGCATGGGTATTCCTTGGCTGTGGTTTTAGTCCGTTTTTGTTATCACCTCCAGGTTGGGCTTTGGTCCATGGTGTCTGCAGACGGTGGCTGCTGATAGTTGGCAAGTCAGCAGCAGGGGTCTTCGTTATATGTTCACTGGGAGTTATCCAACCAAGCAGACAGTTCAACTACCACAAGCATAACCATATCAGCTATTTTACTACTATTAATAACAGAACTAAAGGCATTAGCTATTGTTACAAAAACCCTATATCCTTATAGTAAAGCTACTTTAATATTATACATATAGTATCCTTTTAATATTTGCGGAAAGCCAATATTATAATATGTATTTATAACATGGCTTTCACAACACAAGTATGTCTCAGACTCTGCACCGCGATCTGACTGTCCTTTGTATAGAGGCACATATATATTTACAAATATATCACATTAGGACCCAGATAAAGCCATCTAGTTCTTCCGTGATAAAGCCAAATTGTGAGAGATCACTCACATCACTTTGTCTCCTCTCACTTCACAGATGAGCTGTGCACAAAGCCACAGGGGCACACAGGAAGAGATACATTGTCTTGAATCTGTTGACATAAGGCAGAACACATTCCTTATTCTCTAAAGAATACTAAACAAGTATCAACAAGCATCCTGGTTTGAGGTTTATTATGGTTTTGACGTATTCCTATTCTGGTATCTTCCAACACTGTATGCCAAACAGTCTTCTCTTTCTGTAACTTTATTCCAACATAATTTCTGTTAGAACCAAAATCATGATTTTTTACTCAGTTGGTTAGTTATAACTGCATAACAAACTTTGTTAAACAATTTTACCTGCCTTATCAAAAATTAAACTGCAGAAGAAAGTTTGCTAACAGTGTGGATACAATGCTTTTGGCTGTTTAAATGAAGTTGTTTTGTTTTTATTACAAATTCTAGGTAAGGCAAAAGGCATTTGTAGGGTATTCATAACCAGTTACCTGTCCAGTAAGGACGACACAAAAAAGTCGTGTGAGGACTTAAAGGCCAGAGTGAGATACCTAAGTTCAGTTCTGATCCTTCACCCAAGAGACTCTAAGGTTACAGCTCACAAAAGGTGAAAGGATTTACTTATTCTAGCCCTGGGAGGTTTGCATTTGCTGCAGCACTTCATCATAGCTCCTCCATGAGCAATGCTACCCCGTACAGCTCGACTTGGGGCCTGGTGGACGAGTAACTTCTGTTCCTTCAGGAGCTAACTAGATGCAACTCAGGAAAGGGATTATGGAAAGGAAATAAATCTGAGCTCTCATTTTGGGGGACAAATACACAGAGCAGTCAACAGGATCTCCTGCATCTCCTGGGGTCGTACTTCAAGAGGAATGACCACTGCACCTTCTCTTTCCACTTGGGATCATAACTGGAAAGGGTTGAGCCAACTGCAAGTATTTCTGACCTGCCACTGCTTGTTTCCTGGTTGCGTCTGGGTAGCTCATTAGTCAGCCTAAAGGGCTTTTCAGCCTGAATCAGCCTTTCAAAGAGCACCAAGAGTTGCTGAACCCAAAGCCACAACAGGCTTTTGATCTGGATGTTTGTTTTTCTTTAAATGGACCTGAATCTGAGATGTAACCCACATTCTCCAGAGAGAGAGAAAAGTGTGACAGAAAGGTTTTTGCTTGCTGTTATGCTTAAGTGCCCTCCTTCCACTCAAAAGGCAAGAGGCTTAGAGAGCTAATGCAGCGGTATCAAAAAGCTGAACCATGACTATCAAAACAGTAGGAGTGGTTTACAACATACCTGATATTCACTGCAGTTAGGAGCTGAAGCACCCATTAGCAATCAGAAAATGGACAAATTAGTTTGTACCTACACAAGCTAAAAATATTACCATATAAAAACTACAATCTAATGTTTTGGGGTTTTTTTCCCCTACCCTTATTCTTAGGTTTGACATCCTCCCACTCTTCTCCTTACACAGGGATTGCAAATTTGTTCATAGAGGTCCAGTACTATCCTCTCTCAACAAGACACCTCTGATGCCTGTTTAGTCAGGGATAAAAATCCAATGCTTTTAGCCCAAATCAACTCAGACAAAAGCAACAGCATCTGGCTTCCAGTTCAGTCTTGATCTTGACCATCAGTGATGCCTGTCAGATTTCTACATTTTTTCCTTCTCACAGTGGAGTATTCAGTGTCCTTTTCCTACATCCTCCCACTCATGTTTAAATATTTGTTGTCTTCATCTAAAAAGCAACAGGGTTTCTAAAGAACAGCAGAATTTGTACAGCTGAGATATTTCATGCAGCTCGATCCACAGGGCATCAGTTGTTTCTGGTTTCCAGATGAAACACTGTGAATTTCAAAGTACCACACATAATGTGGGTGTTCCCAGCAAATCAGACATTACAGGTTCACCTGCTATTTATGCTCCCATACTTATTCAAATGACTTGACCTTCTTCTCCTAGCTGGGCTAATGAACAGGTCTTGTGGCAAGTACTTTGTCTTGGCGTGGTCAGTTCCCTTCTGACTGCACTTGGATTGGGAATTCTCAGGGACAGGAGATTTCTCCCTATCAAAACCACATGATTTAAAGCAGCTGAGAAATGGCACAATGAAGGAAACAGAAGAAGGAATCTTTACCTTTGTGAAACTTTTGACTGCCATGGTAAACATACTTTCAGGATAAGTTTTCAGCAAAGCATTTAAGAAATTATTTCCTCGTGAGTAAGGACAGCCAGGAATACTTCCACACCAGCCAAGCTCTGTTTGAAATCAGATTTGCAGCATCTCAGTTCCCTAATGAAAACAAGGTGAGTGCCTGCACATAGTTTTCTGGATGTGTAATTTAGCAGGTGACTGCCTCTTTCCATCCAGAATATTCACCTTTCCTCCCCCTGCCCCAGTTATAACACTTTCACAGAGCTGCAATGTTCCTTCTGTAAGAACTTGATTAATTGTTGAATTTTGGTTTTTTTACAAATCTAAACAATCCTATGATCTGTCCCTCCTCACTGCCAAAACTGTGCTGTTCTCTGCCCATTTTCTGCATTCTGTGCCATGGGATCTTTCAGATCTGCAAAGCTGTGCTTGTTCTGCAGGTGGCACACAGAAGCAATTCCTAAATTCCTGCATGCATTGTCCCAAATCCCCTGCAGTAAAAACCACACATGTTGCAGTTTTTATTACTTTGCCCAAACCTACTAAAAGACAAAAATGCATGCTCTCATTTGCTGTGACTGTTACAGATGCTTTTAAAATAATTCTTTCCAATATGACTGTCCACTAAAGAACAGGGGAAAAAACAAAACCACAAAAACCCCAAACATCAAAAATACAGAGATAGCCATTGAAAGCACTTTCAACAGCCTCCTCTAAAATGTTACATGCAGTTACAGGAATAATATTACAAGAAGTAATCTTACAGTGGTCACATATTATCACAAAAGGAAAAAGCAAAACATATTTAAGTTTCTTGATTTAAAGGGGGGTGTGTGCTTAAGGACGAGAGAGAACCACAGCAGATAGAGCTAAGTACTGAGCTGACTCTTATGTTTGAGGGCAGGAAAGGTTGCGCGCGTCACCGGAGTTGCCTGAAGGCAGCGAAGGAGGCGAAAGGTCAGCAGATGGCACTCGGGCTGCAGCACAGCCCCACAGCTTGCACGGTCCCCGCAGAGAACCCAGAAGACCCACAAAACATTCGGGAACTGGAAGAGTTAAAGGTGTCTGAGGTCCTGTGCCACAGCACTGAGGCAGCCCCGCCATGGAAGACCCAGAGAGCTGCAGGAGGCGCCGGCTCCAGCCGCGGTGATCTGCCCACGACAACGCGAGATCATTTTCTCCATCGCAGCTTAGACATCTTTCCTGCCCTGGCCACTTCCCGCCTCACCCCATAACCACCCGAAGCTATGGGGGGAATGAGGGATTTAGCTCCAGATCAGTTTTTAAGCAAGGGTATAATCAGAGCAAGCTACGGAAGGCAGCACTGTCACCTCTCAACAAGAGCTTAGAAAAAAATCGCAAGGCAGGGCAACTCTCAGTTCCTGAACTTCGTTTCTAAAATTAAGGGGATCCCCCCAGTCCAAGCCTCCCATTCATAAGAGCCAGTGGTGCCCCACTCTGATCAAGGGCCTGGAGTTGTAACCACTGAAAATAGAGGCAGGTACTCTTCTCTGCAGGCAGCTGTCCTGCATCCATAAATCTCTGGGTGCAGGTACTGCTAATGTTTGCCTGAACTTTGCTCCCTCCTCACTGCCTGCAGAATCCCTTAAGAAATGTGAGGAAGCAAACCATTAAAACTAACCTACTTAGTACGTTCTAAAACATATGTACTGTTTCTATAAGTAAGCATTAAAACCACAGCAACTGAGCCATTAATCTTTAATAAAACTTCTGTTTAAAAAACATACCTCTGTTCCCTGGCAGGGCATATTACAGCTGCTCACAGCTACTAAGACTGAACATTTCCAGTGCAGATGCTGTTGGCACTACTGGGCTGAACCCAAAATGTCTTCGAAGCTGGATCAAAAAGGTCCATGAATATTCAGGCACTAAGGAATTTGGGCAGATATCCCAGAAGTGGCAAGACCCAGTGCTGAATCTAAAGCTCTCCCAGCTTTTTATGTTGGAAACACAGCTATTCACATGGCTTTATGTTCTAATGGGAGCATTGAAGACTGTGAAACAAATAAAGAAATAAAATCCTTCTCTGTTGATTAAAATAAAGTATTTTAGCTTTTTTTCCTTCTTATGCAGCCAGTAACAGTACTGCCCCTCACAGAACTGCACACACTATTGTTCAGCAGCTGCTGCTTATCCATCCCTTTGCATGAGAACTGTTGCTTTGCTCTTCCCCCTCATGAGCAGTAATGCATGGGGACAAAGCTGGCCAGGGGTTGTTTTCTGAAGGGCTCAGGTCAGAGACAGCATTTGTTCTCTCTGCCACAGCTCAGCATGCAGCTGGGAAAGCAGGTATGACAGCCACAGATCCAGGGAGTGTGGGAGGGAAACAGAAGAGGAGGGGCATGAGGAAGCCGAGCTGCTGCTGCTCTGCCGCTGCTCCAAGCTCCCAGGGCAGCCTCATCCTCTGCTCTTCTGGCACGGACTTTTTCTCTGCCACACTGGCACCAGCTTGGGTGTCACCTCTTGGATGACACAAATTCCTTAACCCCCTATTTTGCCAGTCCCTGGAATAATCTGCACCAGAGACAGAGAGAACTTTGAAGAATCATCTGAAGAAAATTGCTCCTCAAAGGAAAGACACGGCGTTGGAAAAGGCAAAGTTCACCTCTGGCCACCCCTAACAAACACAGACGTACCTGTCAGCAGTCAGGGCTGCAGTGACTGCTCCTTGCCTGGCTCCATGGAGGAGCAGGAAAACAACTTTGTGCTTTCCCTCGGAGCCAACACCAGCAAGTGCAACCTTGAGACCAACCAACCAGAGGCCCCAACATGCTGGGCAGGAGCAACCCGGGGCGGCCCAGAGGTGGTGATTGTACCGGTGCTTTTTGGGTTGATTTTTCTCCTGGGAATGGTGGGAAACACGTTAGTGTTGGTTGTTTTGGGGCGTTTCCGGCCTGGGGGACGCCCGTCACGCAGTGCCACCAACATCTTCATCCTGAACTTAAGCATTGCAGACTTCTCCTTTCTGCTCTTCTGTGTTCCCTTCCAGGCCACCATCTACTCCTTGCCAGAGTGGATCTTCGGTGCCTTCTTTTGCAAGTGGGTTCACTACTTGGCCATGGCAACAATGCTGGTCAGCATCTTCACTCTGGTGGCCATGTCTGTGGACAGATACATTGCTGTGGTCCATGCCAAACGCTCGCCGTGCATCCGCAGCAAGCGCAACGCTGCCCTCGGCGTGGCTGTCATTTGGCTGCTGTCTCTCCTCATCGCCATCCCCGTGGCCCAGCACCAGGCCCTCATGAGTGGCCATCAGCACGCACCCAACAGCTCTTTCTGCTGGGAGCACTGGGCAAACGGTTCCACAGCCAAGCAGATGTACAAGATCACCATCCTGCTGGTGGGATACCTCCTGCCCCTGCTGCTCATCACCTGCTGCTATGCCAAGGTGGGTGCGAGGGATGGGAATAATGCTGAAATGGAGGGAAAGATCCAGGACTCTTGGTGGCTTCTGTGTATACATAGCTACACATGTACGCAGCTTTTTCATATTTCTCGTTTTGTTCTTTCTAAACAACAAATGTTTGCTACTGGCAAGAGGAAAAACCTATGGAGGGATAAACATTTCTAGGTTATTGCTATGCTGTAATCAGGTTTCAAAAGTTAGATCTAGATGTTGTTAATTGAGAATTGCCTACAGTGCTCCAACACTCCTTACGACCCTCCCTTGAAGGGTGAGCCCACTCCTACCACCACATTTGTTTGTGCTGCCTCCAGGAGCAGCAGGACAGTCCCACCAGGGAACAGGACTGGCAGCCTGCTCTCTGCCCGTGTCCATCATCAGCCTAGGGAATAAATGAAGACAATCTGAGGCACAACATAAAATTCAAAGTCCATGTGAAAACTCCTGTGGATTTCAGCATAGTGCCAGCTGAGCTCTTAATATGTGCTGAACTACTGGAAGCTTGGCAGGTTTAATGATCTTTCCAAACCTTGTTTCTTGAAGGAGAAAGTGGAGAGTTTAGAATTAAAATCTGAAAGCATCAAATTCATCTTTGAAGCCATGTTAAAACAATTGTTTTAAAATTTTGGTGCTTGTATGAGGAGTTCAAATATTAATACACAAATTTCAATTTCCCATTCAATATATTGCTCCTTTTTCTCCCCTAAGGTTTTATACCATCTCCATACGAAAGTAAAGAACATTTCCAAGAAGTCAGAGAGATCAAAGAAGAAGGTAAATATCTTTGGTTTAATCTGTACATTGACTATAATACAATAGGTATGCCAGGTTTATAAAGTAATCAGCCTGGTCTGTGCTGATTCCAGTTGATTTACAGTTACAGTTTCTGCCAGTCCTTTTTGCCTATGAATCCTAACCAGATTTAACTACAGATTATATTTAGTTTCTACTGGTTCATTACATTCACTAACATACATTCAGTTTTGTTTGCAATATACATATGAGTATCAATTCATAATTGGTCTTGCACCTACACTGTCTGTAAGGATAGAACTCAACTGGTATTTGCAATATTATCTCATAACATGATAACTGTAGAAGTTACACACCACAATATTGACTAGACAGGTGTTACTTTCCCTTTCCCATCAGAGTGTTTTTCAACATGTTTTCTGTGTTCATCTAACTTCAAGTAGGTTCTGATAAACAATCTTTTAACCACCTTTTCTAAGGCAACACATTATGCAGAAATGAGCTGCTGTGTATTGCCTGCTGCACGAACACCACCAGACCTAGATGGAACAGACTACATTGAAGAGCACCGTGTCTTATTTTGCTTACTGACATTTTGACAAATGCTGATGCTGCCACAGATAAACTGTGAATTAAAATTTCAAAATCAAGATTATCATTTCTTGATCAGTAGTGCAGACTACAAACAGAAAGCAGAGTCAGAGTTTGGTGAGTTTAACAGCTACCATGAGAAATGGCAACCAAGATATGTTGACAGTTTTGATAATGTAAAATGCAGCAAATAAAGTGCTAAGAAGCACTATCCTTCCACATAGAATCATTTCACAATTTCACAAGTCTGAAAAGTTGCTTTAGGTCTCAAAATCACCAACAAATCTAAACTGGTTGTATTAAATTGCCCTCCAGATTTTCCTCACCTAGGTATGAATGGCACACTACCTATCTTGTTGCTAATTTTTAAGAGAATACTACCAACAGTTGAAAATTACTATTGTCACTTTTCTGTAAAGAAGTTAAGAATTTATGACACTCACTTTTTCAGATGTATCCACTTTTGTTGTTTTCAGATTTGCTCTGGATGAAAAAAGAGCTCTACAGTTTCTTCAGCCTTGGGCTTTGTTATTAGATATAGCCAAGAGGATCAGTCTTTAAGAAACACCTTTGATTTTACCTGTTCAAACAAGTTAGAGGTGCAGCACTACTTCTTCCCTCCCCTTAAGTATTTTCCTGGCCATAATTATGTAACACCCAATAGCAATTCTTGTTCCATGTGGCACAGTTAGGCCTAGTTAAATAGGTGATCCTTTCAGATAAAACAAAAATTAAATACATTCCTCTACATACATACATCATCCTTCACAATATGTCTTCTTCCAGCACTGTCTGTGTAGAAACTGTCCATCTAGCTTTCCTGCACGCCAAGCATCTTCTTTAGTGTACTCCAAGTATTTTTTGTTGCAAACACTACTCTTAACATTTCATAAGGAGCCTTTCTTGGGCTGGTTGCAGACACACTCAATTCGTGCATATGCTTTCAAAGCATACTTGAAACACAAGAGTGAGAGTCAGTCTTTGAAAGCATGTCTTCTTAAGAACACTTCACACGAGAGCCTAATAGGAAAGTCATAGATGCATGTGAGTTATTGGCCACAATAACCCCTGCAACGTTCCAGGCTGGGGGCGGTGTGGCTGGACAGTGCCCAGGCGGAAAGGGACCTGGGGGTACTGGTCAATGGCCGATTGAACGTGAGCCAGCAGTGTGCCCTGGTGGCCAAGAAGGCCAACGGCATCCTGGCCTGTACCGAAACCAGTGTGGCCAGCAGGACCAGGGAAGACATTCTTCCCCTGTACTCAGCACTGGTGAGGCCGCACCTCGAGTGCTGTGCCCAGTTCTGGGCCCCTCAGGTCAGGAAGGACGTGGAGACCCTTGAACGCATCCAGCGGAGGGCAACAAGGCTGGTGAGGGGCTTGGAACACAAGCCCTATGAGGAACGACTGAGGGAGCTGGGGTTGTTTAGCCTGGAGAAAAGGAGACCCAGAGGTGACCTTATCACCCTCTACAACTTCCTGAAAGGTGGTTGTAATCAGGTGGGGGTTGGTCTCTTTCTCGAGGCAGCAACTGACAGAACGAGAGGACACAGTCTTAAGCTGCGCCAAGGGAAATATAGGTTGGATATTAGGAAGAAATTCTTCACGGAAAGAGTGGTGAAGTACTGGAATTGTCTGCCCAGGGAGGTGGTGGAATCACCATCCCTGGATGTGTTTAAAAAAAGATTGGATGTGGCACTTGGAGCCATCATTTAGCTGAGGTGTTAGGGCGTGGGTTGGACTCGATGATCTTAGAGGTCTCTTCCAAGCTGGTGATTCTGTGATTCTGTGATTCTGTGTGATTCGGTTCTGCTAATCCACCTTCCTTCATATGTACTTAGTTGGTCCATTTGTGAAAGTAGTTGTGTTTGGGTTTAATTCATAAACTTCATCAGGGATTGAGTGAACAGCTTTTGCTTATTTTACTCAAATATATTTGACAAAAGAATCTTGATCCACATTTGAAAGGTTAATTTAGTATATACAGAACATCAAGTTTGTTCTGAAATATGTGTGACTTCAGCGGCTAAACCGTGATTGCCTTGAGCTATGAGAGAAAGTGTAGCACAACAACCAAGTCTTCCCATATGAGGTGATAAAATTGTCTGAGCCACATCTGTTAATTCACAGTGTGCGTCTTCACCACACCGATATGGAAAACAACGTGTCATATTCATAAAAAAGAGTATAGTCTGAAACTACGACCGTGCATTTCCTGCCTTCATTCCTATAATTTCAAGAAAACAGGGCATTTGAGCTATTGTCCTCCTGCCACCTCCAAGAGAACGGGGTTTGGGTTTGGGTTTTCCCATTTGGGTTTGGTTTGGATTTTTTCCTGTTTCGTTTGTGGGTTTGGTATTGTTTTGTTTTTAAACAGTTAAATAGCAAATTTTGCAAACAACTTTTTGTTCAAATCTCCCAGTGCTCATCTGGGAGACATGCAGGAATAAAGGTCTCAAAAGAATCAAATTGCTGGCTCAGAGTCCTTGTTGAACAAGATTTTCCAGTGAAAGAGTTGCCAGCATTACCACTGCAAACAGTTTGCTTTGTCACTCAGCATTTCAGAAGCTATAAGAACTCTCCTCAAGATTGAACACTTCAAGATAAAACATAGTTAAGAAAGAAAGCAAATGCCATAGAGCTCAGGCAATGGCCTTGCCATAAGCAGCATTCTACATGCTGACTGGAAACACATTGCTATTATTCTCCATTATAGGCTGCTTCTGAAAAGAAATTACCAGGTAAGAATTTTTAAAATGTCAAGATTTATTTCTGGATCTTTAGCTTTCATTGACCTTGCTGGAGTCTTGGTGTAATATCAGTCCCTCCACCCCCAGATCCTATAACACTGATAACAGGCAGAAGAGACATCATTCTTACTCACATAGTTTGAGCCAGAGAACACAGAAATACAGTAGGAAGTATTACTGGGACAAATCCGAATTAAAGCCACCTGAAAGGTCATAGAGGAGCCAGTATTTTGTCTGCTATTAATACATCCTGGAAATTTGGAAACAACATGAGAATCTCAATAAGACAAACATTTACAGAACAAGTGGGACACTGCTGGATCCAGTCCTAGGGTGATTTCTAATGAGATGGTGATAGCATGGCCAAATTAATAGTCCCAGTTGTGCAAGTTCATGCCTGACTTTCCTAGCTGCATTGCTGTAGCAAAGAAAGCAAAATAATCCTGGATTTAACTGACTCTGAGTATGTGAAGCATATTACTGGAGCCCAGGTACTTGGTACTGTGGCTCAACCTCCCCCTTTAAAGGTCGTATTGTATCATTAATTTCTATCTATGCCTTTAAAATTTAAAAAAAAAAAAAGGAATCAACCCCCTTTTTTTTTAAATAAATCAAACCCATGGAAACAGGAAAGAAGAAACAAAGCTTAATGAACTACAGTATTAGGAATTCGTTATTCCAAGAAGCCTCTTACTTGTTTCTCTACCCCTTTCTGCCTTTTTGTGAGACAGCATGGTTCTCAGTGCCTGCTGCCTCCAGCTGTGCTGCCTTCCCTCCCTGGTGTGTGCTGCCTGCTCCCAGCAGAGCAGCACCTGCTGCCCAGGGACCCGCAGAGCTGCACGTGCAGACAAGCGTGTGATAACTCTGTCTGTTATCACAGTATGGAAACAAAACCCAGTTACAAGTTAAAAGAATTGTAGGGGGTTTGGCTATCCATACAGTTAAGAGGAGCTCTGACACATACACCTACAGAGTGGCACTGCCACCCAATTTCCTCTCAACAGGGTCTCGTCAAAAAGTTCCCACTGCTGCATGAAGCATCCTTAAATAAAAGTCTCCAACACCCGGCTTCACTTCAGCAGGATCTGAATACCCAGATGTTGTCTCCCAGACCACAGTGCCACAAAACGTACCTGGGGTTTCGGCAGGGGTTTTATTCCCTGCATGATGTTTGCAAAGTCACTTTTCCCTTCTCTTCCATTACTGATGATCTTTCTGCTGTCTATCATTGTCCCATTTGCCACAATATTGTACTCAAAGTCTGTTATTTGAAGATATGTAGGGGCTAAAACGACAGCTTAAGAGGGTCCTGTTTTTTAGGACAAACTACTCATGGGCAATGTTCAGAAACACTATTGTAAAGTCAGTTACAACCACATTTTGTTTGAATGGGTCCAGTTTATGAATAATGCAGAGAGCTCTGGCAGCTGTTACTGCCTCCAAGTCAGTGTTCAAACACCTACTGAAAAGAACAAGTTTGTCTTTAGCAGAAACCTGAAAACGACATACAGGCACATATCACCAAAAAAAAAAAAAAAGGAAGGTTTTGTGCTTGGGTTGTGATCTGTAAGCTTTTAAGTTACAGGATGATTATGTTCAAACTACAGCAACCTTTTCAATTTATGCACACAAAGCTTTTACAAACTTTGTAAAAATTTCCCCTGCACAAAGTTTGCTGTATCCTGACTTCACATCCTGTTATTAAAAGAATTTGACCTTTAATTCAGATTCCCACTTTGAAATTTTTATGTAAGTTTGCCATCTACATGTCAATGTTGGACATGCTCAATTTAATGTGCTTTTCCATTCATATGTAACATCTGTGCATTAGATCAAGGAAGATGTTTAGTACTTTTTGCAAGCTTAGGCTGAAATTCTGCATGATGAACTAAGACTGTGCCTGCAGAACAGATACATGACCGTCTGTTTCCTCATTTAATGTCATATTAGCTATACAAGCTTGCCAGCCTTGAAAAATCAGATGGTGTGATGCTGCGGGATTCTCCTTCGAAGTTTTGGATAATCGTTTTTTGAGGCCAGCCAGCAAGACCACACGCTAAGAAATTCTGTGCACCCCTCTATGACAATTAAGTGTATTTCAGTTCTGTTATCTCTTTTCTGAAATACGCAGTGTACAGCAAGTCTGTGATTTGGCTCCAAGGAAAGTTAGCAATTCCCTCTCTGACAGCGTTGCAAAATATTTCGTAAGAGCCCACCCCTAGGAACTCTGATCATACATCTGCCTTAAATAAGATGATTTAATGATGGAAATTAATGCAAACCGAGGGCTATCATGGCCCTGTGGCGTTTTACTGGCCTCTGGAGCACACTAGGGTTCTTCAGTGTTTACTCAGTTCTGTCTTGTGCATCCTTAAAGAACAAATAACAAGCCTTGCAAACTGAACAATCTGCAATGCTTTTTCAAATTTAAGAACATTTCTGGGGATGTGAATTTCACAGCTATTTTGCAAGCTCCCTTGAAAGGATAGTAGGAGTTGTGGGGCCTTGAGGCCAAAAGCTTCAATTAACAGACCAAATGAGCCACTTAACAAGTTAATACTATGCTTTTCTATTGGTTAGCTACAGTAGAAAGGTGAACCGTGCTTACCTGGTGGGTAAGCAAACCAGCTGTTCATTGCTTCCAGAGCTAAGTAAACACAAAGACACACAGAGTTTATTTGGGACACTCCCTGGAGTGCTGCACTTTGAAGGTCATACAAGAGCTCGAGGTAAAAGATACAGAATTCCTTCAAGGTAGATGGGTATTCCTGAATACCTTGGCCAAGAGAGGCAGATAAAAGTTGTACTATTACTGCTTTCCTATATGCTAAACTAATTATTTGGCTATTGTTCATGCAAATTGAAGGTTTTCATGTAGACAATGGATGTGATGTTCAAGGCCTTGGCATTTGAACAACAATAGATACAGCAAAGGAACATGGAAGATCCTGGGATCCATTGAGCAAAAGAATATAATTCTGAAGTGAAATCCTGCATGTTGTTTGGTTAACAGGAGCCCAGGGCAGCAGGAATTAAGAGCATTATTACCAATTAGGGGATAATAGAAATATCACAATGCTCATAAGCATTTATGAATACAAGATGAATAAGTTTCAAGGGCACCAACAGAGGAGACTAGTGACATAATCCCTGAATGAGAGATGTGCAGATGAGCAGCTGGAACAGTACAAGCAAGCTGCTGGGAAATGAAGAGTCCCTCTTAGTACATAAAGTGTGTAATCAAAATGAACTGATGACATCTGAAAATATATTTACTTCAGTCCGTCCTCTTCTTCATGACATCCAACTGCCATCTCTGACTCGAAGAAAGAAGACAGAATAATGAAAAAGTATACTTTCAGTGTAGTCTTCAGATCACTGAAGAGTGGAATCATACTCTAGTGTAATAAAGAAAAAGACCAAAGGGCAATGAGAAGTGCTTCAATAGTAATTAAAAGATGTGTGTGCTCTGAAGTAGAGAAAGCTGCTATCCAACATTTAAGTTACTTAAGAATAGGTATGCCATCTTCTGAACATTTTGCATTTATCACTAAGCTATGGGCATGTTTCTGGAGATCAGATTGTGCTTGGGACCCGTTAGAACTTTATGGGCAAAAAGGAAAAGGATGTTTGCAAATCCATCAAGGGGAGTCAGATTTGCCAACAGAGCAAACAAGGACATGGCACCAGGAGTGAAGAAACTGCCAGTTTTCACTTTGCACGTTGGCTCACAGGTGGACTCGGAGCAAAGGGATATTCTCAATTGAGTATCCCTGAATCTAAAGCCACAAAAATTGTCTTCCTCAGAGGCTGGTAAGTACCTCCAGCAGTACAGTGGTATATTGCACTAAGCACTGTCTTTCCTGGGCACTGGCACAGGGTACCTGCAGTATCTAAAAACAAAAGCTTAAGGCACCACGGGTCACTACATTTTTTCCAAATCTTCACTACAGTAAATTACAATATATAGTGAAGTCTGTAACTCTGTAGCTTACCATAATCAAGTCTGGGGTAATCAAAACATGCACCAATTGTCTCTCAAACTTTAAGGAACAAAATATACAAGTTAGAGATGAGCATAACAGGAGAAAAGATTTATCAGTAAATCATATAATCAGATATCAGATGTCCTCCTGCAGAGAAGTAATAAAGGAAGAGTCAATTGTTGTTTGCTGATTAGACAGTGTGGAAGAACAGGCATAGGCTTCTTTATGCTTCTTCATTTTGAATTATGGAAGAAAAATAGAGGAAAGATAATCTTGCCATATTCAGGAAACAGCAGTTGTCTCACTAATGAAGCCCAGTTTGTCTGCAAGCCAGTACTGTTTAATAAAAACCTAATTGAATGTTCTTTCCCATTTCTGTGTGGCTGAGGTACACATGGAAATGGATGCTCTGATCAGCTCTGAAAAATGATGTGCAGCTGGGCTGTCTCCAACTGGGACTAAATTAGGAAAGTGGCAAGCCCTTTACCCCTCAGACCGTTCTGTCCACTCTATATTTTGATCTCAGGAACGTTTATTAATCTACCATTCAGCTAGTTCTTCCTGAAATATGTAAATCCATGGAATACTGGAAGCATTTGGCTCATTACAGGACAATCTTAATTTTGCCCTTGACGAGATGCCCGACAAGTTGAAGCAACTTCATTAGAAGCTTATCAAGGACAACAGCTCTAAACACAATTACATTTAAAGACTTCATCATCCTCTAGAATGAGGTATCTCTCCCAAAATGTTTTTTAAACACATTTCCCATTGCTTTTTGAAGGATGGGAGAAGGCTAAAAGCAAGAAATAGCTTGTCCAGGGCCAGGGGAAAAAAAATAATCAAAGGGCAAAACAGACAAAGAAAGGCTGGAAAGTGTAAATGAGAGGCAGATGACCTACAAAGATAACAAAAGAATAAGCAGGTAAATTCGAGACAATCTGCACATGGCAGAAATAAGGCGGGGGTGGGGAAGGAATAACAGAAGTTTGTCTGATTATCTGACAAACAAAAATATCTCTGTCTCTCTTTGTCATCACACTATTGATTGACTGTACAGTTTAAACACACTTACTTTGACTGTACAACAAATAACACTGCCAGTTACTTTCTGGAGCTGCTCGCAAGACTTCTAGAAGTACTAAAAGAGACTGAAATAACCCAGTAGTGGCCATTGTACACATCTATTATGGACCCACCAAAACTTCAAAGTCAAACCAGGAGGTTCGCATTAAGTGGGGACAGCTTGACCAACAGTAATGCAGTAACTCTGCAAACTATCACAGCCCATGAAAGAAGCTCTAACAGTACACAAACTATTTGGATCAGTCCTCCATAGCTGGTCACAGTCTATAGTAACAGTAGTTCAAGCTACAACAAAGTTATAACATTAAAAGCCAAATAATGTTTTGATTCAGTTTC
Source organism: Gymnorhina tibicen (assembly GCA_013399875.1). Classification (NCBI taxonomy): domain Eukaryota; kingdom Metazoa; phylum Chordata; class Aves; order Passeriformes; family Artamidae; genus Gymnorhina; species Gymnorhina tibicen. The sequence goes on along the minus strand of VXAZ01000783.1, from coordinate 1,265,858 downwards.
CCCTATCTTAACTACATGTTCCCTAACTTGAAAAAACAAACACAAGTTCCATTTCCAAAATCTGTTTCTTGAGTCATGAATTATGTACATTATTGCTCAGTATTGTCTGTGTTTTCCATCTGCAAAATCCCAAAAAGCTGGACCCCAGGAACAGCTTTGTGCTATCACATAGCAACTGCAAACCCATTTTGTAATACTCAGCCCTACGTTAAATGCACGGTTTGTTATTTCACAATAAAAGGGGGAAAAAAGCTAGGTATATAAGCCTTATTCAAAAGAATATTTCAGTGCTTGTAGCCCCCTAATTTAAGCAGATGGATGCTATGAAAGGTTGCCTGGGTAACAAGCCTAAGCTACTTAACACTGCTAGAGGGTAAAGAAGTAGCACCATTATTTCTGGTGAAAGCTAATGATGGGACCTGTTTATTAATCATTTCTTTTGGTACCACAGTGGGTAAGCTAGATCCCACAAGACCACTAGGTCTGTGTCTTTCGGTCTCATCAACTTCTAATCATTCCAGTCTATTTTTAAGGACATCATCTGGCTCACAGCATGGTTGGTTTGAGGATGCTTGGCAGTGTAGTTTGCTCACTCTCAGGGGAACATCTTTGTTAACTCAGCTGTCAGACAGCATTCTGGTAGGTGAAACAAGGAAGCACCCGGAGTATGCCAGGTACACAACAAACCTACAGGTTATTGCCTTTCAAAGTTAATACAAACTTACTTGAGAGGCCTATTTGACAGAAATCCCTTTTTTTTTTTTTTACTTGTATTGTAGTCTTGATCTAAAGCAATAACATCTTCCTTAGAGAGGTTAATGGGTTTAAGTAAATGTAGCCATGATAACCACCGACTAAATGAATTTTTGTTCACTAGAAAATTATCCCTTTTCTAGGAAAGTAATAGTTTACACTATTCACTTGAAATCATGCTAGGGAATTATTGACAGAAGCATTGACCTAGACTAGTAAGGCTGTAAATGAAACCTAAGTTTTAATTTTTCTCCACTGCTTTTCTGCTACTTGTACAACAATTCTCCTAGGGGAAGGATATCATCTGCATGTTTGCAAGTTGTTATATTTATTAAAATGACACAATACAAATCAGAAACACTAAATAACAAAGTTGAAAAGCAGACATTGTGCAGAGAACCAGGTGGGGCAAGAGGAGGGAAGTCACCAGCTGTGCATCTGCTACAGAACCCCAAAATGAGGGATTAAATACAGAAAAATTGCTCACCTTGCATTACCATTTGCATTGTTGAAAATTCATGAGGTCAGGTGGAATTAGCCCCACGAAAACATTAGGAAAGGATCTTAGGGCCCCCAAGTCAGTAATCTGTGAGCCTTGCTAGGCATTCACGTAGTGTTCTAGAAGTAGGAAGTGAGAGAAAAGCAATACCATCAGCTCTCCTAAACTTGGAAAGTGAGGTCCTGCTCCCACAGGCCTCAGGGTCTTACAGAAAGAAAGTTGAAGTGAGTTTTGCTTAATTTTATTTATTGACACTGTTAGCCTTTATTTTGTATGGTGATCTCAAAGAACACTGTTTTCAGGAAAATTTTACCTCAGGTCAAGCTTTGGGATTGTGCCAGAGGCTGCCCAGTTACCTGGGAAGCAACCATGGTAGAGGCACACCTCTAACCCAGCCAGCACAGGCTGGGATCCCACAGGCACGGGGAGCCTCCCTCAGGTCATCACCCAGCTAGGAATATTTCTAACCAATGAGCACTGCGTATTTTAAAAAAATCCTCTATTCATTGGTTTTCTGGGTTCCTCCCATAATAGGGAAGATACTGGAAAAATCTTTCTCCTCAGGCCAGTCTTTGTTACTCCTCTCAGTGGCATGCTTGCTTACAAGTTGTTTTCCCCTGCAATTATTTTCAATAGCCTTAATGTTCCTCAGCCTCCAAATGTTAGGGATTATTTCCACTCTGCCTTGTAACACAGTTAGCATTGTTGCAGCCTTTGTACTGTTTGAAGTTTTATAGGCACTACCTCTCTTGTCTATAGTTATTTCCTTGGGCCAAAACCAGTCAATCCAAGTTTACCAAGTTTTCATATTGTCATGATTTGCCCACCTGGCAGTCGTCAGTGTTGCCTGTGTTACGCTGCCTTCACTAATGACAGAGGAAAGCAAACTCACTCATTCCATAGACTCACTTGATCACTGTGACCATTTAACACATGATCTTGTCTTTTCCAGACAGCCCAGACAGTGCTTCTTGTGGTTGCTGTGTTCCTGCTCTCCTGGCTGCCACACCACATCATCACCATGTGGGCAGAGTTTGGGCACTTTCCCCTGAACAACATCTCCTTCACTTTCCGCATCATCTCTCACTGCTTGGCCTACGGGAACTCTTGCATCAACCCCATCCTTTACGCTTTCCTCTCGGAGAATTTCCGCAAGGCCTGCCGGCAAGTCTTCACCTGCAAGTTCTTCCCGAGGCCGGTTTCCACTGAGAAACTGGCCAGAGTGCGCATGGAGAACTTCTCTACCACACACTCCACCACAAATGTGTAAGCTGGGCTCACAAATACGTTTCAGGAGGAAGAGGAGGGAAGAAGGTTCTGTCTGGGGAGGACATGTATATGAGTGCATTCCAGGGAGCGGTGGAGTCTGCAAAAGTATGGACTTTGTCAGATTGCTGGAGTGGTAGGAGATGTATTTCCCTCTGGCTGTGATGATATGTGATAGTTTGTCCTAGGGTACCCAGAATTATCTGAATGCCCATAAGAGAACCGAAATGCAGTTGTAGTTGTGACCATAGGATCTAAAATAAGATTTACACAGAAGGTAGAATCTATACAGACAAGAAGACAGCAGTTAATTATGTCTGTAGATGTGAACAAGTGATGTGACATTCAGAGAGCAGTTTGGGAGAAGTCAAACTAAAGTCTTTGTATGTCTTTGTTTCTTCAACAAATTCGACTATTTGTGAGCTACACACACATTTAGCTCACTACCTGTGGTAGGGTCTCTAAATCTCCTCGGAGACTTTCCTGTAGCATTTACATATTGGGCAGTAAAACCTTTCACACGATGTGTCAGTGATGTGGCTGTCTGCATTTGGTGGTTCTGTATCAGCTTATACATCCCAGGGTCTGAATGTCTGTGTGCTCCTGTGTGTAATTACTGCTGTTAATCACTGGCTCCAGTAAGTGTCTCTTGGTGAGCAACAGTAGAGAGTGGTATTTCTTAATATATGCTTAAAAACCTGTGATTTTGTTGGTAAGTAAGTGTTCTCTCGAGTCTATCTACCCAAGGCTTTTTATCAGTCACTTTAGTATATATATAATGCCTGAAATGTTGTGGTGGTGGTTTTTTGGGGTTTTTTGTTTGTTTGGGTTTTTTAACTAACTGTTGTGATTAACAGTACTCTAGCAACAAACAGTTGAGGGCATTTGTACCAAGTTCAAGGTTACTGCTTGTAACTATATAAAGTGCATATTACTTCAAAAGTAGGAAACAAATGGCTGAAAGAACTTCATTATTTCACTGTGTTGTCTAATTTAGTGTTTTTGTGTGCTGCAATCCAGACTGACCTGTTCATAGACTGTAAAAATGTGAGTTACAGAAGTTAAACTACAAATTATTTGCCATCCATGCAATGAACGTCCCCAAATGGATCACTCTTTCACTGTATTTCTAAAACTTGGGAGCTATTGTATTAAATAAATTTACTGCAGTTTGTAACTTCAAGAGCCCCTTAACTGTGCAATATGAACAGAGCAAACGTGTACAATAGGATAAAGTCATATTGCCTAGTCATTAGTATAGCCAATACCTAGCCATTAGGTGACTATTGTGCAAGTTTTCTTTGTTTAGCTTTCCCTCTCAGTATATTAAGAGTAGCCTCAGTGTATTATTTCCTTGGGAAGTAATTATTTAGATCCAATGCTGTGATCTTCTCATTTACCATAAGGTAGAAATCTCCTGTTTCTTCATTCCAAGTGATTGCACAGCATAAAGTTGATAGCATGGGGAAAACAGCCACTAAAAGAAAGGGTTGTGTTAAATCACTGCAACAGAAATCACAGCTAAAATGCTTATTTGTGTGATTATTTACCATGGATACAAACTAGCAGCTAGATATAACCTCAGCCTCACTTCAACTCCCTTGGTTTGAAACAAAATAGGACAATGGCACAACATTCAAAAGAAATCCTGCACTCCTTCTGTTACATGACAGTCACTAGAACCTGAGTCAACACACTTCTTTTATTTAACAGAAGACATCTTTCAGTGTATTGGGGTTTTTTGGGTTTTTTACAGTCAGTTCAGAAACTGGACATGTCACTACAGTACGCAGAAAAAAATGTGCAGGAAACACTTTAGGGCTTTTAAAATTTTATTTAATGTAACATGAAGGAGCAAAATCCCATTTCTCAGTGAGAGGTAACCATAAAATAACAAATTAAGACTTGAAAGAGCCTCAAGCATTATTGTGCCTTCTCGTTCCCACTAAACTTTACAGGTATCTGGTCTAGAATTCTCTGAGTGAACTGCTACATCACAAGAAAATCAAGCATCCTTCATCCTTTAGTCTCTCTATGTGTGTCTGTAACTGGTCAGGCTTTTTTCCTGCCACAGTAGCAATTTTTAAGTTTTAATAACGAATGTTAGCTGATGGTGGGCAGCAGTGAAATGCAACAGAGCTGTATATCACACAGACATACTTTCATTTTTATTTGAATTTAAATTATAAGTCTCAACAAACCAAATCAACTGATGAAGTAATTCCTCAATATTCTCCAAAAGCATTCTGTTACTCACTTACTAGTTTCCTTTGGGAAAGCCACATGTGATGGCTGAATACTGCAGCTTCCAGAACAGTGCACCAAGTTAACCTGATCACCTGGTTCTGAAGCTCAACTCTCTATTCCTTCAGTCTGCCTTACACACAGCAGCTCATTCACTCTGCCTTAATGACCTCAAGGAAAGCCCCTACCAGGGAATGCCTGGCAACCAGAATCAACCTCCTTTAGGTGCAGGTTTATTAATAGAGGAGTCCATTCCTGGGAGACCTGTCCTTTTCCGGGCTGCAGTCTCTATTTTCCGTACCAGGTCCACATCCCACCGATGGGTGACAAAACTAACCACAGCTCCAGGCGCCTTGCTCCCAACCCGGCCAACTCTCCCTGCGCGGTGCAGGTAGTCCTGCAGGGTGTCTGGGAAGTCGTAATTGACCACTAGCTGCACGCTGCTGGTGTCCAGCCCCCGCGAGGCAAGGTCAGTGCAGACAAGGACAGACACGTCACCCTTCTGGAAAGAGGCAAAGATGCCAGCTCTAGCAGCTGCTGACATCTGTCCCTGCAGCCTCAGGTGCTTGATTTTGTGGTCGTCCAGAATATAGCCCAGCCAGTTGACAGTGCTGGCACTGTTGCAGAAGATGAGAACAGCCCCGCTAGATGATGGGCGCTCCTTGAGCAGCTGCAGCAGTTCGGGCAGCTTGTCCTGGCCTTTGAGGCGGACAAACTTCTGCTGGACGTGAGGCGGCAGGTGGTGCAGGCTCTGGGTGCTGAGGGTGACAAACCGGCCCACGTCAGTGAACTTCGCCAGCGTCTCGCTGAGCCCCGCGGGGAAAGTGGCTCCGACCACAACCACCTGTGTCCTCTCCTCGTCGGGACCGGCTGGCCCGGGAGCGCCGGCGGCCAGGGGCGCGTGTGCCAGGATCTCCTCCAGCAGCTCCGTGAAGGACTCGTCCATCAGCGAGTCCGCCTCGTCCAGCACCATCCAGCGCAGCCTCTCCAGGGCCAGGAAGCGCCGCCGCAGCGCCTCCCGCAGCGCGCCGGGGGTGCCCAGCAGCACGGCGGGGCCCGGCGGCGGCGCCCGCAGCTGCCTCCGCAGCCCGCCCGCGGCCC
>VXAZ01000783.1:1216044-1259554 GCA_013399875.1 Gymnorhina tibicen | reverse complement strand
CGGCCCCGGGGGGCTGCGGGCTCCCCGCCGCCGCCGTTGTCCCGCTGCCCGCCGGCCGCCGCGGCAGCAGCAGCGGGAGGACGAGCGCCGACCCAGCCCGGCCCAGCGCCATCGCCGTTCCCACGTGGGGCGGCGGCGCTGCCCGATGACGCCTGAAAGAGGCGCTGGCCCCGGTTCTCCCCGCCCCGCGGAGCCACGCGAGGAGGGTAAGTGCGGCGGGCGGTGCAGGTCCCTTGTTTCGCCTTTTTCCGCTGCCGGCTGAGAGCTGTCCCCGCGCCGCGACCGTGGGGGCAGACGCGGCCCTGAGGGGCTCTGGCAGGCGCCCCTCGCGCGGGGAAGGAGCCCGTGTGGCGGGGAGATCCCCCGGCGCCGCTCGGCTCCCTCACGGCTGGGCGAGCCCGACCCCCGCCGCCGGGCGAGCCCTGTCACACCTGGCGGGGCACCCACTGCCCCTTCCCGGCAAAGGACACATCTGTGTTTGCGGGTAGGAAATGACACTCCATGGCAGTGCACCCGGGCTTTCTCTTTCAGGTGGTACAGCAACAGGAATGACGGTGAACACGCCGCTGTGTTTTAGAGGAAAGAAGATCCTGGCTCCGATGGTGCGGGTGGGAACACTACCGATGCGTCTGCTTGCTCTGGACTATGGTGCCGATATCGTGTACTGTGAGGTATGGAGGATGAGCAGATGGGGTAGCTTTATCTGATAACATTATTATTAAGAAAAGTACACATGGAATTTTTTCACTGTATGACTTGTTCTTTTTACACATAATTTTCCATTAAAAATGAGGAAAGAAGACTCTCTATGTCTTAAGGCATTTTTCCAAGCAGTTCTCATGTTATGGCAAATCCATGTTTTAAGGCTGTTCAGCAACTTCAAGTAATTTAGACAAAACACCATAACAATTTATTCAAGTTGTATTTCTCTTGGCATTGAGGGGGCGGAGGGGGAGAGAGTTGGTGTTTTTCTTTTGTATTTTTTTTTAGTAGAGTCAGAACTTTGAAGACTGACCTCATGTCTCATCTGGTTAGTTCTCCTGTGCATGCATGTTTCTACTCACAGCACTGCTGTCCTTGTTTCTTAACAACTTTTTTTAAAGCTGGCTGAAATTGAGGTCTGGGGTCCCCAGCACAAGAAATATGTGGACTTGTTAGAGTGGATCCAGAGGAGGCCACAGTGATGATCAGAGTGCTGGAGCACCTCTCCTACAAGCACAGGCTGAGGGAGTTGGGATTGTTCTCTCTGGAAAAGAGAAGGCTCTGAGGAGACCTCGTTGAGCTCTTCCAGTACTTAAAGGGGGCTTTTAAAAAATGAGGGAGACGAACTTTTTACAAGGACAGATAGTGATAGGACAAGGGGGAACAGTTTTAAACTAAAGAGAGGGGAGCTTTAGATTAGGTATTAGTAAGAAGTTCTTTAACCAGAGGTTGCTGAGGTACTGGAACAGGTTGCTCAGAGAAATTGTCTCCCTATATAATTATTTAATAAAATGGGCAACTGTTTAGAGCTGACTAGCTGAAACAATTCAACTCACTGAGATTTTTTTATCCTTTCTACTCAGGAGCTGATTGACATAAAGATGCTGCAATGTAAGAGGGTTATAAATGGTAAGTATGGCATTTCTTTTGATAATGCCTGTAAGCAGCCTCTTTTCTAGTTAAGAGAAAAAGTAATTATTTCTCTGAAGCATTTTTGTAGCCATTATAGTGATGTATCAGTACATAAAATCTCACTAAATTGTGTCTAGGGACTTACAGTAAGCTTTTGAAGTGCTACCTTAGACCTGTCTTCTGCTCTATAATTTCACACTTTCAGTTTGTTTGGACTGTAGTAGAGGCAGTTTCCAATCATGGATCTTTTTAAATGTTAGCTGTTTGTGACATGATAATATACACACCTTTTAGTCTACTGCAATAAGGAAGCAACACATACAAAATCTCACTGTTTGTCATTCATTTATTAACTTGAAGTCCATGAGCTGGACTTGGAATAACATGATTGTCCCTGCAAGTTCTTAAAAAGGTGTCTTTGAGACCTGGCCCTGTCTGAGTGGCATAGAAACTGTTGTTTGTAGTGCCCCTGCTGGGAAACAGAAGTTCCCTACAAATCTCCTCTCTCCTCCTGCCCCTTCCCAAAAATAGTACCGTTCATTCTGGCTGAGTCATCACTAGGCTTGTCTTGGTGCTGATGTCCAAGGAGAAGGCTGCAGGATCATGAGGGAGCACTGCGGGAGGGAAACAGCAATATGTAAGAAATGTGCTGCAGGGACATACAGGAGGTAGGGTGCCGTTAGCTCTGCTGTTCGTGGAAGACTTTGATAGCATTTCATTTATATACAAATTACATAGTCATATGGCTTTTTAAATTTTTACATCTGTATAGAATTTGTATCTGTTTTATCTGCTTCTTATTTCATACAGAAGTACTTGAAACAGTGGACTTCGTTGCACCTAATGAAAGAGTTGTTTTCAGAACTTGTGAAAGGGAGAGGCAACATGTTGTCTTCCAAATGGTAAGAAGCAAAATACTCTTCTAACAACATAGTTAAATGCAGTAGTGCTGGTGACATGTTGATGTCAGTCTAAAGCAGCTCTCTGTATTGCAGACTGTCCATTTCTTGGTTTTCAGGGGCAGGTAAAGCTTCACATCAAATGTGCTGCAGACTTTTTCTAAGCTGTTGGTACAAATCAAGATGCTACATTGTAAGCTCTCCTACATGTGTTTTCAAAAGAGGTGATTAACATGAACTCTGTGCTGACAGCAGCTTGTTTTTGTAATAGGTATCTAAGATATATTTCCAAACTTGTGGATGCCAAAAATAAATTGTGCTGATGTCTGATCACACGTTGAAGTTTTGCAGTGTCCTGTAAACAGCCTCACTGGAAAGACTGAAAGAAATGGGATTGTTTAGTATAGATAAGAGAGGATTAATGTGTGCCTTAGCATTGCACAAATGGATTAAAGATACTCTCTCTGCTGAAGAGAAGAAGACAGTAATTTGCTCTTAGAGACCACTCTGTGTAGGACAAGAGACGATGGGCTTGGAGGAAGGGAGAAACATGAGTGGACTGCATTAGATACTGAAAAAGACCTTTTTCAGTGGTCATGTAGCCCTGAAATAGGTTGCTTGTAGAGGCTGCAGAATTCTTATTAGTGGAGCTTCTTAAGAACATTAAAATATCTGTTGCTGAGTGACTAAGAACTTCTGATATTGCTGTATGTAAAGAGGGCAGACAAACCTCTGTGGATCCTTTTTTTGTGTCACCTTTTATCATCTAGTGGCTGACTCTAGTACACACTTTAGGTAAACGTGTTAAGTATCCAGTGTGCCTCTGAGAGGGTCTCTGTCTGTACTAAATGTTCAGAACAAATATAGTTGTACACTTGTGCAAGTAAGCACCTTTCATTTTATTAATTTGATTATATTTTGTAATTATAAATCCTCTTCTTTTACCAACAGGGTTCAGCAGATGCTGAAAGAGCCCTGGCAGTAGCTAAGCTTGTGTAAGTCATCTTCTCTCACCCCCTTCCCACCATGGCTTTGTCCAGGTTTTTTTGTACAGAGGAATTATTGTAGAAGACAGTTTATTATGATTGAGAGGATCAAAGTAGCTCTTGATAGAATCAGGAAAAGTTCAGCTGCGTAAATTCTGTACTGGGATTGATGGCTTTTTGCTAGTGCAAGTGTGTCCTTGATCTCTCCAGTATGAATTTCCCTGGGTATTGCACAGCTGCAAGACCAATACACCTGAGAATGTCTCTTACTGTTTGTGGTTTAAAGCCTTGTCTTGGTTTGAAAGACAGGAGTCTGCTAAGGAAGGCAGGAGCCCCCCTTGGAATGGAAAATGCAACCCCATTCCCTCCAAATTATTACAAATTTGAAATTAAGAGGCTTTCAGGCAAAGATATGAAGGCAAAGATATGAGGAATAGGAATAACAGCTTTTATATATATGTGTATATATATATGTAAAACAAAGCAATAGTACAGAGACACTGGTTAAACCTGGCACCCTGCCAGGCAGGGTGGTGGTAGCAGTCTGATGTGGTGATAGCTGCAGTTCTCTTTGAAGTGGTTCTGTTGAAGCGGTGATCTTGTAGAAGAGGTCTGGGCCTCCTCAGAAAGTCCAGTGGTGGTTGTGTAGCTCTTGTCCTCTGGGATCCCAGCAGGTAAGGCTGCCTGTGCTGTTCCAGACCCCAGATTTTATCCTGGTGGGAATGCTTGGCTCCTTCCCCCTGGGCGGAGCATCTCCCAATGGGATGGGGAGTGGTGGGGCAAGGCACTGATGGCCCATTAACAGGAGATAGTCCCGAGGGAGGGGGCAAGGAACATTGCTGCACCTGGTCTCAACAGCTCATGGTAATAGAATACACTGTAACCCAGGACAAGCCTCCAATAATGTATTGTGCAGAAATGAAAAGTGGCTCTCAAAAAGGTGTTTTTAAGCCTCCGTTTAAATAGATGGAAGTTTCAATAGGACTTGCTGTAGTGATTGTGGTGAATTTAGTGGTGGATATGCTTTATGTATGATTAAGTATATATCAGGTATTTGAGTATTTGCAGCTTCTGCACAGCACTGGTTATTGAAACCTGTGGACAATCTGATCTTCAGACCACCATTAAGATTTATATATTTAACTTAAATAAGTGAGAAGCTAAAAATTCTGAAGTTCAAATAAACTTTACTTTAAGTTCTCATTTAAGCCTTAACGATGATGGAACAAATTACTTGGAAAGATATCTGTTTCTTGATTCTTGTTCTAATATGCTAGAAAATAGTTTAATTTTTTCCTTCTCTTTCAGAGAGAGTGATGTGGCTGGTATTGATATCAATATGGGATGCCCAAAAGAATATTCTACTAAGGCAAGTGGATTTTGATTATTCTTAAGTGAGCCTTTTCTGTCTTGGAGGTATGGAGTGTGGAATACGTGGTCTGGTTTTCAAATTCAAGCAGTAGAATTTTGATCCAGAGAAAAATTGAATTTAGTTTTTTGTAATAAACCAAACACTCTAGAAAGTGTCATGGCCCTAATATAGTAAAATAACATAGGCTGTTAGAAAATTAAATTCTTAAAGGCTAGATAAAAGGAAGTATTTGTTTAGGGTTTATTAATGTTTTTCTGAGGTCATTAATTTTTTGGGTGAGTGAAATAAGTTCTGCCTAGCCTTAATAAAAATTGAAATCACTATTTGTCATCTGAGCAAATAGATGGCAAAAACCAGTCACAACTTAGTAATGCTGAATTCAATTATTTGTCAGTTTTAAGTGGGAGGACAGTGGATCAGTTAAAACCTGATTTTAATTTTTTTTTTGTAGTAAAGCACATGCAGCTCTAAATTAGTCCTGTATCTGTGGCTAAAACAGAGCATTGAAATTGGTTGTGAGGACTATTAAGCCAGTTGGTGTCGAGATAAAGGATCAATAAATTGGACCATGGTGCTCTGTTTTGATGTCAAATGCTCCACGGAACCATAATTAAGAACGAAACATCAAAATATCCGTCTTGTACTAGGGTGAAAGATCAAAAGTTCAACTGCTGGTGAATGGTTATTCTCCAACAATAGTTCTGGGTCAAAAAAGTTTGTACAAAAAAGATGCTGGCCCCTGCATCTATGTATGCAGATGAAATAGTACAGGAAGAACAGCTGAAATATGAAAGTGTTCATAATTATGTTAAGTGTTCATTATTTCTGCTCAATACAGGCACTTAATTTGTCTTAGTCTCTTTTTTTAAATGTAGTGTGTGGACAGAAACTACTGACATAAAGACCTCAAATGTATTGTGTTATGTTAAAACAATAAATCTGTTCAGCTGTCACTTCATGAGGGAAAACTGGATGATTGTATTTGCTAAAAACAGCTTTTTGAAATCCTGTCCTTTCCATAAAGTAATGAGAGCAAGTTAATGCCCTGAATTACTGCTTAATTATTCTGATACAGGTCTAGGAAATGCTGCACCAAAGTGTTCACTAGTGCTCCTGTATTTTAAATTTTGCCATTTTTTCCTTAATATAACATTGTGCTTTTGCTGTGGTCTGCTTTCAGGCAAAATAATTGAGTTGAAAAATATGTTTGCCTAGTGCATAACAGCTTCTGTTTATTTTCTCAGGGAGGTATGGGAGCAGCACTGCTGTCTGATCCTGACAAAATAGAGTCTGTAAGTATCACCTGGTGGGGTTTGAGCTGCCTTGGAAAGAATTGTGCATTGTGCTCTACTAGCAGCAGGAATGTGTTGCATAAATGACAAATTTGTAATAGCTAGAGTGGAATACTCAGTTTAGGACACTGGATTAAGGTTATAAATAAATATTCCTGATTTAGTTCTCCTTGCCATTGTCTGGACTATACAATTGCTACCTTCTTCCTTTTCAGTTTAAAAACTTTCAGTGTGGTGCTGTATTTGCAAGTTGTACATGTCTATGCATGTAATTTGAAATTACCAGAGTTCACTGGTCACCTCATATTAAAAGCAGTGCTGAGACTCCAGCAGCAGTTAATTGCTCTCTAAAAATCCAGTTGAAATCAACAAAGAAGTGGAAGTAAAAATGTCTTAGACTAAAAATAGGTTTGTGTATCTACTGGATAAAATTGTATATTCAGTTACAGACTGCATATGTCTGTCTAGCTTGTAAGATTCTTTGTAGAGGAATAGTAAACAGTGTTACATTAACTTATCTTCAGGTGAGAAAGGAGAAGAGCTTTAGTAATGTCACTGTTGTGATCAGGTTTTTCTCTTTTTTTTCCCCCAGATATTGACCACCCTTGTTAAAGGAATTTGTAAACCAGTAACCTGCAAAATCCGCATTTTGCCCTCAGTAAGAACATAAATCATTGTGCTGAAAGCTGTTATTTCTCTGATTTACTATCAGTTAGCGTATATGGTGTTCTGGTATGTTGGCACTGTAGGCCTGTTGCTGTGAAATAGCGCTTGGAATGACAATTTCTGTTTGGGATGCTGTCCCAGCCTAAAGGGTTATCTGACCTGCAGGTGCACAGCAGCTGTGGTTGTGGGCTTGTCAGATTCCGTGATATGCAAGGGTACAGAGGCTTTTATCCTCTGAATTTCTCAACTAAGTCATTTTTATGTCGTAGAGGTACAAAAAGGTGTAGGACACCACCCCTCGAGCAGCGAGTAGATGCTGTTAATTCCTGGTTTTCACATGGGGTAGCCAACAGATGATTGTTTTCTGTTCTTTCAGACTAATTTTTCTTCCAAACTCTTTTCCTGTTCTTGCATTTAGAACAGCCAGTGGAGTTACAGGGTCTGTCTTTTTCAGGATCTTTTTCCATACTTTTTTTACAGCTGATGTAGCTTCCTTACTGCTGTTTTTTTCCAGATGAATTCTCGACATATTTTTAAATCTCCAAGAGATGATGGGCCTTCTCTCTTAAAGACTGATTATTTTGCAATTGGGCATTTAGTGACCTGCCTAGATACTATGATTGCATATGACCTAAATAGATATTTCAGTAGATGGATGAACTGTACCTGAGCCAACTTTGTTCAGAAGTCATTTATGTATTGGATAAACAAAGGAAGCTTGTGTGAAAAGAATCACTAACCCAGTCTAAGATCATTTTGGTTCTGGAGTATTAAATCAGAGAACTGGCATCTTTCCTTTTATTTTCTACAAATATCCTAGAGCCTCTTCCTTTTTGTTTCAAGCTGGTTTTGCATGATGTCATCCATCAGAACAGCAGGTGAGCTTCTGTCTCTGTGTCCCTGCCAGCTGGGACATGCTGCTGTTTTCAGACTGAATCTGATATGTTTGGGATGAGCCACAGATATTCCTCCAGCTTTTGAAAGGAAAATTCACCTTACCTTTTTTTCATTCTTCCTTTCCCTGAAGCTGCAGAAGACAGGCTAGTGCAGCAGTGTGTCAATTTTGTTTCTGCCTTTTAAGAGCATTTTACATCTTTGAAGGTATACTGGGCCTTTTGATTCACTGGGCATGTATGAATATCCTTAGAATTTTTTAGATGCTGGTTAACATTTTTAAGACACATCTAAGAGGAATATTTATAGTTGTGTGATTGCATGTTATGTTGATTTCGGAAGGCATCCTCTTACTGAAAAGCATTTTAATTACAATTTACACAGTAGTCATTAGAGAGGAGTTGCTAATCAAGTGTTCCAATCATTTTCAATTGACAGTCTGAAAACCTGTTGGAAAATATTCTCCTGCCACAGAGTATTATGTTATCTGGTTTGAGAAAGTTTGCTGTCTGTAGGTTCAAGGAAGGATTGAACATGGATTCTTATTTTTACCATAGCATGTAGTTCTTTAATTGAAGTATATATTAATATGTGTTGGGCTTTATTGATGAAACACAGGAATCACATGGTCACATGATAGTTACTCCTTTTGCTTTGAATTAAAGTCATGTCAGTCTGTCTTATCCCTCAGGTTGAGGATACTGTGAATCTGGTGAAGAGAATAGAAAAAACTGGCATTGCTGCCATTGCAGTCCATGGAAGGTAAATTGATTTTAGGCAAGAAAGACTTAGGTTTTTTTAGTCTGTTGGTGAATGGAGCACAGTATGATATGACTGATATGAGTATACTCTGTACTCTAAATGCAATATGTGGTTCTGATTTCAACTGTTAACTGAATTGGAGTTCTAGAAAATCAAGCCAGTATTTAGGGAATGGAACTGCTTGCTGCTCTTTTCCTAAATATTTGTTCTCAAAGACCAAATAGAACTAAAATGGTCTTGCGTACTTTACATGTAAAAAATCAAATATATAAAATAAATAAGCTGAAACAAGTATATCCCCATAATCCTTGTGTCATGTCTGCTGTGATTTAGAGACCTATAAATTCCACAGGAAATCTTTGGTCTTGTCTTCTTTTTTTTGTTTGTTGGAAAGGAAGAAGGAGGAGAGGCCTCAGCACCCTGTCCACTGTGATGTGATCAAGGCCATATCTGAAGCAGTCTCCATTCCAGTAATAGCAAAGTAAGTTGGACTGATTAGCTCATTACAATCAGATGCCTGTACCTAACTTAAGATTTGCAAGTGCAGGAAAAAGAACCACAATTAGTTATATTGGTGTTGTTAATTTTTAGTGGAGGATCTCATGACTTCATCAAAGAATATGCAGACATTGAGACCTTCCAGAAAGCAACTGCTGCCTCATCAGTCATGATTGCTCGTGCTGCCATGTGGAACCCCTCTATCTTCAGAAAAGATGGGTTTTGCCCCTTGAAGGATGTCATGCAAGATTACATCAAATATGTATGGTTTATTTAAGATCTTACTTGTAATTAACATTGTTTAAAATTGTTAATCCAAATATTACTGCAGTATCTTAACTCCTCTTCATTTGAAAGACTTGGTTCTGGGGATATTTTAACATAGTGCATGTGACATGAGTCTTGCAATCAACCACTGCTTCCTCTGTGTGATTTTGTTCAGAAAAAAAGTATTCAGAAATCAGTATTCAGAAGACATGCTTTTTATCCCTAGTTTCTTGGAAACGTTTATGAGGCTTACAAGGTTATCTAAAAATGTCAAGACATTTAAAAATACGTAGTCCAACTCTTTTGCAGTCACAGCTGTACAAATTGAACAATATTTTGTACAGTATACAGTATTGAATATACAATATTGAACAGAAAAGTGAATGAATAGTAAATGCTCAGTTGTTCCTAGATTCATTTTTAGAAATTAATTACTTTTCACAAATACTCTCAAGAAGTATTCACAGCAGGGAAGCAAAGGGAACATTTTGCCAATAAAGTAATGCTGTATTGTAGTCCTGTAGCTCCATTAAATCATCTAATGTATAAAGTTTTATCTATTATTCAAAGGACAAAATTTTAATGACATGATAGGAAATTAGTCACAAATCTGTAACTTTGATCATGTCATCAAAATTTTTTTTAATTTGAGCTTGCTATTAACCAATTACTAAAATATCAGTGCATTGCTAGTCAGTGATGTAAACTGGTCAACTCTTTCTTCAGAAGTATATGAGTCAGTTGAACTTTAGTTTGTGAAGTCATGCCAAGATAATCAGATTAAAGTCACATTCATGGGTAGTGTTGAATATGTTATTGAGGAAACTGCACCGTGGTTTGCCTTTCAAAAATGATTTTGAAAGTCAAGAGACCATGCGCAGTATATAAGATAGATTTGTTTGGTGTGTTTTTAAATTCTTTGTTTCTTTCCATCAGGCAGTGAGATATGATAATCACTACACCAACACTAAATACTGTCTGTGTCAGATGTTAAGAGAACAGTTGGAAACTACTCAGGGTAAGAAGCTACACGCTGCACAGTCCACACAGGAGATCTGGTAAGCATGGACTTCAGAAAAGGAACTGTACTCTGCCAAACTGGCACACCACTTCTCTGTCTAGCACTGCCTGGCATTTCACAACATCAGAAGTTGCAAAAACTCCAAAAACAACCCCAAAAAAATCCAGACAGGGAGATGTGAAATAACATAGTAACCTTTTCCAGTTTCCTCCATGCTCAGATGATAAATCTTTAACCCTAAAACTATATATATTCAGCACACTAATCTGAGTGGTGCTTCACTGAGTGATAGGCATTTATCCAGTATTTGCATGGAGTGATTAAGAAAAATTTCAGCTTGTCTGAAATTTTGTGGAACTTGTCTTCTTCCAAGGATATTTATTTGATTTACCTTTCCCTCTTGCATGTGGGGTTTTTAATGTTACTGGAATATTTGTAACATATTTGTTTTAAAACGAACACTTAAAAACTCAAAACCATGTGTCAGGATTGTGTGGTTGTATGGTACTTAAATGTATTTTTTTGTGCTGCTTTTCATACCTGAAATATCCTAATGATGGCAATCTTTTTGGGGAAATATAGTAGCTTTAAAGAATCTTGTCATCCTGCACATCTGAAACAGACTGGATGAAATTTCTCAGTGGGAGAGACAGAAGTGGAAGAAGGAAAATTTTGAGAGAAACCATAAAATAGGCAGGTGATTAAAGAGTTTGCACAGAATTAGGGGAATTCAGGTTTGGACCCATCCCAAACTGAACAAAATAAAGTTCTGAGCTTGCACATGTCATATCCATGTTGTGTGTTACAATTATCCTCCTGGTGGAAGAGAGGGGAAGAGTCTCCTTGTTTCTATAAAGTAAACAGTCTGAAACTGTTTGATATCTAATGTGTATAAAAATGGATAGGAATGTTGGAAGCGTGAAATACTTTGCAAAATAATTTAATGGTTTCTAGCAAACCCTAATCAGCATTCTGTTCATGTTCAAAATGAATGGAAATGCCTGCAATCCCTTTTCCAGTTTATTGCTTTTTACCAGTTTTGGCTTTCTATAAATACTTCTGTCCAGGATTATTACATTACAGTACAATGAAGGGAATTTGTATTGCATATGTAAAGGCAGCTAGGCTTCATTATTCTTAAAGGAGCAGTGGAATCCATGAACAACATTTAAACTTTGCAAGTTACTTTTCACTTTGGCAATTTAAAGAATTTAACACATTTTAGTATAGTAACAGACTGTCTATTTTGATTATAGATTTCAAGTTTAGGAAAAAAGATATAGTATAGATTGAAACTGAAACAACCTTTGCAAATTCAATTAACTCTTAGCCAAAAGGATGGTGGTGTTCTCTGCTGGATGAACAGTAAAGCATAGTATGTAAATAAATATTGTAAAGTAAGAGTTTTACAGAGGTAATTAGAGGTGTCACATTTCATACACATAAACACTGGATGGAGATCTAGTGTAAAACTTTGTGGTCTGTGTGCTATGCCTGACAATTCTTTAGGGGCTTCCAAAATCGAATTTTCTCAGTTTTTGTACCTGCGATGCAATACCAACTTTAAAATGGGCTAAAGTAATGTGTGTGTGCAGGAGAGGGGGACAGAGAGAGCCATTTGAGAATTTATGAAACTGCTCTCTGTCAGCAAACTCGGTCTTTTAACCCCTGTTCTGAATAACCTGTTTCATGTCCAGATAACTGAGGAACATTCAGTTTTTAAAAATGCACCAGTTTACTTTCAGACAGAAATGGTGCATAATTCTGCTGTCTCCTGGTGGTGAGGACAGGTTACAGCCATCTGAGCTTTAACCTCAGTGCTGAATGCAAGAGAACAGCCTGCTGCTCTTCCCAAAACATTTACATGGCAGTACATAATAAATTGCCTTCCCTTAGAAACATAAGTTAGTATTGTTCAGCTTCATTGCTTTTTTGCTTGGAGCATTGGAGATGGCTTAGTGGGCAGAATTCATTTTGTCATTGAACAGTCCCATATCAACCAGCATCCTCATAACAGAAAGTAAAAGTTCCTTTTATGCTGCAGCTTTTATTGCCATTATCATCTGTGGAAAATCAAGAGTCTCAGTTTTTCAAAGTAGATCCAGCCTGCCATGGATTTGACAATTTAAAAGGATTTGAGGCTTTTGCCTTCAACTAAAATCCTGGTTGCTCCCTCTCTTTATCTGGACTTGTGAATAATACTCTGAAGTCAGAAAATCTGAGATTTTGAGGGTTTTGGATGCTATAGTGTTTACTGCTTATAGTATTTTTAATTACTATAATTAGAAGAAGAATCTGTTTCCTACTTTGGGCTCATATTGCCCTTGTGGAGCTGATGCACCAGGAGTCAGTCTGAGATGTTTGTTTGCTGATTCATCCAGCTGCAAGTTATTAAATGAGCTAATAATTTGAACATTGCAGGACCTGTATTTATGACTGGTTCTGCCTGGACTTCCAGGCTACAAATTGCATATGTAGTACTGGAAATCAGAACATTCTTTTTCTACTTGTAGCTCAACAATGTCTGGTTAGAATTGAAAGAGAAACAATATAATGTCGCTGTGCAGAATACAGCCACACTTCCAGTTCATTCTCTGTACTCTTAACATATGCTGTAAACACAACTGATTTCTATACTTACTTTCTCTGTCATAATGTGATACAAAAATTTATAAACTGATCTCTAATACAAAGGAATTCTGTCTGAATAGTGAAGTCTTTGAAATGGGTGACTTCTATGAAGAAACAACAACTATTTTTGAAGCAAAGAAAACGTCTTTAGAAACCAAGACACAAGATGAAGATGACCAAATGGAAGATCCAGATGTAATAAAAATGGCTGTTAGATTTGACAAGTAAGCATGCAAATCAAGTTTTTCACTATCTTGCATCTCTGAATAATAACTGTGAGGCTGACAGTGTCTTAATAGTTTCTTGAAAATGATGATTTGTAAAACATCACTTTCTGAGTGAATTCCTATAAAGCAGAATCTTCTCTAGCTGTATTACTGCAGGATGTAAATGTTTGGGAGGAATTAATAGAAAACTTTAGATTTTATTTTAGATGTTTTGTCACACCTATTATTTGAGTTATCTAATGAGGAAGAAGCATCTTTTTCATAATTTGATCTGTAAAATTAAACCTGGTAGATAACTGGTAGAAGTAATGCAATAAGAAGCACTGTCTGTTTTAAAATAGAACTTTGTGCACAGTTGTTGACCACAAATTTTTCTGTCTAGGCGAGAATATCCACCACAGATCACTCCAAAAATGCATCTTCTGGAATGGTGTAGGAAAGAAAAGCATCCTCAGCCTGTTTATGAAACTGTGAGTCGATGAAAAACCCTTTCAAACCTCTTCCTCTGCCTTGTACATGAAATTAAGTATTTCAGGATTCAAGGTAGTGAGAAATTCTGCTTCCTAGTCTGGTGTAGCTCTTTCAGAAAGCAGCTGCAGAAATGGTAATACACATAGGGATGAAAATAGCAGCTTCTTTTATTAGAAAATAAAAAATTGAAAGTCAGACCTTCGGTCTGTTTTGATTCATGTGTGAAAAGAAGTTTCTTTTAACTTCTTACTTACTTGTAACTTCTTAGTTGTTATATAGGAGCCCATGACTGACTTTCTTTTACTACTTCTGTGAAGTAAAGAATTAAGTCTTGAAATGTTTTCTCTGTTGTTGCACACTGTTACAGATAGGAACTGCATGGGACAGGACCATCTGCTTGGTTAGAAGGGGACATTATTTGATTATTTTTTATTTTTGTAAAGCAAAAATACTTGCAGCTTGGACAATTTCTTATTTTTTTAATGTTAATTAAATTAATGTTTTTTAATGTTAAGTGGGTATGGTTAGATTTTTAAATTAGAGTAAAGTTATGTTACTTGTTATTCTTGTCTTTATACCTATGAAAGAATGTTGATGGTGTTGTTTCTTCTGTAAATTACATGACTGGTTTTTGACAGCCCCTTCCCTTTTAATTATTTTTTTTCTACAGGTTCAAAGACCACTGGATAGATTATTCTGTTCAGTAGTGACAGTAGCTGAGCGAAAATACCGATCAACTCTGTGGTAAGCCATCCTTAATGGTTTTTTCAGCTGGATTTCTGTTTCTGAAATGTTGCTTAAAAACTTGCATTAAAAGGATACTCCGGTTTATTCCAGTTGACTTTGATAAAGGTCAACTAAAAGCTACCTCCTAAAGCTACCTCTAGGAGGGAGAAAGGATTAAAAATTTCTGAAAATTGAATGTGACAAGAGGAAGTAAGCACTGGCATAATCAAGTAAACAGTTACAGATTTTAATTCACTTTGCGTTAGTCCACAAGTTATATTGGAAGGGGAGCAAATAGGTGACCCGGTTCCATTTTGTATGTGATGAGTTCAGAAAGACATCGAGGGAGGCAGATGGGAACGGTGGAGGAGGTTATGTCTTCAGCCGCTACAGCAGATCCATTCCCAATAAGAAGTCAGGACTAAGTGTGTATATCCAGTGAAGCAGAGAACAGTGCAGTGAGTTCTTGGAGATCACAGTTAATTAGCAGCTACATCCAGGGCTGCTCTAAAGTTTCACCATGGTATTTTATACAATCATCTATTAATACCGGAGTTGACTTGAGGCATTTGCACCTAAGCTGATCTTGATTTAACTGCAAAGCTAGAGCTCAGCATTGAACATTTTAAATAGGACAAGTGCACACAACTGCTTTGCAGCCTTCCTGTTCAACACTTTAGGAAGTTATATGATATGAAATTTGAGAAGAAAATGTTTTCAAATACTGACTTTCACAAATGTGTGATGTGCAGTCTCTCTCAGAAATTACAGAATTTTTATTATTGTGGAACAGCTCCTGCTTTTGTCAGCGTCAAGGAACTTGTATACCTGCCAGAGAGTATACTTAAGCCTGAGCCTCTTTCAAGAAAAGTGATCCTTCATAACTCAGTTTTGTTTAGTGATCAGATTTGTAAAAGTTACCTTTCTGAGGATTGTGACCACTTGGGCCAAACACACATTGACTTTGTACCTTTGAAATGAAGAGTGTTTGAGAGACAAGACCTGATAGAGACAGATTTTCTAGGAATATTGCATCAGGAGTGATGCATCAACACTTGACACCTAGCAAGATTGAAATAATTTCCGGAACAGACCTGTTTTGTTCCTCTGCTGTGAGATGGCTACAAATGCTGGTTGTTTCATGATGTTGCATCAGAGACAGGAAGTTGTCTCTTGGCAGTGTAGAGACCTCTGTTTCCACTTTTACGTGTGCTCTGTCTTCTTGCTCTTCAGGGACAAGTCCAAGAAACTGGCAGAACAGGCTGCAGCTATTGTCTGTCTGAGAACACTGGGTGTCCCAGAGGGAAAGCTCTGTGAAGGAGAAAATCACCTGATTAACAAACGCAAGAGGCAAGACCGGGAGTGCTTGATTGACAAAGACCATGGAGAAGATCTTGCTGAGCCTTCCCATAAAAAAGCCAATTTTATTGAAGAAACTTCTGACATGAATGTGCCGAAGATTCCTCGATAGCATGGAAATTAGAGGTTTCATGCCTGTGCAGCTGCAAATGAGCTCCTGTTTGTATATCTTGCTGTTCACATTTCATTTGGATTTTCTCAGAGACAGATAAATTTCCCAGTTGTGAAAAATGCCACTGAGATGTTTACTGTTCACCACTCACTGTCCCTCTGGTGCCTTTCAGATGATAATTAGGAACTTGATTTTAAAGAACATGGAGAAGATAATCCCAAATAATAAATTTTTAAAAAATATCAGGTATTTTCAAAGCAATTTTGTCATTGGTTTTATTACTTGTTTTTTATTTTTAAGAAGTCTACAGTGTGCTGGTAAGAGATGTATTAATACATCATCCACAAGCAGAGGAATTCCCTATGGAGCTGTGTAGTTAATCGTCAATGTAGGAAAATATTAATAGCGAAGTAGACATGGTTGTGTCAACTGAGTTTTATGCATGTCTTGCAAGCTTTGTTTACACCTCTCATGTATCAAGAAAAAGTTTTTTGCAGAGAGAAGGACTTATAAAATTGTAAGACAAGCATTAAAATAACATTCTTCTGTGATAATTTCTACTACACATTACCCTTCAGAAATACAACAGTAGAATTAACCATCCTTTCCTGGTCTTAGGTGTTAACAGTTGTGTCTTTCCAGTAAGGAACTGGAGCCAAGCCTGGTAGCAGTGGCTTTGTTGAATGAAGGCACTTTGAGCTGTTTTTTTCTTTTGAACTTGAAAGTCCTCGTAAATGTCTACAAGTAGATTATTTGCAATAATGGCCATCCAAATATGGCCTTGTATGTTCTCGAAATGTGACCTTGTTTTTCTCAGTAATCAGCTGTTGGTGATACAGGGGGTCTCGATCAAAGGCCCGTGTTCTCTTCTTTGTTTGCCATCCTCACAACTTCCTATTAAAGTAAACTGTAAGTAAATGCTTTATGCCAAGAGAGGGTACAGACCCTGTTTGATTCATGGCAGCTCAGCTGAGCTTGTCTGTTGTAGAGTTCTGAATCCTCAAAAGAATGCCAAAAGAATTCAGAGATTTCTGTTGTTAACAGTTTATTGAAATGGTGGTTTAGTTTCCCTCAACAGTGTGAGGGCTCCTGAGATTATCAGCTCTGATCTGAAAACAAAATGATGGGGATGTATCATGCCACGACCTCTAAAGTACTTTGTATAAAGAATGTACAAGGTATAATTCATTTGGTTGTAATTCATAAAGAATCTTCTTATTTAAAGATTTGCTTCTTTTCCTCGAGTGATAGTGTCAAATTAAACCATTCTTTTTAAAAGGAAGAGCAGTATCTCATCAGATAATATTCAGGGTTGTGAAGTTAAAATGTCTGCTGTTTAGATTAATTTACAGTAAATCTTTACAGTCTAGGAAGCAGGAATTTTCTTGTTCAATTCATACATTGAAGTAAATGCACTGAAATATATTTACATTTGATATCATTTTAGTGCTACAATTTTACTCTGAAGCACTAAAAAAATTTGCAGTAATAATCAGAGATTTCAGAAGTAGCCCTTTTCCTATTATAAGTTCTATCTGGATATCTTACTTTTGTCAGAACTATTTGGAACCATGATAATAAAGAAAAAGTCGTTTTTAGGTCCTGTTAACAGTGTGGTTTGCAAGGTCTAATGTAATAGAATCATGGAACGTTTGAGTGTGGAAAGGACCTCTGGAGACTGTCTGGTCCAAACCCCCTGCTCAAAGCAGGGTGAACTTGGACAGGTTTCGCAGGACTGTGTCTAACTGGGTTTTGCACGTCTTCAAGTACTGAGACTCCACAACCTTTCTTGGCAACCTGTTGCAGTGTTTGAG
Organism: Gymnorhina tibicen; assembly: GCA_013399875.1. Lineage (NCBI taxonomy): Eukaryota > Metazoa > Chordata > Aves > Passeriformes > Artamidae > Gymnorhina > Gymnorhina tibicen. Next base: position 1,241,943 of record VXAZ01000783.1, on the reverse strand, counting down.
CACCCTTAAGGTAAGCAAAAGTGGGTTTTTTTCCTTCTCCTACATGGAATATCCTGTCTTTCAATTTGTGCCCATTGCCTCTTGTCCTGCCACATAGAGGGATCTGGCTTAGTCTCCTGTCATTATTGTCTGTCTAAAAGGGAAACTGAATCTTTGGGTAATACAGACGGTGGTGCTTAAGTACAGTGTGGACTTGTATGGCAGCAATCACTGTGGATCGGTGGAAGTTACACTGGACTGGGACGGGTTTATAGATAAGTCAGGCATGAGAAGCATGTTAATTTCTCTTTTGACTCAAAAAACCCCCAAAAATTTGTGCAGGAGAAAGTGTGCCTGACTTGAACTGCTGACTTGAACTTCTTACAGAAGTGAGATAGGATTGTTCAGTTTAGGAACCAAGGCCTTCATAACAGTATTTGTACCTTGGGGGTTTTTATTTGTGGTATTTTGTCATGTGATGTGGATGTGCATCCTCCTGCCTCCTTAGTGAGTTACAGCCTGAGCAGACTTTTCGTATTGCTTCCTTCCAACCAGTGACTCCGTGCAATTCAGAGCTCAGGTTTGTGGGGAGAGGGGGGTGTTCAGTGCTACTTGAGGAGGTATAAATCTTGGGTTCATTTGAACGGCTGAGCAGATTCCTGCAGGATGCTGTCAAAATTCTCATGGAACTGTAGCTGAAGATAAGATACCTTAACAAAGGTTGTATGAGTTGCCTGGAGGTGCTTTGCTACTTATCTCATATTACAGAATATGTGCCTTGGCTTGGTTGATGGAGAGAGTTGGATAATACTGGCTGCATAATTTGCTATGAGTGAAACAAATACTACGTAGATACCAGTCTGCAAAGTGTGTATGTTAAATCAAATGGGTGCTAGAAGTCGGGAGGGATGTTTCTGTTTTCTAATAACTGCATGTTTTCAAATCCTTCCTGCAATTATTACATGGTTGCCGATGTTACCCTTACTCCTCCTAGCTCTCAGCACTGGTTGTACACATTAACAGGGTTGTCTGTGCTGTAGTTATAGATAGGCCAAACAGAGCCTGTGAAAATGAGAGTGAGGAGTCACTCTATTGGAATGAGCTTTTAATGCTAAATATAGAAGGGCTGTAATTCTGGCAAATGGCTAGAAGGTGTAACATTTGACACCTTTGATCAGTTTCAGAAAGAACCAAAGAAAAGTTGCACTTGTGTATATATGTATGTGTATGGCAGAATGTTGTGATTTAATGACTTTGTTACAAACTTTCATTTCTCATAACTGTTACAACTAATGTGTGACAACTTACCCTACTTTGATCATTCAATTCATCCTAACCAGTTCTGCAGATAGGATCATTGTATTTATCATGTATGTTCCCTTCTCAGCACTGGTGTTAAAGTAATTACTTCAGTGACCAGTGCTTTCCTCCTGGAAGTCATTCCATGCACGTTGCTTTTAAAAAGCAAACTACACTGGTTACTCTGTGTGGGCTTCTCCCGTGCTTCTCTTCCCTGCTGTACCTTCCAGAAACAGAAGGTGGCAGGTTTTTTTATTGTTGTCAGAAAAGTACGCTGACTTCTGCAGTATTTAACAATCCAGCCACTGCACTTCTGCATTCTTGCATAGGGTGGCAATTGAGATCACAGCTGGGGTGGAGGATATTTAGCTTCACTTTTCAGAAACCTTTTCTTTTCTTTTTAATTTTAATGTGGTGTGAATATGATACTTTGTCAATACTGATGAAAGCTGTGCTCTATTTTAAGTGTTTGCTTAGTGAAAATGTTTCACTATTAATCCTATGGAACTCTGTGAAGCAACTGGAGGGTTTTTTGTCCCAGGGATACCATCAGCCAACAAAAAAGCAGTTGTATTTTTTTACTTGATAGTGATGCTGCAGAGAGTATTTGTAATGATACCTGCCAAAGTGTGGTCCATGGGTATGGGGAGAACTGTAACTTGTCCTCCCTGTATTCTGCTTACTAGAAACGTGAATGGGAATGCAGAGATATTTTTACCAGCCTTTAGCGTGGATGCACTCACTGTGGGTCTACCTCCATGGCCTTGCTGGCTGGAATGCTTTTTGGAATGTCCCGGGCTCTGAGCCCAACCCCGCCCTGGAATGTGAGGTTAAATGTTGGCGGTACAAATACAGAGTTTGAATATCAAAATCCTAGAGTTCCCCAGCACTGCAGTTTCAGAAACTGGCAAGAGAGCCACATGTCAGCTCAGCTGCTCTCTGGTTCAAAGAATAAGCATGCCTTGGGTTGCTGGGGAAGGAGGGGGAGGTGGGGTGGTTTTTGTTTTGGTTTGGTTTTCACTTAGCCGTTATGACACGCAGAAGAACGTGCTTTTCAAACATGTCAACTGGCAAGATTGTGAGAGGTTCCAGACAGGTGTTAGCTGGAAAGCAGTCTTCATTCACAAAAGCATTTTACTGCCATTCTTTAATCAAACCTAGGAGCTCAGCATAATGAGAGCTGTTGCCTTATTAAACAGGAGCCTGCTTATATTTGGACTCCGAGTCCAGGAGTGATGAGATGGCCTGTAAGGCTTAGGTTCCATCTGTACCACAGTGCAGGAGGCCGTCGCTTGAGGCTTTGAGTCAGAGGTGCTGATGACAAAGCTGATGAAAAACATTAAAAGCTAAACATGAAAAGCAAGCCTTTGGTGAGGAGGGAGTGCATCATGTGTTGTTAAAAAACAGTTGTCTAGGTCAGTTAAGGAGAAGAACTGCTGAGCTCCAGGGGGAGTCTGGTTCAGTCACCCGTATTCCAAGGAGCTCTAACCTCAATGGGCTTTGTGAGAGGAAGCTTAAAATATGCCTCACTTGTGGTGTTCACTTAGCTCCCAAATGAAACTGTGTTGCAGGAGCTAATGTGAATCAGCTGTTAAATATCTATTAGTTAAACAAATACTTTTCCCTTGCCCTGGTATGGTGGGAGAGTCTCTGTTTTCTGTTTTTAGAAAATTATTGTCTGAGAGATATCCTCTTGTGAGAGTTTACACAGCACTGTAGTACAAATCTGATAGTTTACTCATTTTAACTTAATTTTCTTTGATAAACTCCATACGTTTGTTAATGCTTCAGTATGTCATTGTGTTTGACATTAAAAATTCCTGTTCAACTGCCTTTAAAAATTATTGCTTGGTGATTGGAACCAATGGATATAATCTATGTGTGGTTGTGAACATGGATTTTTTTATTAGTATTCTGTTGCACAGAGCTGGCAGAACTGGATTTGAATACAGATCTTCAACCTACTTTTTAGCTGGTTTAAAACTGTATAAACATGTTCCCTTTTCTAATAGAGTTTTTTGTTGGCTTGCAAGCTTCTCTGTGCCGTGTTAGGCTGCCGTGCATGCCTGTGCACTTGCCACTGCCTGTGCACAGGTGTTAGCATGGATTGTCAGCAGCTGGTCATGGGCCTTTGTGTTAAACTTCTTAAACAGAAACTGATAAAGTGGTTTCCCTCATTGTGGTCAAAGAAAACTGAGCGTTACAAAGATATTTAACTAAAGCTAGTATGTTTTTACATTTTCTCACCTCAAGTGTTGGAAAAGATTATCTTTTTGAGTTAAAAAAAATCAGGCTCTAATCGAACTTCATTGTGAAGCTTCGCAGTGACTTACCCGGTTTGATTCAGTGTATGCTTATTTACTTAAGAAATGGACTACTGCAATTTTCTTTAAGTTTTTCAGGCAGCAAAAGCTTTTTTTTTTTTGGTAGTACTTTACTGTTTCATTAGCTCTCTGAATTGCTATAAAATTTAAAGCAAACTTTTGAGCCATCTGTGTATCTGTTCTAGTTACATGCTCATAATAAATCCCGGGCAACAAAAAGTTAAAGCTGAAACCATTGTTTTCTTTTCTAAAGCTGAAACAGAGCCAAATCCTGGACACTAGACAGAACACAAGTAAACATGTGTGGGTAGAGGTACCTATACGAGCCACAAAACCCATGAGATCTGGAGTGTTAAAAACAATACGAGGCAGTTTCAGTTGAGTAGAAGTGTGCATTTATTTCCCCTGTATGGCATACAAAAGGAGTCTTTGTAAGCGTTTTTTTATTTTTAGAAGTTAATTGAACATTGGGTGTTCAGATCTGTAGGTGGAAGGGAATGGCAGGTGGAGTGTTCACAAGGGCATCAGAATGATATGGCTTCAGAGAGGTGCAATACTGAGACTGCAGGATTCAGGCAGTAAATCACTTTACAGTTAGACCATGATGCCTACCTGTCACATCAGTGGCATGGTAATTATAGTTTATGGTCATGCTGCCCTGTGACATTCTCTTATTACAGCTAATAGCAGCTTTCATATTTTGCTGTGCCTGAACGTGGAAAACAGTTGTAGTTCTTAGAAAGTTTATAGCCTGTAGGCTATAGAAATACTGCATTATGAATGCTGAATTAATAGAGTTTTAATAAATTACCTTCTTCCCCATTAACTTTTATCAGCATGCCAAGTTTTGCAATGTAGACTGTAAAATCAGTGGTAGTTTGCTCACTGGTGTGGGTAACATGCATGACTGTGCAGCATGACCTGAGAGTGTGCATATCCCATAATGGCAGCAGTGCTGGGTGAAGCGATAGAGAAAGAAAAACAAAAATAAAATTAGTCACTACTGTCTTTCTGTGCAGTAGTACTGGTACAGCATTTACCCATAGACTGAGCATTTACCCCTTTTCCTTGTGTTCATATTCAGTATTTAAACTCTTGTGAGTCTGTAGTAGGATTCTCCATTCTTTGTTAGAGGCAAAATGTGTAATGCAGCATTTATTTTAAGTGATGCCTTATGCCATGGAAGCAAACACAGCTCATAGTAGGATGGAAGAAAGAGTTTCCATTTAACTTTGTAGAGAAACACACTGAAGACAAACAGATTTGATCCACCCACACTTTGTTTTCTTCATACGTCTTAATTAAAAAACAAAATCAATTTAGATGAAAAGGAGATTTTACAGAAAAGGTTGGTACGTTTTCATGAAAGGAAGAGCTAACCTCATCCTGTTAGAAAACATCTTGCATCTTCACCTATCACTGCCTGACTGTCATTGTGTACTGTTTTCCTCTCAGCCCAGCCTGTGAATTCACCAGATCACCTGGTTGGAGAGAACACTTCACCCACACAGCTCACTCCTCTCACTTCCCCTGTGCTTTAGAACGCCCTGTGCACACTGTCACTGTACTGACAGTGCAGACTCACAGAGAGTCTAATTGTATTCCTTCTTGCATTAGGAATTTTTATCGGCTGTTCTAGGACTGTGACTTAAACTCATTTTCACTAAATACAACTCAGCCCTTAGAGAAGAAGCTGTCTGCAACTTTTTAACAGATTTTGGGATACTGACAAAAGCTAATCTTAGCATATTGATGCTACTCTTCACTCAGGTCTGTGTGGGTTGGGAACAGGGTTTTCAAATGGTAATACAGGATGGCTTCTGCTCAGTTGTTTTCTTAGCCTCACTAAGCGAAAGTTATCTTTTGTAAACACCTTTCTTTTCTTCCACTTCAGTATTTAGAGTAGGTATGTCAAGCTGACCAGTATTTTTAGCTGAACATAAATAGTCACCTTGTTAATCCTGGAAATTCCATTGCAAGCCTTTCTTGCATCCGTGGGTGAACTAAAATGAATTTGGGGTGCAGCTGTTACACCTGAACAGTATTGTGCAGGTATTGACTTCCATTCAAAAAGGTTTTTGCTAGGGTAGAAAAGTACGTCGGTTGTTTTCCAGTCTTTGCTTTGCAAAGATTGATTCTGTAGTAGAGGTCATTACACAGCTTCTTCCTAGAGGTTTGTAGAGCACAGTTGGCAGCATCCAACTGCTGCCAGTATTGGTTTTCCTTGTATTGCTTACTCACACTGCAGCTGGGATCCTCAAGAGCATGTGTGTACGAAACATCCTGTTGATAACCTCAGCACAAATATCAGTGGAAGAAAAAGAAAAGGGCAATTAAAATACTTCTTAGTCTTTTCAAGTACAGTATCTCCAGATCAGGACTCAGGGTCAGTGAAAAGGGCATCTGTGGAGTTTGTAGTTACTGTCTGTAATGTAGCTGATCTCCTAAAAGAATGTAATAATTTTCCCTCTTTGGCACTTCTATGCAAATTGGCAGAGAAATTCATACCATCAGAAGATACTGACCAACAGATGCACTTTTCTGTTATGCTTCCTTGTGATTGATGAGATGGAACTGGGAAATGCCTGGAAAATTCTTATCCAGTATACTTCCCGTTTATTGACTGCTCAATATTTTGCAGACAAGTTCATAAGCTTTGTGTAGGTATTAAATTCATTCTGTTCATTTGTATAGATTAATCAATTAATGAATAATATACAGTATTGAGCTCTGTCAACAACTTGGATCTAAATAACAGAAATATGCCCCCAGTGCATGGTGAACTGCTGTAGCTTAACACAAAACTTGCATCAAGAGGATCTTCCTTGATAACTGAGGAAGTGGCATGATCTGTCATTAGCTTCCTTCTAACGAGAAACAGGTATCTGCAACCACATCTTTAAACTCCCACGCCACTGTGGATATCAAGATGTTAAACTTGGTTTATTTTAAAGGTCATCATGTGAGATCTCATGCACAATTTCTAAGCTATAAACAAAACATAGTTCCATAAAAGGAAAATGCAGATTATCAAAAGTGAGTGAAACTTAACACAGTGTCTAAAAATAGACTCCGACATTACTTTTCTGACTCAAAACCATTAGCAATTATGCACAGGGTTTGGGTTTTTTTGGTTGATATGAAACAAAGTTCAGGTCTGTGTGGAATATAGTTTTATTCTCTATATGAGAGCAAAATCCAAAATAGGCCAAGTGTTAAGAGTACATGGAGCATCTGCTGTGAAGAATTTACCATCTAAGAGAACAAAGCTGAACAATAGAGCAGACAGGATATAACCATACAAAGGGTGAAAAGTAGGGAGGAGCACAAAGCTGACTGACCCATTTTTCACAAGAGGAGAGGAGAAGCTGGAGTACATATTTTTGCACTTTTGTGCTCTCTGTGACAAGGATGGTTGTGGTAAAGGAGGAGGAAGCTGAGGGACTCAGAATGGACTCATGGTATCATCAAGACAAAGGAGAAAGAAAAACATTATACAAAGAGTGTGTTGTGGATGAACTGGTGAGCAGAAGGTTGAAGTAGTCCGGGATCTGGAACTGGAGTTTCATGAAGCAATATTAACGTCAGGGTAAAATGATATGCCATCTCCATGAGTGCTTTTGTTGGTAATTTAGGTATGATTCCAAGATCCTGGATGATGTCCTGGATTCAGATATACCCACTACATACATGGGAAGTAATGATGTACTTTCTTATATATGATTGTTGACAGGAGATTGTTTAAAATGAAGATCAGTATTTTTTCAAGTTTTCACCAGTTGAGTATAAAGCTTTAGACTGAATTACTTATAAAGGATGAAATTCTGGTTGAATTAGATGGATTAAAGTAACATACTTTGGATCTAAGTTCTCATAAACTTAAAAGCTATTTAGCCAAGGAAATTTGCTCCAAGCTCTTTTCTGTTTGAAATTTTTTAATTGTGTGCTTAAGAAGGAACTGATATCCAGTAATTCATGGGGGCTGCATGAGATTTTTTGTGAAATGTACTATATTTAGCCGAGATGGGAGGTGAACTGAAGATGCCAAAAAGGGGGTACTGAATGACCATCAATTAAGTAAATTGCTACCTGTCGTTGAGTCTGTCATAAGTGTATTGGAATAACACTGTTGAACTGTGTTGCCATTATATTCTTGGACTAATTATTCTTGAAACAACACACATTTCTCAGAGACACTCAAAGCTACTAAATAAACTATTGTAGCATTGAATTCAAACACATTAAACTCTTTCTTTCTTGAAAGGAAAAGTGGAGATATAACTAAGGCAAGGGACTATGAAGGCTGACTTGACATCTATTCTGAACTCTTTAATTAACCTTTTCACACTCAGCAGTAATTTCATCCCTTTACAGTTCCAGATCCTCTGTTAGAATAGACACACTTTGTTATCAAGGCTCACATAATAGGCTGTGGTTCAAGGTATCAAGTTCTTGCCTTCTGCTTCTTGTTGCAGCCTCTTTTGCTTCTTACCTCCTCCCTTTTGCCAACACAGACACTTGTGGTTGCTTTTATTTTTCATCTGAACCAATTCCCTGATTTGATTTCACTCTGGAACCACACCAGTCTTAGTGGTGGCACAACAGCAAGGATGGCACCTCAGTGAGAAAGGGGACTTGGGAATGGAGAGCACCTAAGGAGGGAAAATGGGGACTGCTGAAGTCAGTATTAGTCACCTAGGAAAGGTCAGTACAGCCAAAGCCTCACTAGCTTCAGGCCCAGAGAAATACCTCCTGGCAGCTAACCTTTGCATTTGTGCATCTTGTTTATGGGCAGTGTTCATATTAGTCAAATGAGACTTGTAATTTTTTTGCATTAAATTATCCCTACAGATGATGAGAGTCATGGCAAAAGAGCCCTCCTGTACTTTGGGAGACAGTTTGCTTTGTGAGTTCTGTGATTTCTGGGAGCAGTTAAGACAAATGTTATCTCCATGTAATTGAAGGTGTATTGTTAAAATACCAGTTAAAATGACTGGCTACTGGAAGAAGAGCCAGACTGAAACAGATCTCTGAGCTGGCTAAACTTCTCAAGTATTTATTCAGCTTTGTAGAACATCATGCACCCCTGCAATGAAATCTGTGCTGCAGGAGTTCTGCGAACAACAGCTGCTTTACAGCCAGGCTGGCTGTGCTTTCATGAGCCATGGCTCTAAAAACTCCTACAGTGTCCATACACTCTCAGACATATCGGGGAATTGCTGAGCCAGTATTTGCATTATTGAATGGTTAAAATAGTTGTAGTTCAGGTGGACTAGCCACTGATTTTGATGCTTATGGCAGCAATGCAAGTTTGTGATGGAAATCAGCATTTCTAAGCCTAGATGGTGATTTTACAGAAGACTCTATCTTTTAAGCCCTAGGCATTTTATTACTTCTTGCTAGCTCTCAGTAGGGATCATGGCAGCTGATAAACAATTCACCCAAATGTAGAGTCTAAAATTAAATATCTTGTTCTACCCCCTTTATCCTCCCACTATTGTTTCCTGAAAACAAACATTTTGAAATAATTATTGAATCCACAGCCTACTTGCAAATGTTTGCTGGGGGAATTAGTGATATGGAAGAGATTTGGATTAGTGTCTGTGTCAGCTGAAGTCCTCTGTCTGTGATTTGGATGCACTGTGGTCAAGTCAGTTTTACAAGTGTAACTTGTGAAGTCCATTCTAGAAAAGTACAGTGGAAATCTCCTCCTGCCCCTGCATCGCACTCTCAGTTCTGCAAGTGCAACTATGTGTACAACCACCTGGCCAACTTGACTGGGGAACTGATGCAGGGTAAAAACAAGCCTGCAAAAGAAAGTGGGTTTGTTAGGTAGAGTTTTTTGATATCCAAGGGCCACTGCTGCCAGAAGAACTACTCAGGAACTCTTTTATTCCCATCCGGGATTCCTTTGAACCAGGCTATGTAGTTCCTGGGCTACCCAGGGCCCCACAGTTCGCATTGCCAGATGCTTTGGACAATGTCTCAGTCCTAAATGAAAGATGAAAACAGATACCTTTTCAGCACAAAAGTGGCAGCTGGAAGTATTTAAAGGGTAGATATTGGCAACTACAAATGAGCTGAAATGGAAGCTAAGTGGATTCTTGTATGTCTAACAGACAAATAGCATTCTTGTACAAAGTGAGTTGTCTTTCCTGGCAGTAAGGCACTCAGATTTGTTTCTTGACTGGGTAACAGATGCTGTGCTTCTTCTCTATGTATATAAGATAGCAGCATTTAATATTTGGAGGGGAGTTAGTCTGCAGCAAAGAAAGGTTGTGCCAATTCTAAGTGTGGACAAGAGAACAAATATATTTCATCTTGGAGCAGTTTTTGAGTTAACTGGTTTTAATTGTAAGAGATTATTTTTAAAATAGAACTGCCAGAGGCTAAACTTTGCAGATCATTAAAATATAAATACTTTTTTCCAAATGGCCATCAGTTCCTCTCTTTAAAGAAACTGCTATACAGTTGCCTACTCCTATGGTATTCCTATGGTTTCCTAGTGAGGTTTCACTCTTTTCTTCTAAATCGTGGTATTCATTCACTTTCTGTCAGAGTATTAATAGCCATGGTAACCAACTGTCAGTGAGAACCTTGTCCAGTCCCTGGAGTAACAGGACCAAACAAAAGGAGCATTTTTCTTTCATTCCTTTCCTATGGTTCTCTGATAATTTGCCACAAAAAGCAGATTATTTTGACAGAACCGGGTTAGGGAGTGGCTCCATGTGTAGTCAGACTGGCAGCTAGAGGTGGTGTGAAGGAGTTCGTCTCTTAATACAGACCAGCTGCAGAAGTCTGACCATGTCCTCAAATTCGGTAATGCTCCTTCTCAGATCAAGGCAGGGAAGATGGAAACTCCATTCTTAAAGTCCCTTGTGATACAGAGGCCAAATAAATGCTCAGCTTATGGTCTGTATGGTTTCTGAATGATAAACTTGAAGTTCTGGTTGCTCTAGACAGGCAGATGAGTCTGATCCTTTGCTTTACTTGGCTGTGAATGAAGCCAAGGTTTGCAGAGCAATCCTCTGTACTGAACTGGTCCCAAAGAGCATAAGGGATGGAAAAAAGCAAGGGGAAGGGGAAGGTCCAGGGGAAATAATTGCAAGAAAAGTTGTTCCAGGATCCACAGTAACCTTTTTTCACTACTCTTTGATGCTGTTCCTGAGAATTTATTATTTTCTAAATGAAGGAGGTGATGACATCTTGAACAATATGTCTTCCTGAGGAGTCCAGGTATTTCTCACAGCTGCTGGGATAGGTGACAGACAAACTACACAGTTATCTGTGAAACATGTAACATATATCTAGGAAAGACATAAACTTTTGGGACATTATTCACACTTGAAGGCAGATTGGCAAAAATAATACGGTTGGCTCCAGTCTCCACGTTCCTAACACATCTATATAAGCCTAAGATAAGATAGAAGCTCTTTTAAAGGGATTTATGTATTTGACTTTTCTTCTGACTTCTGGCTCCAGGTTTTTGTCTATAGATTAAAAAAACACAAGCATGAAGGATTACCAAGAGTTGTTTCTGAAGGAAAATATTTGGGAGGGGAGGAGCAAAACAAAAATGTGCCTCTGTTCCCTAAAACAAAAGCATATTCTTTGGAATCTCTTTATAGAGGCTCTAAATAAGGAGCATATACCCTGGTCAGTACGTGAAAGGTACTTAGTCTAGTCCCACTGCCCTTTTACCAGGCCCTGGAAGTATCACAGAGGAGGCAGATATGACCTGTAAACAGACTAAGTGTTAGGGATTACCTCCTACCTCATGGAAAAACAAGTACTCTATTATATAAAGTAATAACTCAGCCCTCTATTCATAAAAGTGGGGAATGAGCAGCTGCTTAACAGCTCTTTTTTATGTTACAGAGCCTTTAAAATTCTGTCTATGAATTTATACATACAAATACCTATATTGTGTATCTGGTTTGGGAACAGGCAAACATACTGGATCTTAGAAGTTTGTGCATTCATGAGGGGTTATAAAATAATCTGCATGATTTAATTTTTAATTTTCCAATTAACTGTAAGAGTCAGTAACGACAAGCTTGTTCATACAAAAGCGGTGTGAAATGGCAACCTTATCCAGGGTGGGAGGAAGAAGGAGAGACCTCCATGGAGGGTTGTGTGTGACCCTTTTTAAGGAGGTATCTCCTTGGTCCTCATAGTGCAAGTCTGATTTATAGGTGGAATAGGGAGCTTATGCAGGTTAAAACCTGTGTTCTCCACACCACTTCTACCCCCATGCCAAACAGTTCTTTGGGGGCAACAAGGCAGAAAGAAAAGGAAGGAACAAGGAGCCTGGAGACAAGAATGGTTTAAGACAGAACTGCTGGCAAAAGCAGCATTTATCTGTCTATGTCCTGTAGCTATTAGTTGCCTTTGTTGATGTGGATGTCTGTGACATTAGAAATATTAAAGGATTCCCAGTAGAGCTAGTCCAAGGAAATATAAACCAAACCCATTTGTTTCAGGAAAAAAACCCCTGATCTATCCAAAGGGAGAATTGCCATTATGGAAGAGATGTGCTGTTTCTTCAGCTGCCCTTGGTGAGGCTGAGCACTTGGAATTTGGATGCACACCATGGCCCTTCCCTGCACATATGTGTATTTGTCACATAAAACCGTTGGTAGAAAAATTTCAACAAGTCTAAGTAATTTAAAAGTTCAAGTTTCATTTTCATGACTAATATTAGATGCTACATCCCCCTGACTTAAAATGAAAGAATGATACATTTCTAAGGCATTTTGGAAGTGAAATGTAGTTTTTGGAGGTAATTTATTGATGGTAATTTATTAATGGTAGACTGTTTACTCCATTCATTGCTAAGACCCAGTCCTACTACTGTGTATGGTCAAGCTTCATCTCTAGGCACTGTCATAAGAACTTGGTGGGTGTCAGAGTTACGATTCAAGTCAACTGAGAGGCATTTTTGATTTTGTGCCATGTAACTAAAAATCAGAACAGAAGTTGTCTTTCTAGTTGAATATATGGGGACTTTTTAATCTTGTAAGATGAAAACAATTATCTCTTCTTTAACTGCATGCAAATTTCAGTAATAACAACAATTTTACATTACCATCCCATTGTCTCTTTTAGTAACAAGAGGCAAAGTGAGTTCACATAGGATAAAAGTCTCACCATAATCTTCTATTTTTAGAACTGAACTTTTTCCCCACAACTGTTGAAGACAAAACACCATGTGCGAGGTTGACTACTCTCATCATATTCCAGCTGAGAACAGAAATAAAAGTGCCAGCAACATCACAAATAAGCCTTTTTCTCACAAGACTTACAGCACATTTTTTTCTGACAGAAAGCATTCAGATGAATTTCCAAACTCTTAGATGTTTTTCTAAACTATACCCACATTTTTTAACCTTTTGTAGCTTTCCTTATATCTGAGACTAAAAAATACATTCATCAGGGCCATGGCTTAGAACAACAGTCATCCCTAGTGGATAGACTGTTTGTTTTCAGAGTTACTGGTATGAATTGTGGGGAGGGGAAAAATTGATGAACTGTTCTCTAAGTGTTTTAAAGATTCTCTCTTATTTGAAGTAAACTTTAGCCTGTTTTTCCTGACCTACAGTTTCATTATACTTCTTTCTGACAATGACCCTTTAAAGTTATTGTCCTTCTCTATACTGAATGCAAAATGTCTTTTAAACAAATGTTAACACAAGGAAATTCTATAGCAAATAATTCAATAGCCCTGTATTTATCAGTTGCAATGAGCCTCATTATTTACTCACTTTCAGACTCACTTTCTCCAAGTTTCACTACTGATCAGCCTCATCGCAGCTTTTCTTCTAAAGTCACTGTCCAGCAATGTATTCACAGCATTTATCCTCGGGATACCATCTGTTCATTCATGTGCTCCTCCACAGAGGTTTTACTGCTCGTGGGGCGCGTGGATCTGACTCAGTGCTGGAGTGTTTCTCTCGGGCTGCTGCCTGCCGTGGCCTTGCCCAGTGACCGGGGCTGCTCCTGTGGTTTTGTCTCATGACACACAGCATTTGGCAGCAGTACTAACTTTAGACATCCAGTCTGTGTTCTTACTGCAGCCACTGCACCATCCCCGCGTGGCTGTGCTGACACAGCTCTTTGTGGGGCCGCGCCGTGGATCAGACTGGGGGGAACTTACCCAACCTGAACAATCCTCCCCTCTCTCCCTGAATAAAGCCCAAAGCTGGGTCAGTTCCCTTGGTCTGGCTCACGGGGTGGTCTCACAAATGGTTCTGCTGAGCCAGCTGAGCAGATGCGATGCTTCCAGGGAACAGAGGGAAGGACCAAACCATTACGCTGGCATTGCCTTATTCTTATAAGCCTTGGAGTACAAACAGATGCAAATATTAAATTTATTTCCTAATACTTGTTGTTATAACTGCAATTTACCTTAATGGCTAGGTTCCTGATTTTAAGTTTAAATGTGTAAGGGAGGAGGTTTTGAGACTTAGGTGTTATAACTTATCATGTAGCCTAAGTTAATTTATTTATTCAAATTGATTGAACTGTTGTTAGAGAAAAATCTGTACTTAATACACCCCAGTTGGCATTAATGGCAATCTAAGTAACTGGTACAGATCAAAGCATTGCTTCTTTTGCTAATTATTCTTTAATTGCTAGGTTAATATAATCTTTGGTTTGTTATCTGGCACAGTAAAGATACATGTTTAAAACAGCAACAAAGGTCCTGCAAATGGGGTCAGGTCTGGCTCTGTTCCCTGGATTAGAGTGTGCTCTGGCATTCAGTCAAATTGAACCGATTCCAGTGATTTCTGTACTGTACCTGACTTGGGCTGGCTTTTCCTGCAAGTCTTGTAGGTCAGAAACTTGTGATTATGCCACTGCTGCCTTGCATTTATTCTCCATACATTGTTCTTTGATCAAACCTTCAGATATCCCGTGGTCTAAAAGCTTTCCCTGCCCCCAACTCTCTCCACTTCAAGGCAAGCAATTGACAATTTCTGTTGAAGCAACAGGTTCATCCTTATTAGTACCTTATTTTTGAAACTGGATGTGTTCAGTTGATACAAATTGCTCTTTTTGTTTTAATTTTATGGAGAAGGTGTGGAAACACAACAATAGAGGAACAGGAAAGGGTTATATGCAAAGCCCTGTCTTTTACATGTTTGTTGTGACCTCATTGCAAAATTGGTGCATAATGAGAGAGCTCTGGTACACACCCATCAAATACCTCAGAGAACTGGCTCTGGGGCATAGGCAGGTGGGCTGTTGGTGAAGAAAACTAAGGTGATGAAGTTATGACCAAGATACAGGTTCCATCCTGATTTTCCCAGGGAAAGATCTGCCATTTAAGCTGTGTGGGTAGTGTGGCTTATTTGAACTGTGCCTGGAAGGAGTGTCACTGAGTGAGTTGTGGGTGTCTGCAAGAGGTCACCCCTTCCCTGAGCCCAGCAGCCATCCCACCAGGACATGCATCTCCAACTGAGGGAACAGCCACAGGCTGAACTGAGCTGAAAAAAACTGCTTCTGAAAGAAAATTACTCCGTTCCCACCTTGTTCTGCCCCAGGCAGAAAATTAACACAGCAAAAGTGAGTGAGACATTTCCATCCGGTTTGGTGAGTTTAGGCAGTTCTCACACAAGGGGGTCATAGGGAAGAAAGTGTGGGGAAACCCCCCTTTCCACACAGAGAAAAGTCCAACGGAAGCAGCGATCCCACTGCACCTTTATTGTGCTGGTTCTAGCGAACCACTTATAACAAGTCATGCTGGGCCACTTGTGACTTTTCTGATGAAAGATGTTACTGTTCCCATGCTGGAAGTATCAGATTTGGTGAAGTTTCATCTGTTTAATTTACTACCTGCCTAAAGCTAATTATAGTTCATGTCACTCTTTAGACTGTGGGGCACACAGAAGGGTAGTTAACCACAGAACACTGAGGGTCCCAGGGCTTCTCTAGGACCTCCGACCAAACAAGCCTGAAGCTGAGCTGGCTGAGGTCCCTCCCTTGTGCCACTCATGCTACCGTATAATGAGCCAGCTCAGGGAACTGAGACAAAATGTTGCTTTCTTTGGAGCACGAGCCTTTAACTGGCCCAGGTTCCTGAGCTGCCTTAGTGTGCAGTGCTCACATCAGCACAAATCACTGGGCAGCCAAGGGCAGGGTGGAGGGCCAGGCTGTGGCAGCTGTAAATTAGGTTGGCTTAAGGTATTAGAGAAATACATCCTGAATGGAAGCAGAAAAAATACAAAAACTGCCCTTCCAGAATACTGTTTTTCTTGAGCAATTGAGCCACTACTGAGAAATGCAAGGATATTAAGTACGAAGGAATTTAAATCCTACAGAATTCTAATTTAATTTTTAATTTTGAGTCATATTTGGGCCAGTTAAGTTATAAATATTGAAGCAGATTTCCCAAAAAAGGAATTATTTCCACCCTTTCCCTTTTGTTTAAATACCTGTCATTCTGGTGATATTATGGGTTAATTAGTTTATTTTCTGAAATGTATTTCTGGGATATTTTCCTTTTAACTACTTCAACCCATAACCTCATGTTCTGAGAGTTACTTAACCTTTGGTCTTGTACAGTTTACTGGCAACCATTCCTTTCCTTTTAGGATTTCTTATTTGTGATTCTCTTAGCAATATAAACCACATATAGCTACTATTTCCTAACATGAAGCCTCACACAGTGAATTGACATTACAGTTAATTAACAGAAGAGTTTTAGATATTTCACAAGGTTATTGACACCAGAAATGCTGTACATTAATACCAAATGCTTGATATCATTTACTGTAAGAAGAAATTGTAATCTCAGATTAAAATCATATTAAAAAGTAGATCAAATTTATTTTCCAGCTAAAGGACTACTATAGGAGTTAACATTGCTTGGATATCCTATGTGTAGTTCTATGCCTTAAAAATTAGGATTTCTTTCAAGTTCTGCTCTAACATTTCTTGGCTTACATATGTTTTCTACACTAATTTTAAAGCTTAATTTTAAACTCTTACAGTCAATTTTATTACGGCCTCAATGTAATTTGTTAGGGAATTCCCAATGAGAAAAAGTCCAAGAAATCCAGTAAGACTGCT
Source organism: Gymnorhina tibicen (assembly GCA_013399875.1). Lineage (NCBI taxonomy): Eukaryota > Metazoa > Chordata > Aves > Passeriformes > Artamidae > Gymnorhina > Gymnorhina tibicen. Next base: position 1,225,267 of record VXAZ01000783.1, on the reverse strand, counting down.
TTTAATACTCTGAAGATATATAAATACTAATGTTGAAACTATTTTTAGTTTGATCTTTTGTCTGATTCACTGGTACATACCAATTGTTTTGTACCAAGCACAGTCGGAGCCTGGTAGCCAGTTGAACTGGGTTTACAACTTTGGAAGCTGCTTAGACGAATAACTTTCATGTACTGTCTTGACTGGAAAAGATTAATTTTCAGTTTATGGTCATACTGTAGCAGACACACCCCTCCCTTTGTGATAACAAATACGAAACTGCGTTCTGTGATATGGATCTTTAATACACTGACTGCTTTTGGAAGGTGCTACTGTAAAAATTTTAAAGCATAAAATACACTTTTTCTTAACATAGATAAAGCTTGGAGCAAGCAATGTCCCATTTGGTGCCTCTGGTTCTTTAGAAGGCTTTTCCTTTCAATGTTTCTTGAACAACTGTATAAACCCAGAGGATTAGAGTCTGCTGCAGGAGAGCACCAAGAAGGGCAGCTGTTGTTCTCTTCAGCATTTTTTTGCTGAGCCATCAGGACAGCTTAATGCTACTACATGCTAAAAAAGTCATGCATTATAGTGATTGTGGGTACATACAGTCCCGCTGAATCCCTGCCCAGTTGAAACCACTCCATGGCTGATTGATTGTTTCTGCTTTTTCAGTTGTGCAAAACTGGAGAAGATGTATATGTTTTAATTCAAATGGAAAGCTAAGTAGCAGATTCCAGAGACTTTTTCTTGTCTGAGTATATTTAGTTCAGCAAAAGGGTTTATTAAGTTAAAGCAAAAATTGCCATAAACATACTAGCACTTCCCTGTCTGTATTTTACCCATCATCGTGGAGGTGACCAGTTTCCATTATCTTAAATTCTTTGCCTCCAAATGTTACTACCTGGATGTAACTACTATTATGATATTTTTGCCTAACAATAACAGAAACCAGAAGTAAATTACAAAATTAGGGAGTAGTCTGAACACTGAGCAATTTTCTAACGATACATTTTGCAATTGTTGTCTGGTTTCTGATTAATCAACAGATTGTGAACCTCGGTGTCAAAAAATGCTTTATAAAAAAAGTCAGACTGAATAAAAATAAAACTGAATAGTTAATTGTTTTTCCCAGGAGCCAGTGCAGCCTTGAACACTTTAAATGTTAACTAGCCAACATTTTAAATGATAAAGGCACATGACATTTTGTACGGATAATCACATTTTCACTCTGTCAAAGTCAAGCAATTATAATGCCTCAAAAGAACATTATGCAATGAAATACACATGAAAAAAGATTTTGATCACTCTAAAGTATGTATCATGTTTTAGAATGGATGTATTCTGTATTTTAACATGAATCACTTAATGTCATGGATTATAGAATTGTTTTAGACAAATTCCATTTATTAATATGAAGGTAATCTATTTAAGTTTGGTACAGACCTCATAGAACTATTTACCAATCAAATAATATCATAATGTTGAATTTAACAAGTTTAGCCTTTTCTCTTACTGGTTTTCTTAATGGGAAAATATTTGTAGCTTTTTGGTATTATTTCCTAACATATGGGAGCACCAGACCCTGGTCTCCGAAGGAGTAAGCAGCAGGTCAAACATTTTATTTTGGTTTTGTAGACAGATGATTTGTGCATATTCAGGCATCTGTGGCCTTTTTGATAATGAAAGCAAAAGGACTGATCATATGATTTGGTTTCCTCAATGATTAAGTGACATGAACCCTTGCTACGGGATTGCTAGTTTGAATACATGTTAAAAATCCACTTTATGTGAGTATTCATTTAAACTCTGTTGTTTTGTTCAGTATAAATTACCAGCCAAACCATTCTTTATATACATATCTGCTGAATAAATATATAGGATCTGCAAATACAGCAAAACTATATTAATTTTAAATGTATGAACCTTTACTGAGTATTATTCTTCCAGAGCTGACTGGGATCACTTTATTAGTTGAATAGCTCATTCTCCAGCTAGGAAAAATACTGAGGTAGTATTTAATCAGTTATTCCTTTCTGTGTTTTGTCTTTTCTACTTTCCGTAAGTTTTTAATATACAGCAGTACCTTTATCCCAATCTACTCTGCCAACATATAAGGAGCTAGAGGATGCAGCTAAGCCTATTCTTGGGAAGGGGTTAGGGTAGAAAGATAAGGATCAGGAGCAGCAGCCTAATATCAGATGACTGACTGTAATGAGGATTGATTCTGTGACCAAATCGAATAGTTAAAGCTCCCAGCCCTTGCTCTGTCAAAGAAGAATCAACCCTCTTACATGCTGCAATCTGGACATCAAGCCAGGCGGAAACTCAATCCACTAAAAAATGGAGAGGCAAGAGCAGCTAATGAAAACCACCACCTCTACTCCAATGAAAAGGCAAAAATAAACGTAAACCACCTGGCTGGCCTGTTTGACTTTCGACTGGGATGGATTACAGCAAAAAAGACACATAAGCACCTGCAACAGCTGGGGTATGGCAGTCGTGTTCCACATGCTACCTCTCAGCTGAAACCTGTTGTGTCCAAATGAAGATGTTGAGTCAGGAAGCTCATTAGGCACAGACTAAGCAAGTGGTGTGAGCATATGTGATCTAAGGACTGCAAAGTGGATCCACCTGCACAGAGGAGAGGTGGAAGTCCGAGATCCAAACTGCCAGGGAGCCTTTAAAGTTTTCTGCACCATTGGAACCTATTGTTTCACGCTGGCTTAGCCTGATCTGAGTCAAGGACGTGAGAGTGGTTTGCACAAGGCTGACAGTCCTGCTCACTCAAGAGTGAGCCCATTAGGCTTCCTATGGAAACCTGGGAATAGGCACATCAAGAAAAGTTTAGTAATACATTTATTCTAGTTGCTTCTTCTGAATTATGGTGAAAAGCTGTAATGATGGAAAATACTCTTTTTCTACCCCTGAAGATAATTAAAATACTGATGAAGAAACCTTAACTTATGGATAAGCAAAGTCTATGTATCATGTATTAAATTACAATATATAAGGAGGGCTGACTTAAGCAGATGAGATTGTGGTTATACCTGAGCTAATCAAAGGATATCAAATGTATATATGAAATACAGAAAAACTATTTCACCTTAAACTGTACATGCATTACACTTGAACAAAACAGAACCATTCCATGGAAGGACCATAGTATTTATAGATCCTAGGATAGAATAGCTAAAGGCTCAGGGACTCGGGTTCCATTTAGCTACAACAGTTTTATGATGCTTCTCCTTGTCCAGTACAAAGAGAAATACCAGCCCAAATCATCTGGCCAGGCTGCTTAACTGTTCAAATGGAGTGTATAAGAAGTATTCCAGACTTGAGAGTCCTTACTCAGATGCATTTGCAATCTAAGTGAAAAGAAGAACAGAAGTTGTATTACCCTCACCTTAGAGGGAAACTAAGCCAGTGTTTTGTGTCTATATAAGTAGCAAGTTACTTGTGCCCCTCTGAAGTCTGAAAATTAGACTGCAAGAAGGGGGAAGCTTGGAACAGAGCCTGTATTTTCTATATCCCAGTAATGTACAAGAGGACTGTCTGCTGGCTAGTGAACAGTCAAAAATTAAAGTTAAAATATGGAAAAGTAAGTAAAATGCCATCTTAGTCTTTTTATCAAGCCTAAGAGCTGTTATGAAACCTCATTTGAGTTTCCACAAATATTTATCTTACGCAAACATCACTGTGCATTAAAGGAGTTTGTTCTTGTTCTGGTAGTAATCTCAGTTGTCATCTGATTTCACTCACAAACCACTTTAGGCTTTGTAATAAGACTCTAAGGTATCTGTAAAAGCAATCGTTTCAGAAGCAAGTACTTGTGCCTGGAGTGTCCTTATATACTGGTATCGGTAATAATGCAGCTGATAATTTTACTTTGCTTTCACTTGATGTTCTGAGAGCAAAATACTATGAATATAAAGTCTGTGAGGAGAGCCATGCAGTTCAGTGCCAGATTTCTAGACCCTCTAGTCTTTGCAACATGTGTGATGGTAACCTCCAAATGGGAGGATTGCAGACTGCTCTGTAAAACTCTAGAAATATAAAGCAGCAGCAAACTTTATGAAGTAATGTCTGCTTTACATGGCATGTTAAACAAATAATAAAGCAAAGCAATGATTGTTTAATGTAAAAGTATATTGAAGAGAAATATATTAAAATGTATTTAATATGACTGCAGTAGGTTTAGGAGAGCGATGAAACTTCTTGGGCAGAACTGTAAAATGGTTAAATGAGACTGTGACCTCATTAAGTTTTTATGTGGATATGGTTTTGTCAACACACACCTTGTAGGCAATCTTTTTTTTTTAACTTTGTAATCTTGCTATTACAAATGCCCCATTGATCAAACACCAAGCTCAAGATCTAGATAGGAGTGTTGTAATTAAGTCATGGCATAGGAAATCTTAAAAGGATGACTGTGGATTTTCACTGAAAATTTATCAAAGTTCAGTCAAATTACTGTCTTTTACTCTGTTTTTTGCTACTGTGTATTTTAATGCCTGAATTAGCACAACTCCTAATTTCGCTACAAAACTTTCCAATGCTATGCAATCTACTTTTGTTTTTGTTTTGCTTTTAATTCCCCAATGGCAGAAGTTTCATATTTCACCCAGGCACTGGTAATTAGCCAAGGAAATTATTTTAAATGCCAGATGTCACATATTAAATATAAATAACCTATGACCTTGTGTGCAGAATGCAAGCCCCTTTCCTATATGACTGCTGAGTTTAACTTTCTTCAACAAAGGCTCTATACTGAAATATTATCTTTCTCCTACCAACACCATTTTGCTTGCTTAGACAATGGATGTGCTGTGTTAGCTGTAAGAGAAGGCTGCGATAATTTTTTGTTTGTATGCTATTTGCAAATGAGTTTGAGTATTAAGTATATGCATTAATCAAAACATGTCCCTTGCTGTACTCATGCCTTCTTCAATAGCAGCTGTAAAAGGCATAACCATTGCTGCAGCCAAGGAACACTATCTGCTCAATCCAGGGCTCTTTCTCTGTGCTTTCTCATCTGCCCTTTCTATGCCACGCTGGTGTGTGTGGCTTTTAAACAGGTCCAGATTCAACCACAAACGGGAATGAGATCAAGCACATGAAATGCAACCTTCTGTGTTATATTCCTAATTCGAGGCTGTTTGGTTGATTGAATCATGCAGAACGAATGCCTGACCACGCGTCTTCCGAAGCCTATTCTGGCTACACTTGCACAGCTGGCTTTGATTTTCTGCCCATAGGAAGGGGGGAGGAATCCCTATTACTCCAACACAAATACAGATCTGGGATGTGGCTGCAGATCCAGAATTCCTAGCTATCCAGCATCGGATGATGTGTGGAAAATAAAACACAGCACAATGTAGCCCTCAGGTTTTTGGAGCCGAAAGTCACAACACGCCTAAAAAATAGCCACAGTTTGGAAAGGATTCAAATACCACAGGAAGCACATTCCTTCCTTCTCAAGGCACATGCAATGACTCCAGCTCCTGACCAGATCAAGGTGTATCCCCATCTGGATGCAATAACACAGCCTAGAAGCAACAAGGACAAAAACCACCTATGCATATTAAATAAATGAATAAATAAAGGCAACTTCTCCTCACAAAACCACAAGTGAAATAAAGTTGCCCTTGTTATTGCCACTGTTTCATTTCTCGGTAGCCAACAAAAGCCAAATCAGCCATCCATGCCCTGGACCTCAAGCACAGAGGCTGACATAATTCCCTGGAAACTGATGTGAGCTCACTCACGTCAGTTGTTTTACCAACTCACTCCCAGTCACAGCCCAATTACTCTTTAGCTGTGTAGTAGAGGTTTGAAGGTGTGTTTCTCTTTACAGTTTCAAATGCAGAAAGGATGTGCTTTCTGGTGCAGTCCAACACAGTCAGCAAAATGAAAGCCATGGTGAAGACAAGATAAAAAGAAAGGATAATGTTAGCAATGGAAGTACTGAACTCAAAGACATACATCTGCTTTTGAAGTAAAAAGCTTTATAAAGTTTACTGTAAATAACTTAAAATACCACCTTACCTTTTACATATTCTTTAAATTCTTATCTTGCTAGCTAGGCAGTCATGTCATAACCAATTACTCTGTTTTATTTTAGGACATATAGTCCATTTTCTTTTTCAACTGACAGCAGTAGGTAGGACTAAAAGCAATACCTAATGTCCTGCATATATCATAGCTTTCTGAATGAATAGTGAAGACAAGAAAAAGGGGAGACAAAATTTGTTTTACAGTTAAGGGAAAGGAGCAAGTCATTAATATTAATATCTTTGATTTAGCACATTCATTAGAAATATACTCTGAGCATCTTATTGAAGAACATGGATAAAATACTTGTGTTCAAATCCCCCCTTATGAAGAGAACAAGTTTGATTGTATTTTTCACCAGGGACATGCATAATGAATAATCTACTGGTATAACAGAACAGGAAACTGCTGTGGTTGCTCCATTTGCTGTAATCTGACACAACAATTATTTAACAATAAGACAAAGTCTTATACAGCTGCTTTGAAAAGCAAAAGATTACCCAGAAGTTTTTAGACAAAAATTAGCTGTTAAAAGTAATTTTATGTGTAGTGTATTTTACTGACTCGTTCATCATAGATCTGTTTTCATTCAAGAATGTATGAGGGTTTTTCTTAACCACAGTTAATCCAATTACACATACTTTTCCAGCATGTCTTGCTACGTGACCTTGGATTTAGAGATAAAAAGAGGCTACAGGCCAGCTGGGTGTGAGCTCCTTATAAAGGTTCAGGCTTCCTTCAGGAGAAGGAATTGTCTACCCTAACAAGAGCATGAATCTTTGGTTTAAGTGTTGTAGGAACAGTAGCTGTAGTTGCTCGTGTATTTTCAGTAAAGAAATAGCTAGTGGTGTGTGGGAAGTGACAATGTCAAGGACAGTGCTTTGCAAGATAAGTAAAAAACATATGGCTGCTTTTGCACTAGAAGCAACTTCCCATTTTGGGCAAACTCCTGCTGTCCCAAGTTCTGCAAAGTATTTTTTAATATTATGCATTCTGTTTCCACTAGAATTGCAATGTCACAAAGTAGCTTTTCATTTAGGCTTGCTTTCTTCAGCACAGATTACTGAGCTTCCTCAGAACTGCACAGAGAGAAAGAATTCACAGAGAATTCACTGCACTCTGTTAAGAGCCCCTGGATTGAGGATTATTCACTGTAGCTAATTCCTCTTCACGTGAGCCTTCTTTTCTCACTTTCCTTCACAGGCTCCAACGAGAACATCCAGGTGCAAATGCATGCCTGCGATTATAACATGCCTGTTTGGATCTGTCTAAACAGCAACAAACATGAAAAGATACTGTGCATAGAAACAATTAGAATTATTTTAGAATCAAACAATATTAATCTCCAGATGGCCATAGAGTCACAACACACTAACTAGTTCAGCTGATTTTGATATTTCTGGTTAACATGAGTTTCACATTCCATAACAAATTATACTGTGAGTATTACATAAATGTCTATAAGCAAACTTGACTATTTGTGAGTAGTAGTTTAAATCCCATCAATGCTCAAGTTTCAGCACAAACATAAAATCTTCCTAGATCATATGTATTAAGGGTTAATATTTTACTAATTCCACAGCACACAGTGACTGTTTCATTAAGTTAGAACCATAGAATAGAATCACAGAATCATTTAGGTTGGAAAAGACCTCCAGATGATCGAGTCCAACCTTTGACCGATCACCACCTTGTCAACCAGACCAGAGCACTGAGCACCATGTCCAGTCATTCCTTGGACACCTCCAGGGATGGTGACTCCACCATCTCCCTGGGCAGCCCATTCCAATGCCTGACAACCCCTTCCATGAAGAAATTCTTCCTCATGTCCAGCCTGAACCTCTCCTGGCATAGCTGAAGACCATGTCCATGTGTTCTGTCACTGATTGCTTGTGAGAAGAGGCTGACCCCCACCTGGCTACACCCTCCTGCCAGGAAGTTGTAGACAGTGATAAGGTCTTCCCTGAGCCTCCTCCAGGCTAAACACCCCCAGCTCCCTCAGCCACTCTTCACATGACTTGCGCTCCAGACCCTTCACCAGTTCTGATGCCATTCTTTGGACATGCTCCAGCACCTCAATGACTTTCTTGAAATGAGGGACCCAGAACTGGACACAGAACTCAAGTACTCATATTAAGCTCCCCTCAAGTTGCTCTATGGTTTCTTAGACTGCAAATTCCAGACACATCAGGACAGTTATAGTTTCTATACTGCCATGTCCTGCAGGGAACAAATGCTGCAAGAACAGCTCAAATTCTACATTTTGTTTTGCTCTTCTTTTTGTCTTTCCACCTTAGTGCAAAGCAGAACTATAGATTATGGTACGTTGTCATGCAGGCAGAGTATCCTGAAGCTTCTGTGCTCTTCCTCCTGGCTGCTGGGCTCCCTTCATTGATGACATACATTGCTAAGGAATATTTTAATAAGTTTCCTTATGGTTAAAACTTTTAGATGCAGATCTCACAAAATGCAAGACTGTGAACACACTATTCCATGCTTTAAAATTCTTTTTGGGATTGTTTTCGGAGGAGAATTCCCCACAGTTCTACAGCCTTGGTGCAGCAGCTGCGGTGACCAGAAAGTGAAGTGCATGAGGAAGTGCCACAGTGCAAGCCAGGGTGGCTGGGCTCTGGAACAGGCTCCCGAAGGAAGTGATCACAGCACCAAACCTGCCAGATTTCAAGGATTGTTTGGACAAGGTTCTCAGGCACATGGTGGGATTCCTAGGGTGTCCTGTGCAGGAGTTGGGGGATCCCTGTGGGTGCCTTCCAGCTCAATATTCTATGGTTCTATGTTTGCTTGATTGCCACTGTTCCCACTGAGCCGGAAGGCAAGTACAAACAGCTTAGAGTCCTGGAGCCAGCATTTGTTACCCGAGCGACATTCCTCGGCTTACGCCATCCTACCTAATTAATCGAGTCATTAATTGGTGCCAAGAGCACCACCTATTTACATGCAGTGTTTTAGAAAGTAACACTCCGCACGCCGCAAAGGTATTCTGCTCCTTTGCTCTCATGTGGGGCCGTCTGCGCTTTGCAGGAGGGTTCACACAGCGGGACCGGGACCGGGACCGGGACCGGGAGCGGGAGCGCGCTCGGGAAGGAGGGAGGCGCGGGACGGAGCGGGGCGGGCGCTGCTCGGCGGCGGTGGGGCCGACACGTGGCACCGCGCCCCGCGCGCGGCCCCGCCC
>VXAZ01000783.1:1039046-1215548 GCA_013399875.1 Gymnorhina tibicen | reverse complement strand
CCGTCCGTCCGTCCCCCAGGCCGCGGCCGCTTCCCGGCGCCGCTCCCGTTCCTCCCTCGGCCCGCGGGGGCTCAGGGGGCGATGGGCCGGGCCGGCCGGGCCTCTCCCTGCCGTAACAACTTTCTTTGGGAAAAGAAACCCAAGAACTCGCGTCGTGCGGGAGGAGCCGCCCCGGGCACTCCGGTGGGGAAAAGGCCCCGGGTTGGATCTGGTGGCCCCACGCCCCCCGGACCCGGGGAGCGCGGTGGGGCGGGTGAGGGACAGGGCGGAGAGCAGCAAAGTGTTAACGGGGCTGGAGTAGAGCAGTGTTCGGGCTCTTGCGATGAAAAGTTTCAACCGAAGTGTTCCCCGTATATAGAACATCCCAGTTACTCCAGTGTGTTCCTGCAGACTTTGTGTACGTGTGGATGGGCGAACACCGCGTGTCGAGATGTGATGGCCCTTTGGGTCCGTGTGTACAGATACACGCATAGATCTCAGAGTGCTTCCATTTTACTTTGTTTTGTAGTATTGGAGCCTGGAAATCCTATTTTAAAAAGCTCGTATTTCTTTAAACTGCAGAAAACAAAGTATTCCCTGTGAATTATGGTGTGAAGAATCAATAAGGGCCAGCTGTGCCTTGTTTAGCTATACCGGAGTTTGATGGCTGCTTGCTTTATTTTCTAACCTACTTGTAATAAGTATTAATTGGTAATGGGCTGTCTTATGTCTAAGTGTTAGATGATAAGATAGCTCTGAAACATGACTGTATCCAGGCTAAATGATGCAGCCATGTTGTTTAGTTCTCCGACTCGGTTGTCTGCCTAAGTTAATTAGAAAAAAATTTGTCTGATACAGTCTGTGTGAACACTCGGGATTAACTTCTTAAAAAATCCCTAACTTTCTTGATGCTCAGATTTACTTTGCAGATTCGTTCAGATAAGGGAAGATTTATCTTTGCCTATTTTCCATCTTAGTGGAATAGCAGATGGTGCATTTTATGAAGGGGGCCTGAATTCTGCAAGCTAGATAAATGCATTACAGTACCATACGTAAACAATGGAAAACATATTAACAGATGACAACAAAAATAATTATGACACCCCCATTTCTATTATTTTGACATAAAACTGGTAGTCTAAACTATGTCCCTTTGCTGATGATAGATGAGAATGAGAGAACGTTGCTCAGAAAATTGGAAATACTATTGTGGTATCAAGTCACTGTTACGATATTTGTATTTGGGTAGCATTCCTTAACAAGCAGTTCAGATATTACTCTGAATACAGAGAATTTTCCATGCTCGATAAGTCAAAATTTTCTCACGTCAAATTTAAAAATGTGATATTTGGACCATGAACTAATTTGTTTGCTGTAGCTTTCAGTAAGAAATCCTGCGTCGGCATCTGAAACTCAAGTAATTTTACTGTTTTGTAGAATTGTGGATGATCTCGCCTGCTGTGCACAGTTGTGGCCTTCGGGGGAAAGGGTTAGAGTAGGTCTCTGTCTTCATGTATTCTGTTAAAAGTATTGCCAGAGCTCATCTGTTAATTCTCCCCATGTTTTTTACACATGAAGAACTAGAATTCATATGAGAAGTCCTGTATTGGAAATCTATTTTTTCCCTTACCCCTCTTGCAAATATATTAGTTAGATGAACAAAAAAAAAAATGTTCTTAGAGCTCCCTAAAGCATCTATTTCATAATCCCATATCACTTCCTTCGATGGTGGTATCCGTTGTGCTGCAAAGTAAGCATGAGGGTATTTTTTTTCAAATGTATGCTAATAATAAAACATGTAGGTCACAGAGAAAGTTGCTTAATTTGAAGTAAATAATACTAAAATTACTAAGTTTGCCATGATTGTGGAGAACACCTAAAAACACATCCTGATCCTTCATGCTTTATCTCTAGAAGTTTGAGACTGGCATTCTGATGAAAGAAGTGTCTGGTACTAACTTCTTGTGTAAATAGCATGGAAATCTATGTTAATGCTGTCTTTTATGCTGAGACTACTCTAGTGTTGTGAGGATTTTATTCTTTTATGTATGTACACATATAAGTATATAGAGTTACATGTTTGTATTTAATTGTATTTTAATCAAAAGCAAGGAAAAGTGAGCTATTCTTTCATTTCCTTGAAATACTTTTGATATCTGAGCTACTAAGAAGGTGCTAATGCCAGGCAATAGATTACCCTTTTTATGATATTAAAAGAACAGTAAGAGAAATTAAAGCAGCTGGGATCTTTAGTTATTACATTTGTAGTTTTGTGCTAAGTGGCAGGACTTGAGACCCCTGTTCCGCAGTAGTGTTTATTTGCTTGATCTGAAAGTTGTAGTTCCTGCTGCAGAGGAGAATGCATGAAAGATGGTGTGAAGATGCTTTAAATCCCTAGTGTAATACTGCAATCTTTGCAGCATACTTGGCTTGAAATTAAAGGGGTAGCCTTTTTCATGTAGTTTTTGAGTGGAGGTAAAAATTTGCTCAGGTAATTGCTAAATTAAAGACTCAAAAGCTCTTCAGCTTCTTTCAAGTGGACATTAGGTACTGAGCACCATCTGCAAAATCTTGCCTTCTGTTTATCTGATTGTTCAATGTCCTTGTCCCAAAGAACAAAGAAATTTTCACTTTGGTTTTGTACTGTTAAGCCCTAAAAGTGTTTGGTACCGTTCTAGGTACTAATGAGCTTCATCTTTTTATGACCAAGAAATTCAAGCCTCCAGTGCCCAAAGGTAATGCTATAGATCACTCCGAAGTGAACCAAATCTCTTTGGTGTGCTCCTTGCTGCAAAATTTTGGGTACCTGCAGTAGCATCTGATTGTGTCGTGCCACTTTATATCAGTTGCATTTGAAATGTCTAAGTCAGCATGTGCATTATGGTATGTTCAGGTCCTCCACAGTCTGCTAAAACAGATTGCCATGCAACTATCAGTGACCGTATTTGATGAGCCACCTGGTTGATCTTCTTGATCAAGAGATTTTTGGGATGTAATATGTGACACTTGAATAATTGAATTTAGCTTGAATGCTTTTGTAATGATGCCCCCATTCCCTTTACCACCACCAGTTTTGCAATACTATTCAGTATAATTTTGGGAAGTTTGTCTAGAATTTATTAAGCAATTAAACTGCATTAAGTATTTCACACTGCTGAGGACACGTTATACTTTTTAAATGCTGAACTTTGCAAAATGGAAGCAAATACGAGTTGCTATGATATTTTCTTTAGCTGAAGTTTTATTTTAGGGGTTCATCTTCTCTTTTAAAGAATGAGCTTTTACAAGGTAAAAGCTGTACTTGGAGTATGTAGTACTAAGCTGGGAATTCAGGATCTTGTAAGGTTCTGTATCATGCAGAACTGCTTCTTATTGGTATGTGAAATCGGGACTAACTTAAAATTAGAAGCTGGAAACTGTTCCGTATTCAGAAAATGAATTATTTAATTACATAGTAAATTCTGACAGATGAGTTATTGATGCTGCTGTTCAGAATCCTGTCTAAAATGTTCCTGTTATTTCTGATTAAGTATTCTAGGAGCTCAAGAGGGGCTAATGTTTTGTTACTCAGTGAAACAGAGTAATATGTGAGTTTCACCCTAACTTCCACCTTTTGTTCTTGGGTTATGAAGTAGAGAAGGAAAAATTAATATTTCCATGTAAGTAATCTTCCTCGGTTGGTTTTGTTTATTTGCTTTCCCACAATATGAGTACTTTGAAAGAACTGATCAAACTACCCTCCTTGGTCTTCAGGTTCATAGTATTTGTTTTATTTTCTTGGAAACCATGAAATGAACTGAAAAGGGGTTCTTCATATTTCCTGTGACTTAACATTTGGTTAAGTAATACTATTTAGTAATCTTGTTGCAAATGAATCTTACAATCTCTCTTACTTTTCTCCTGAAGAGTATGAAAAATATCCCAGTTCTGTGATGAATTTAATGACAGTTCAAAGCATCTTTGTGAGCTGCAGCCTCATTCTGGATAAGGACACTATGTCTGGATTTGACTCTTTCACTGATTTGATAACTTCTACTCCTGTTCTCCTTTGAGGTTTCTTTTCATTTAACTTAGAGCTGTTAGGTTATTGGTTTGTTACTGGATATCATGACTGGAATACACATTTTGCTATAGTGACTGTCAGAGTAATACCTGATCTTTTCTTTTGAAGGTTTTTGTGTCTGACCTTTCTCTGTGAGCATCCAGGAGCTGCTTGGGCTGCTCAGCAGTTGTCTCCTGCCCACATACCAAGTGCTCTGAAGTGATGATGGGTGCTGAATTTTCCCTCAGCTAGGCAGAGTTCTTTTGTAGCAAAAACTGGCACTATGCACGTGTCATTTCATTTAGATATGTCGTAGAAGACTTAAAGCCACTGATTTGTACTGAAACACCACAATACTAGTCTTTATAGCTTTGCCTTGATCATTAATATGTAAACTATCCTTTTTTCCCTTCCTAAATGTGTATTCATGACTGATATTGCTGTCAGGGATTGTTGGTAGAGAGTAGAAAACTGCCAAAGCTGCTGATGGGAGTTTGCAGCATGGTTGAACTTTCTGTTCTTTTCCCCAAGATTGTGATTAAGGTAATTAATCTTAAGAAAGTCAAGTTGTGGTAGAAAAGAGAGAGTAGTCTTATAATTAGATTGAGTGGAAAATTATGGGCTGGATGCTGGCAGTAGCTGTGAACTTGAGGTGTGAGTTGACTGAGGATTGCTCTTGGAGAAGTTAGTTTTTTGTGTTCACGTAGAGCTGGTCCAGAACTGTTGCAAAGTTTGCTTTCCTTAGCTGAGTAAGAGGAACTTGTGAGACATCTTTTAACAGGCTATCTTGCACACCTGTATGGTTCACTTGAAGTTTTATTATTGTTTTAATTATTTTGATTCTGTTTAGATTTGGTTGTCTCTATAAATGGGTAGGAGAGAAAGTCTTTGTACAAGATGGTAGCTGTGGTTGATATGTATAATTTGAGCCATCCACATAAATACAGCTGTCTGTGCTGGTCTGTTAACATTTGCTATACAAAAGAGTGCTCGTGTGGGTTAAGAATAGGATCAGCTGGTGCAACTTTAACAAAGGAATGAATGGATAAGTTACTTGAATCCATTTCTTTTTTCTCTCTTAAATGTGAATGACATTTTCTAACAGACATATTTTTTTATTTCTTAGATAACTGAGTATTAAATGTGTTGTGATAAACCACCACTTGCAGGAAATTGAGTTATCATCATTTTATTTTACAAGCTAGTGGATGCTGGTATCTGCATGTAAAAGATTGACACACAGGGACACCATGCAAATCAGTCATATAGGCTGTGGTTATATAATCTGCTGATAGGGGGGAGGAGGGAAAACCAAACAGCTGCATCTGACCAAAACCAGAGGGTCTTTTAACTTCAAGATAACTTAGAGGAACACTGAGGAAGAACCAAAGGAAAATGTGTACTAAAGTAGTATCAATGGAGTCAAGAACTGCCTGGCAATTAAGAGTAAGAATTTACCAGATGGTAATCCTGGCAAGCTGACATGTTTGAATATGTCATGACTTTTTACAGTATTCTGGATAAATGAAATCTTGCCTATTTGAATGAAGCTTGACCAGGATGAGACCATTCAGGGAAAATGCCAAAATCTTTTGTGTGGTGTTGCGAAGCAGTTGTAGTTGCAGCAAATCTAATTTAATAACTTTTCTGGTTTGGCAGTATGTTTCTTTGATCACTACACAGTGCATTGAGACTCACTAGGTAGTGAGTCACTATGTAATGCAGGGATTTGAGAAAGGTCCTCGGTTTGACAAAATATCACTTAATTTGTTTGTGAATTTGTAGTTGCACATCACTCTCTGTCCCCTTCCCTCCCATTTGAATTGTGGGCAGAGTGTAAATGAAAACAAATCCTGAGATTTGGGATGTGGGAGATGGTTAGGTTACAAAAGCATTTGGGGTAGTGCTTTTGTCTTACATATTTCTGAAAATTAGAAATAAGCTCTTTCTTTCTCCAAAGTAAAACGTAGCCCTCTGCTTAAAACATGACAGTCCCATTCCTTTGGTCTGTGTTGTCCAACTGGAAGCAGTTTGTCATATCCCACCTGAAGTGCAACCAGCTCAGTAATGTTGCTGTGAATGAGAGAGAATAAATTCAAGTAGATGGGGCCTGGGTCAATAGTAAGCAGCAGTTTGGCTGTTCACAGCAATAACGTAAATACGGGAGTTGTTGCCTCAAGCTGCCCTAGTGGGCCAGGGAAGTACGTGGAGCAGACTTGGCAGTGAGCCCGGCCAGTAAAACAACGTCCAAGTCCTTGCATTTGTCCAGGCATGCCATCTGGGGTTCGAATGACAGTGGAATTTAAGATGAGTGAAATGATCAGTAAGGCTAAGTAAAACTGCAAGGCAGGAGCAAGCTTATTAACAAGCCAGCATTCTCTTCTACCTTTAGTACACCCATCTGTAAGTATTGTGAAGCACTGGCAAAAGAGAACATAAAAAAATTGTATAACTGTTTAGAGTCATTCAGGGAAGATGAATTTGAATCTGAAGCACTACAGGTCTGGTGGAAGGAGAGAAGAATGAGCTTTCTGGGAATCTGACTACAAATCCATGATCTTTCAGCAGTAAATTAATGAAAATAGAACTCTGTGTGTGGTTTGAGTTCGTGTTGTGTGGTGATCTTGGTGGTTTTTTTAAAGCAGAAACAAAAACTTCATTTGAGGTTGCATGAAAGATGTTTGTAGGTAAAAACATGAGCAGGTACTTACTGCTAATTTATTAATGCCAGAAATGTAGAATCATATTATTCATATTAATATTTAGATTAATAGGAATTGCTTGCTTAAAAATGGCTTCTCAGGCTGCACTTTGAAGATTAGTCATCACTTCTAAAAATGAGACATATTTTTAATATAGAAAAAAATTCTTGAATGGAGTTAAATATTTCTGTTGTTTTTGGGAGTTTTTTTAGCAGGTTGGTGCAGAGGGTTAATGAGAGTCTTAATGTTTTAGTGGCTGCTAACATTGCTTTTTTTGGAACAAATGCTGTGAGAAATGTTTTTTTAATCCCGTATTTTAATATTTTTAATGGTTTTGGAAAAATGGAAAGATGACTTAAACATACGTTCAGAGAAGCAGTATTTGTTCTGTGCTAGAGAGGGAATGGAATTATGACTGATTGTAGTTGGGCCCGGGCAGAAACTGTTACCTTCTAACTGAAGTTGTTTTACAGAATAGCCCTCTGTATCTTCATAGCCAAAATGAAAGCGTGACAGAATGACAAACTGCTAATCCAGTCATGTTGCATTTATTAACCGTTAGTGACAGCGATTCATTGCTTTGATGGCTGCATAATGGCCTGTAATAATATCTGCAGTGATGTATGTACTCGTGTATCTTTAGATGCTTTCTAGAAGTTGTTCCTTAAGACAAGGACACAAAGGAGATGAGGAGATTCAGTAACTATGATTACAAAAGGCTGTAATGGTGTCATTTGGAACAACTGTACTCAAACAAGGCCACAAGGAAATACATGCTTTAATCCAAAGAGTTAACTAAGAAAATCTGTCAACATTTTGTATTTTGCATAGCTTCCTTAAATTACCTAAGAGTCTCTGTACTTCATCAGTGTCATTTGTCAAGTTTAGTCTTTTGAGAGCAAATGCTGCTGTCTTTCAAATTGCCAGGCTTTTTGTGTTGGGGGCAGGAGGTTAGGCTGATTTACAGTATGTGGTGATGCCTCCACTCCTGCTGGAATAAACACAAACTATTTAGGACTCTGAGAAGAAATGCAAAGTTACACATGGTACAGTCATGAGGCATGCTAATATCATAATCTGTATTTTGGGACATCATTCTGAACCTTGCTGAAAAAAAAATTGTATTCGTGCTCAGCTTCATCCTCCTTTTTCATTTGGCTGATTGCCGTTTCTGCCTTTTTACTGTATCAATCTAGCAGAGTGAATTCAAGGTGTTTCTGATTCTACATTCATGTGAGCAGATGGGAAAGCAAGGCAGTTTCAGATTGTCATTCTGGCTCATTACGGTTCTTTGATGTACACAGCCTTTGAGTTTCCTGCACATGAAGTCCACATTTAAGCTGTATTTTAAAATATTGGTGAAAAGCTGTAATAATTAATGGCTTGAAATACTGAGTTAACCATATGGTAGGATTGCCTGCTGTGGAATGGTTTGCCCTCTGTCATGCAGGCCAGCTGCACAAGTACAGTGTAATTTGGCTGAGGTGTGAAGAGTTCACAAACAAGTTTGTTCAGATATTATCGATACCAGTTCTCAGTCTCTGTGTCATGCTCTGTTTGATAATCAGAAAGGGGATGCCTCCATTTCAGTCTCTCCTCCACTGTGTAACTGCTCCCCACTCGGATGTCTATGCCTTGGTTTACTGCTTTCCTTTTCTACGAGTTTTCACAAAGACTCTGGTCTGGGTCACCATACTCTACTGTAAACTAAAATACACATTTTCTTGCACACTCCTGTCTGTTTTCTTTGATATGGCCCTACTTTCACCTTCTGATCTTGGAATCTTGGCTTCTGCGCGGTGCTTGCTTCAGGACTGGAGCAGTAAACTGGCAGTGTCTCTGTATAGAGCAGCAGGTTGCTGTGAGCAAAGTCGTCGTGTTAGAAGTCAGTTGGTGGTAAAGGCATCCATGTAGGAGTTAGGTGAGTTAGTTCATTCTGTTTGAATAACTGGAGAGCCTTTTGGTGGAGTCCATTGGTTTTGCCCCCACAAAGGAAGAGTTGTGCTTGGTAAATTGGCCCACAGTACCAAGAATCTAGGCAAACCTGGCCTGCTGGCAACTACAGCACATGATTAATTCCCTTGTTCGCTTCACTCAGTACTTGCCTAATCTTCTCACTTACCTTTATGCTCAGTGTACTTCCAGTGGGCCAGACACAGCACACCACTTTGGGAGTGATCAGGTCCCATGTCTACACATCTGAAATGCTCTGGGATTGCAGGGCTGCAGTCCTTTTGCAGACTCTCACAGCTGATCATACAGAATAGGATCGTTCATCTTCAGAACAGCAGTGTCAAAAGGCTCCTCATACTTTTGTGCTAGTACCTGCTGTGCCAATGTATTGTGCTGTTTCCGAAAGGCTGTACACTAATATCTCTGAGCTGCTGGGTCATGTTAAGCTGACTTGTGATCTGACAGTGAATGACAAATGAGGCTTCGTCAAACTGGAGGGAACAGCTTCTGTTTTGTCTACAAGATTATTATGCAGTGAAATACCATGTCTTCTTGAATGATACAGCCACAGATTAAAAAAAGGAACCAAAGAGGAGCCCACAGAAGTTGGAGGTTTTTAAAGCAAGTAGATTTTTTTTTTTAACCTGTTATGAGTATTAGTGAATAATCCTTAAATACTGAACCAAAAGCTTTAGAAAATTATTGTTTAAAGACATGCTTCATAATCAACCAGAAATAGCAGGAGAGCTGGAGAAGGCACAGGTATAAACACTGCTTAGCACTTCCGGTTGCTATTTTCTGTTTTGTAACTGAACTTAGAATGACTAATTCTTGTTGAATCTTACAGTTACAAGTTGAATTCTTTACCTGCCTTTTACATAACTTTTTATCAATATATCTCAAAGCTGTTCTTTCCGTATTTGAAACTTAATTTCATTACTTCATTGTGAAGCTGGAGGTACACTAAGACAACAGTTCTAATTTAAATGCGTACCAGGCTGTGGCTTAAGGGTTTATTTAGTTGCATGTTACATTTATTTGATAGTGAGCACTAGTGAACACCTGCAGTTCCTGTTGCTTGTTTCCCCCCATGTCTTAAAGCTTGCCATTCTGTCAGTTGTGTATATACAGGTGTTAGTGCACTGTAAATATGATTGCCAAAATCATCTGTGTTAAAAGAACCTCTCTTCTCATTTCCCCTCCCCCTTTGTGTGTGAAGGTGTGTGGGAGGGTGGTTGCTGCTGAAAAACCTTAGTGTAGTTACACCCCAAGAGTCAGTATGTTCTTATTTTAGTCAGTGTCAGTTGTAAACATTTGATATGCTGGATTATTCTCTTGCTTAAACTGCTTAAACTAGTGCAGCTTCTTTATTCTGCTGTATTTCTACCAAGGATAATGAATTCTTATCCAGACTAGAATTTGAAAAAGACTTATTGATGAGCTCCCACTGTTGAGAAGATTATTTTTCTTCTACATTTCCAGTATTCTTGCTTAACAAAAGAAAATGAGTGAAATTATGACTGGCACGACAGAACTGCCTCTGGCTTACATGATTGACAGAAGTAAAATTTATTTTTATCCTTTTTTGCATAATCTGATATGACCATGAAACAGAACACAAAACCATCGAAGAGAGTGAACTGCTTCATAAAATGAGAGTTGTTGTAAATCATCCCTTTCTGAAAACTTAAACTTGCTGTACTGCTTCACATATTGCTAAGTTTTGTCTAGAAGGATGTGTTTCCCCCTACTCCACCCTGCTACTTTAATTTTTTTCACAATTTATTCTTTTTCAGTACCATATTTGGCTTACTAGTCAGTTGTGCTCCTTATAAACTAATAAATTGCTGTGTTTCAGTTTTGGGTTGTGGGGTTTTTTAAGTTGGTGTTTAAGCTTGTAGGAAGTGTTTCTGGAGAACCGATAGCTTGTAATGGAAAACTGGAGTTAAATATCCAATTGTAGAGTTTTAGTGCGATAGTGTACCAAGAAGAACTCTGATCAGTCATATTTTTAAGTGCACAAAAGGAAAACTATGATTATTGGCTATTTTGTGTTCCCTGTGAAGATTAAGACTCCTCTTTCATCCCAAAAAATACATAAACTGCTGCAAACCTGCAGAATAATGAAATAAAAAACCAGCCGCATATGCTTTTCGTCCTTATTTACAAATATTTTTGTAACCATTGTGTTCAGAAAGAGATAATGGTAACTGTCATGACAGAACTCAAAAACAGAGAAGTTGATCATCCTTTTTAAAGCTTGTAAGTAAGACAGACTTGCCTGAGAATACACATGATGTCTGTGTCAATGTCCAGGTCTTTCCTCATGCTATTTAAAGGACTTCATTACTGAACCTGTTTTCACAGTAGTATTTTTGTAAGACCTAGGTCATGTTGCACTTTCTTCGTATCTTACAGCAACTCCTATTGTCTGAAAATGTTTGTTTATGGGCTTATAAACTTAGAATAATAAAGTGGTTTGGATAATTCTGGCACAGGGCTTGTGTTCAGACATTTGATAATAATTGACCTTCCTTCTCTGGAGAAATCTGGCTGAGTGCACAGCTGCACATGTGCATGTGCCAGTACATCATTGAGGAGTGAACAACTGGTGGGCAAGCATTGCTAGTCCTAAATGTGCACTCTGATACAGCAAGTAGCAAGCAAAATATACTTTCGAAGCAGTTGTTCTGGATATTATTTAATTATATTCCCCAGTTAGACAACTTATGTTGAAGTGTAGTTAGCAACTTAGTAAGGGATGAGCCAGCGTTGTTTTAATACTGAACGGGAGCTTCTGTACACGACTCTGTTTCCAGACAGTAGCAAATGTACATTCAAAATGAGCAACCTTCTGGTTCTCATTGACAATGGATGACACAGACGCCTGATGTAAGATTGCAGTGAAAGTCTGAAGCTTTGTTTAGCTTATACACTGTGAATATAGAGCATCTGCTCATTTTTGTGATCCCTCAGTAGTGAACCTGATCTCAGTAAGGGTGGGAGAGAAGGCTTCAGTAAATTTCTAAAGACTCATGGCTTCTCTGTGCATGGTGGTGTTAAAAGTCTTAGTAAGTAAAAACAAAGCTGAGCTTCTTTCTATGCCATTAGATCTCCTTTGATTGTAAAACAAAATTTGTTTGACATGGTTTGTTCTGAGCAAACAGTGACTCGTTTTGTTTCTTTGTCTCCTTTTAAATGCTTACTGGAACGTATAAACTATTAATACTACTTCTAAAACTGAAGTTGAACTTACTGGCCCATAATTCTTCAGTATTTTTGAACCTTTTATTTAGTCCAGTTTTCTTTACTCTGTATTGCTGTTAGCAATTTATTCTGTTGTCCTTACTAATGCAAAAGCATTTAGCACACCTGCCTTGTCAGTGTCATGAAGGGCTTTTGATGTGAATGGCACTACTTCTCTTGGTCTTTGTATTTTGCTGTGTCTGTCCTATCTAGCATCTCGCCCCCATGTGCTTGTGGTAGTTTTTATGCTCTACCTTTGTAATCTGCCCTGGTTTCTGTTCTTGAGTGCTTTCTTATATTTATGGTCAGTAAAGGCCTCATGACTTGGCCAACTTTACTTCTTTATTGTCTTTCCTCCCCGAATAGGATTGTTTGGATGTAATAACCTGGTTACTTAACAGGAGAGCTTCCATAACTCCATTTTTTTCCCTTGGGCTCCTTCATAACTCTTTTTTGCCTTACACTTGCCTATTGTGAGACTTCCCCTTTGTTTGTTTACCCTCTACTTCTTGAAGCCCCGTGTTGGATTTGTTTTGTGCTACTCTCACTATTTCTCTTTTAAGGGTTATCACCTCTTTTTTACCCCAAGTTGTATTTGTGTTTGTATGTTTGCTAGTTCCTTAAGATAGGTTAGAGGGCTCTTCCAGATTGGATTCTCCGCAGTCTTTAATAGGACAAAAATTATTACTGGTAAATAATATAGCGGAATTAATGACATGATTTGTAAAGGTCTCATTGTTCTCCTTTTTTATGCGCAACTAACAGGTTATTTTAACACATGAACTATAAGGGGGAGGATTTGTGTGTGCAGACTGAAATAAATCTACGTGTTTATCAATTGTGTCTGAAAATGATTTGGGTGATTTAGACTTCAAACCATATTGTGTTCACAGTGTTAAGCGTGCTTTTGGGATTGGATATTCATTAGGTTTCTAGCTTCCTGTTTTTTGTGTGTGCGCGTGTGCGGCTGGGGAGGGGTAACAGGCGATCACAGTGCCAAACTCAGGAGAGGTTGTTTGTCAGGAGAAGGACCAAAGAAGCCTGAGTCAGGAAAGTGCTGTCTCCTGTCTGCTCCATCCCTTCTCCAGTTCTTCCTGGCTGGTGTTGGAAATTCTGTGCAGTCTCATTTCTCCACCTCAGCTACGTGAAACTTAAATTTTGAATGTACGTCTGCTTTCTGTAATTCCTTGTGACACTGAAAGTAGAGAAGTTGTCTTAAATATTTTAAGATTTCTTGATTATTGGTGCAAGAGAAATAAGGTTCTTTGCAGTGGTGAGAGTTTTAGTGCAAACATTGTGTGCTACTGTTCCTAAAACCATTAATGACAGTAAATGGTTACACAGGGCTTGAAGACTTCCAACTGCTGTTTTTCTAAAACATTTTTATTGTTATTTCAAAAATTTTGTAGCTGTAACTGTTTTATTTCTAGGTTTTGATAAGCTGGATAATAGGCTTTATTAGGATTGCCTTTTTCTTCCCTTGATCTATCCTTTTATTAATACTGAGGTAGGAAACAGACAACTATGATCTTACACATTAATACGCCAATAGATGTGGAAAACCTATAACCAGCTGCTGTCTGAACTTCATTTTTTGTGATGGAAAACAGCAAAAAGAAAGATTCTAAATTAATGTTTTAAAAGATGTTTGTTACCCTAGTGAAAGGACAGGGAAATGTGGTTTTGGTAGTGCTCAGCATAGTGAGCTTGTGTTAATTGTTTGTGATACATGCAATAGTCCTTCCTGAGAATCCTGATCCTTTCAGTGTATGCATATTTAGAAATCAGCCTATACTGATTTTTTGTGCTCTTAAAACATGTAATTGTAGTTAATGATATATAATACGGCTAATTGTCATACATAACAATAATATATATAAAATCACACAGTGTTTATAATATTATTAGATACTCCTTAAATGCAGTTTATGCCTCCTTTAATAGATTTCTTAAAGAGTTGTTCCCTACCCATGAACCGTCAGCCTTTTCTTCTTTGTTTTTTTTTAATGAAGTCTGAGGAAAGTAGTCCATTCCTTGTGCTTTCTCTTCATTTGACAATGCTTCCCTGTCTGTGAGGAGCTGGTGTTTTATTTCGTTTCTGTTTTAGTTAATATTAAGCTGATTGCTATTAGTGAAACTGATAATAGGCTGACTTCATTAACAAACTAATTTTTTTCATCGTGGAAAGGTCTAAAATACGTAGCTTCCTGTCTGGATATTTTAACTGATTGTGAGAGAGACTACATTTATTTTAAAACAAGTATTAATAGTCTGCTGATAGTCAGGATAAAAATAATTTTAAAAAAAGACCTAATACCCAGAGATGCAGTTAATGTCATCTAGCCTGGATTTATGGAAAATTAAAGAGTGAAGACCCTATTTACAAGTGGAAAGAAACAAGAGTGGAATCACAGTGGCTACAGAATACAAAAAAAAGTTGTGTTTTCTACTTTCGTTTCAGACAAATGTCTCATATTGGCAATCAATTCAGTATTGAGAAGTGGGGCAAGAAAATCTGCTTCAGTTCTGTGAGACCAAGTTGCTGATTTTGTTAACGGGACTTGTACTCCCTCTCAATTGCTTGTTTTTCTTTGGAATATTTCCTGTGTTTTGGATAAGTTAGTGAGATCTGAGAATATTTTGTTTTGCCTTATTTTGCTGAACAACTTATGGTCAAACTTCATACAACTGCACTGAAAAGTGCAATTTAGCATAGGCAATTGAGAATTTTCTAAGCTACAGAAAATACATCTTAGGAATATGATGCTTCATAATTATCTGTAATAATATTCTTTGTTAGGTCTCTTTTGGTTGAATGTTTTTAGTAGTTCATAATCTTCATTCAAGTTTGAGTCACTGTAAGATGCTTTCTATTGTTAAAGTAGATAAAAATTATGTATGTGATGTTCTGGTGCTTGTAAGTATTGACTGGGCTTGCAGAAAGTACCTTAGTCCTATTTGTGTCAAAAAGATGAATTTTTAATGATTTTTGATTAAAAATGTTTAATTATTAAAGTGGAATACAGTTATGAAAGATGAAGTTGGAATTGAGTGTTCAAGCTTAGATCCTTTCAGGATTTCAACCCATTTTTCTGTTTGTATTATATTTTCAGTGACTGAAGATGTGTATAAACTGTGAAATCTGATTGAAAACAGGATTTATGATAGAAAACCATACTGTAGTCATATTTCACTGTAAAATTGACTGGGGAAAATTTAAAATTAAGAATTAGCTTTATTTTGTGTAACTAGTGTAATGGGAAATGTCTAGGATGTTAATAACAGTCCATATCTGGGAAGCAAAGGATTTTGTTTATGGCATTTTTCCAAGTATTGGATTCTGACTCTTACTACTTTTTTTTTTCTTTTTTTAATTTTGTTTTCAGATCTTGAGTCAGATGACTGTGCATCCATATACATCTTTAATGTAGACCAGCCATCATCCTCTGTCAATCAGCCAATTTGTATTCCTCGCCATGGACTGCAGTCTCACTCCTCTCCTCTGACGCCTCCTACAAGACTTCAGAGTCACAAGAACTATGAAGGCACTTGTGAGGTACCAGAATCCAAGTACAGTCCACTAGGTGGACCCAAACCCTTTGAGTGCCCCAGCATTCAAATCACATCGATTTCACCCAACTGTCATCAGGGGATTGAAGCCAGTGAAGATGAATTACACACAAATGGCACAGAAAATGAGTATATGGAAAGGCCTTCCCGGGACCATCTCTATCTTCCTCTTGAGCCATCGTATAGGGAATCATCCCTTAGTCCGAGCCCTGCCAGCAGCATTTCATCCAGGAGTTGGTTTTCAGATGCTTCCTCTTGTGAATCCATTTCCCATGTTTATGATGACGTAGACTCAGAGCTAAATGAAGCAGCTGCTCGATTTACCCTTGGCTCTCCTTTGGCATCACCTGGTGGTTCTCCAAGAGGTCCCAGTGATGAGTCGTGGCAGCAGCCTTATGGATTTGGGCATGCCTTGTCACCTAGACAGTCTCCCTGTCATTCTCCTAGAACTAGTATTACAGATGAAAATTGGCTAAGCCCTAGACCAACATCAAGGCCCTCATCAAGACCTACATCCCCCTGTGGGAAACGACGACACTCCAGTGCTGAGATTTGCTATGCTGGTTCTCTCTCTCCTCACCATTCTCCAACTCCATCACCTGGCCATTCTCCCAGAGGAAGCATAACAGAAGACACATGGCTAAACACTTCCATTCATAATGTACAAGGCCTTAATTCTGGCCTTTCACCATTTCAGTGTTGTACAGAGACTGATATTCCTCTAAAAACCAGAAAGACCTCAGAGGATCAGACTGCCACTTTATCTGGAAAAATAGATATCTGTCCTGAAGAGCAAGGTAACTTGTCATCATCCCTTGAAACTGCGGTAGATGATTGTTCTGGATCTCAGCACACCTTGAAAAAAGATTTGCCTGGAGACCAATTTCTTTCTGTTCCTTCGCACTTTACTTGGAACAAACCGAAGCCTGGTCACACTCCTATATTCCGGTAAGTGATTAGAAAGTACTTCCCTCCTGTTTTTTCCCCTCCTGTGCATCTTAAATAGACATATAAATGTCCTTGTATTTCAATGATGCAGTAAGACATTCTTAAGTTAAGACTTAAGAAAACTTACTGACGGCAGGTAGATGTTATAATTAGGAAAAAGCAAGCTGAGATACCAAATATCCACCATCTTCTAAAATACAGTAGATGCACTGTAAATAGAATAAAGAAAAAAAAAATTGTATGCCATGCTGAAAATCATCCAGAAAGAATGGATGTCTGGGCTGTAGTTCCAAGATATTTCCATCATCCATGATAGAATTAAATAGGTCTTTTCCTTTTGCAGTCCTGTCATGTGCTACCAGGATGATTTGTGGAGACTCAGAAGAGGGAACTGGTTCAATTGGGGGAAAAAGTCCCCCTCCTTTCCAGTCTGTTTCTTTTTAGATGGATCAGTTCTGTGTTCTTTCAAGTCATAGAGCTTGAATAAATTCTTCAAAAGCTGTCACCTAGCTTGGCTTGGTAATAGCTAAATATATTTAAGCAATACTTACTCAGCCATTTTATTACTTTTTTGCCTAATTGTATAACCACAGATTTTAATTTCTCTCCACAGAATTGTACTGATTTTAGTAAATAGAAGTGGTTCTTTTTCTCCTCTTTTAATGTTCTTCCATGTAACTGTTTATGGATGTAAAATTTAACAGTAAAGACTGCTGGCTGGAGAAATCTCTTCTACCAGGTCTGAAACTACTGTGTTAACAGATAAGTTAACTGTCTTCAAGTCTGGGGTTTTTAAAAATTCCATTGCCATCTGTTAGTAATAGGTGTTCAATCTGTTACTAGAATCTTTTCATTCGAACGAAAACAATGATGACTGTTTTAACTTAATTGTGTATTTTGGAATTGTATTGTATTTATGTAGGACACTTAGCAGTCCTAACTTGGCATTTTTGCTAGCTTGCAGGCTAACATTGTTCATAAAGGTGAGCACTACTGTAGGATTAGAGGTCAGGAGCATACAGGCATGGGGTGTGGATTGGTGGTTCTTCTGTGGGATGAACAAAGTAGTTTAAAACACAGCTCATACCTGTTTCCTCTTGTACTACAGAGAACTGAGTACAACTGAATAAAAAGCAATTTTAATGTTTTCATTAAAAAGCAAAAATATTTTTTTAAATGTCAGACTTTATTTAGAAGCTGGCACTGAAGAATTTCTGTAAATATAAGATGGGCGAACAGGCAGAAGACAATGAAGCCTATACCTATATATGAGTAAACTACATAAATCTATTAAGCTGAGTACATTTGCTGCCAAAAATGTTGGCTGACAATTGAATTAGTGGAAATGGCTGCGCTGGCAGCTGTATCCTCGGTGAAATGTTGAATTACTTAGCAGTTGTAGCCTGTTCCACAGAGGCTATGGCAGTTTGCATCTTCAGTATGTAAAACATTCCATTCTGTCATGTAATATTTTATAATTTTGATTCTTATAAACTAGGGTAGCTAAGTTGATCCTTATATTTTATGAATAAAAATAAATTCAAGAAGATCCATTTTTTCTGAATAGTTGATGATGGTGACCAAAAGTGAGCATATTAGTTGTCATAAGGAATTACATAATTTCTATTTGTGTATTTATTCCATATTGTATGTACAATTGTATTAATTATAGTATAAATTACAGGATATAATAAAAATAGTACGCTTTTTAATGTCTTGATTGTATTGTCAAGCACAAAGTAGTGCAGGAAGTAAACTGGAGTACTGATTCCAAGCAGGTGAGGTGCACACCCAGCTGCAATAACTGACCCCTGGTAGAAGGGGGGGTAGTTTGCCTCATGTATTCCATGGTGTGAAATGTGTAGGTAGCACCTTCTCTGCTCTGAATGCTCTCTAAAGTTTTGTAAATCTGTTATCTGCTTTATCTGTCAAGCCCTGACCATGTTTTCCTTCATTCTTCTGTTTTCAGTTAGTGTGCAATGCTTAACAAAATCTAAAAATGTATAACGTGCTTTTGAGCATGTTAATCATATTTCACATGCCATCCAAACTGTTTTGTAGATGACAGCTTGTTATTTGGTCGCAGAAACCCATAATCTGCCAGTCAGTGGCATATGAAAAATGTCTGTATATTACGTGCCCCGAGTCCCATTTCTGCTCCCTTGTCAAAGATAAGTGTAGGCAAGGGACTGGGCAGGACCACTGCAACAATTCCTTCCTACAAGTGGAAGAACTGGGCAGCGGCTTCCACAGGGAATAGCGGAGGTGTCTGCTGATGATGTCACTCACCAGGTATGACGGCAGATTCAGTTGGTCATTTTACAGAATATTCAGCAATGAACTTGGTAATTTTATTTATTACATACTTACTCTTGTTACTATTTAAGATACCTGTTTCTTCCACCCCCAGCCTCCCCACAGGTGATGGATAAGACATTGCTTTATCTGTGCCTCATGTTTTCCTTCACCCTTTCTTTTTGGGATCTTAACGCAGTGATAGTAGATCCAACCTCGTCATTTGCATTTTACCCCAACATTCCACAAATGCACTGATTTTATGACTTTCTTGCGCACTTGCTGTTAGAGTTTGAGTTGTAAGATTTCCAGAAAGTGCAAAAAAAAGATCAGAAAGTCTGTTTTAGAATACCTTTTTTACTTGAACAAGAGGAATGAAAAGAGTCTAGAGATGATCTAGAAATCTCTGAGCATGTGATAGAATACAATACCTTTGGTGAGGACTTCACTCTAAAAGTACAGTTCATAAAAGATCAGCTGCATTACCTTGGTTATGGTATTGTGGAGTTAAGGACCATCACAGACACGGCCAGCACTGGTGTAGGTAACATGGGGCTATATTTTAGAAGAGTGGTCACTGATGATGCAATTGAAAATCATGGGAGTTCTGTTATTTTTGCTTTTAGGCTTGATTTTTTGTTATCTTTTGCTTTAAACTTAAAATTTTAACATGAACGACTAGTGAAAGTAGGCTTTAGGTTTGGTAAAGTGGATCTTGAGAATTGCAAGCAAAGAGGCACTTTGCAGCGTGGTAAACTTAATGAGTCATTCATTTTTTTTCTTTAGGCCCACAGTATTTGATGGCAATAAATGGTGCTTTTGTGTCTGGAAGATAACCAGGCAATATTCATTAATGGTCCAAAATCTTGAAATAAAACCTAGTTTCTTTTACTGATTTAAAAACTACTACATAAATTGGCATTTGTCTCCAGACTGTTGTGTCACGAATTTAATCTATGCCACTGAGACGTGATGGGACATCAACTAGTTTCTTTGTTCCAGTGATGATGAACAAACAGGCTTTGACAGAGGTATTTACAACACAGAAATATTTTTAATAGTGGATATGTAATGGCAACTTGAGAGTATTTTACTGCTGAAAACCAGGATGGCTGACAATGTAATTCATTCAGAAAAAAAATTAGTTCAATTAGTTAGGCAGATAGTGGAATAATTGGAAAAGTTGTTTCTCTTGTCTGAATCTTTCTCTTGGAAGTCAAAAGAACAGAGAGGAACAGAATTATGTCCTATTTTTACGAATAACTTTATTGGGACTTTGGTCTTAATTTCAGAAGTCCACTCACATTGAAAGATTTCTACAAAGTTAGTCTGCTAAGTATTTATCACCTTATTCTGATAAATAGAAATAACACCAGCTATTCTCCTAGCAAAACCTGAAAATGAAAATGTTTGCAAATTACTGTCCTTGAAGATAAGGACCCACTTAAGTGAGACAAGCAAAGGAACTTTGAACCTCTTAGGTTTTTAATAAGCGCGGCTATCGCTGTAATGTTTACATTATTGTATTAATGGTGATTAATGAATCCAGGGAAATTCAGGTAGTGTTTAATACAGGACCTTTGTGCTGTACCTGTTATTCATCTCTCCACTTTGTTCTGGGATGATGGAACAGAGATTTCCACGTGGCAATACACTGTACCTGTATTCTGAAAGCATCATTAACTGGCTCTGCTAGGAACAGAATGGTGGTATTTTGAATGTACGCAGTGTTAATAAAGTCTATTGATAGGCCACTGTGGCAGCCGGAATGGCCCCAAACTTCATAACTTCAGAATTTCTCCACCAGGGAGAATATTGCTTTGTTCTAGGCAGTGAAGAGCAGGCAGAGCAGTATTTTGGCTCTACAAGAGTTCTTGAAAACCATAGTATTGGATCATAGTTAGCTTTGAGATTCTCAGGGGGTTTCTGTGTAGCGACATTGACTTGTCACAGAATAATGCATGGGTTCATCTCTGCAAAAACTTGGGATGAGGAAAAAATGTGGAATAGCCATTGTATGGTCAGTGAGCTTTTTCCCTTTTGAAATGTTGGGAGGAGCTGTAAGTAGAAAATTATTTTTGCTGCAACTAAAAATTAATGAAAGTATCTCTCTAGAAGATCTGGAAATCTCAACCAATGAAGGAAGCAAGAACTTTCACAACTATCTGAAGATACTACGGGGTATCTTTGAAAGGTTATTACTAGAATTAGTGGCTACAAAGAGGCAGGAACATTTTCATACACAGGGGCTAAAATGAATTTTTATATCAGTTACACCTGTGTTCAAAACCAGTGCTACAAGTGGAAGGTAATTGTTTTTAACTGGATTGTGTTAATGAGTCCTATAGGCTTTGTTCTTCCTTCTGTCCCACACGTACTGCTCTGGGGCAGCAGTCAAACGCAAACAAGCAGTCTTGTTTCTGCCCTAAGCTTCTCCCTGTGTGAGAGGGGCATAGTCAGCCCATGAGCTGTGCCCTGGCTGTTACAGGTCTGAATGCTGAAGTCCTTATGGACATGTTTGGCTGTTCTTCTACTGAATATCAGTTGTTTCCTCATCAGTCAGTTCTGTTTTGGAGATAATGGTTGCAGAGAATAAGGTATCTGTTAAATTAATATTGATAAAATTAATGAAGTGGTAGCTTTAAATGCTGTTGCTTCTGCTGAGAATGTTACTGAAGGGTTCTTTCTTTACCTCTGAGTTCGCTTTAGTAGCTGCTGTCCCCTGAAGTCTTTAGTCTTGATGTGATATGAGTATGAGCTTTTGGAGACTTGCATTAATCAGATTATAAAACTCCCTTGGTATTTCCAGAAGGACATTTGTAGATTTACAGATTGGTGCTGTTTCAACAATGTGCTAAGATTTGATTTAATGAAAGCTTTAGAATGACTGTCACTCATTACTTCCGTATCCTGACATGTGGTTTGCTCCTTTACTAGTAGGTTACTGCATTGCTCATAAGGTTTTTTACTCAAGCGGAAAAAAAAAAAAAAAAGGAGAGAAACTCCTGTGAAAGACTAAGTCCCAAGCTATTATAACAGTAATTTGGCACTGAACTGGGAAGAACTTAGTAATGAAACATGTAGAAATATCTACAAGCATGTTCCTTCCTCATCAAGACTGAAAAGTGAAGGATTTTAAAACACAAAAGTTCTTCTTTTTCTTGATCTTTTGTTCTAAAATAACTTGAAAAAACCCTCAGCCAGCAGCTGATCTGGGTTCAGAATACAAAGTTAGATGTCTTTATCAATAGCACAAAGCTGTCATGCTGTGTGTAAGCTGGGGAGAGATAGAAAAAGTACTTGTTTGTTTCTGAAGCAGCTGAGCTGCTTATTCTTAAAACATGTTCCAGACATTTTAAGAGTAATGCACCACTGAATTTTGAACTTAAGTTCTGCACTATCAGAGATTACTGAAGTTGAGTGCACGGTTAACACCTGATAACTGTGGTGAGTTAAGTCTAGCAGTTTTACTGCTGATCCTCACCTAACAGTGTAGACTGAATAATATTTTCTTGAGAACAGATCCCTAGATGCAGAAAAGCTGGCAGCTTCAGGTCTTCATTCCCATATTCAGCATCTGGTACAAAATAACATTGCTTCATATCAAAATGAATTCAAAACATATGCAGATTTGTTACTTCTTGCACTCCAAAGGCTGACGTGATTTTTCTCATTTGATATTGAATTCTGCTTAGAATAAAAAAAACCAAAATACCAAGAGTTTGTAGATTGTATTCTGTTGAGTTTTTAAATTTATTTAATGTGCAGTCTTGTGGGCTCATGTGACTTTAAGAAGGTGACAGTGCTGATTAGGAAGTTCCCACTCTGCTTCTCACCCTTTAGTTCAGACAACTGGGACTCTGGTAAATGAAAAGGATTAAAAAATTTACATTTCAAAATGAACCAAAGTTAGATCACTGATTCAGTTCTATGTGTACCTCTATAGTATTTGTCTCAAATGTGTAAGGATGATGTGGAAGCAAAAATACATAGAATGATACCCCTACAGGGCAGAAAGGTGCATGACAGAGTCCCCTAAAACCTTTTAAGAATCCACTGCTGCTGAGAAGTTCAGTGTGATAGAGACACCAAGAAAAATATTCAGAGAGAAACAACAGTTTGGCTGTCCAACACCAAAAGGGAAGCAGCTGTAACTCTTGAACCAGCTACATCTAGAAAACATCTGTTTGATTCAGTACAGCTTCAAAAGCTGTGTCATTTACTGGGGAATTCGTGTATTGGAAGCTTTGCAATTTTTTAATTTTTAGGCATCTGCACATGTATAGTGCGCTTGCTTGTTCTGTCATGCTGTTATTTTCTACTTG
Source organism: Gymnorhina tibicen (assembly GCA_013399875.1). Classification (NCBI taxonomy): domain Eukaryota; kingdom Metazoa; phylum Chordata; class Aves; order Passeriformes; family Artamidae; genus Gymnorhina; species Gymnorhina tibicen. The sequence continues at coordinate 1,192,488 of VXAZ01000783.1, read as the reverse complement.
TTTTCAAAGAATGACAAAGTCTTGAGACTTGGTTATTTTCCTGTCTCCGTGTTTGTTCTAGTATGCCAAATATTTTGAAAATATAGTGTGAGTCTGATACAACTTGCGCAACATTATTGTTAGTTAATTGCAGGAGGAGCAAATCTCTGAGACACTGTATGGAGAGTGGTCACGAGCAGCAAATACTTTTTTCTTGACTGAATTTATCATTCAACTTTCAGTAATACCTCCCAATAATTGGTATATAGCCTGTGGTGCATTAACAGAGTTCTCTCAGGTACCATATCTGTTCAGTGTATACCAACTACTTTGACACAGAAATTTGGTTATATGGGGGATAAAAAGATTTTCAGAAACACTGTTAAAAAATTCTCCCATGCTACATGTCTTTTTAAACCCTTTCTAGTGTCTTCTAATCCTGATGTTTTCTTTCCTTTTCAGACTGAAGAGTTGAATCTTTCTCCCTCAATAGCTATAGAAGTGAATGGCAAGGTGTAGTTGATAGCCAGTAGTAGCATTTAGGCAGTACATCTTGGCCTGTTGTGAGTATCTGGAAGGATTGGGCTTATACTGCATTCCTGACAGTTCCCTCTTTTATTGTTGGCATCACCATCCTCTCTTACCCAGTAAATACTGTTGCTGTGGGAGGACCAGTCATCAGACCTCCTTACGGCAGGGAGAAGCCTCTTTGCTGTACATTGAATGCTTGTGGAGATGATTTCTCACATTTCTGCCTTTCAATAAGACGAAAGGGAAATACTCACATTCTTCCTCTCATTGCTCCCAAAAAGGTGCTTCAGGAGAGAAGGTTTATATTACAATGCCAGCTCTCTCCTGAAGTGCACAGTACAGTGACCATGGAACAGCAGATCAGCAGCTTGGAGGTTGTTCTCCTGAGGAGGAGGCCAGCAAGCGGTGCTGTTTCTTCTCCCTCTTTTCCATTCTTAATGACAAACATTTCTGTAGTAAAAGGTAGATATGTGGTGCTGCAGGCTGAGCCCAAGTCCCTCCAGATACTTCCTAAAGACAGAGATTTCTTTCTCTTTTTCTTCAGTCCAAACATTTATCTTCCTTCTCAACTGTGGATATGTTTTTGTATGTCTTAGCTAAACTCCCCAGAAGGAATCATTTATCTTTCATGGATCTGTGACTATTCATGTTTGTGGAAATTTGCATTGATTGGTGGTGGGGTTTTACCTGACTTCCTGTAAAGTGGAAAGAAATGAAATCGAGCTTTCCCAGATGATGATACAAACCAATATTTGTCCATCACTTTAAAACCTAATTTGCTTTCCCTCTTGGTCAGAGTAAGGTTGTACAAAACTATTTTAATAGAAGCTTATTCTTATTATAAATGTTTTTGTTTGATAAACAGTGCTATAAATGTTCACTTGTAAATGTTCATAATTTAATTTACTCTATTAGGTAATTACTGGCTTGAATCTGACTGTTCATCTTATTAGAATCTTAAGTCTATAAATCTGTGCAGGTAAAAGGGTAAGTGTGCAAACATTGGTTTGAGGTTCTTCCATGTTACTTCAATTACTGTATTTTGTTCTTACCTGGAGTGACTTTGCTACTGTGTGTAAGGGTGTGTCTGTGGATAAGCTGAACACAACTTCAGGTGTCTTTGTTGCCTGTTGCAATAAGTCTTTATGCTTAGATAGAACAACTAGCTTTTTAAAACTTTGGATGATCACATAGTATTCATTTTAATTATAGTTTTAACAAAATGCAGTGCTTGCCAAAGGAAAACAAAACCAGCAAGCTGGAAGATAATAATGCAGAGAGTTAAAACTTAATGACTGGCAGATTGAATTTAGACTGTTCCCTCTAAACCACATTTGAATTTGCTTGCTGATATACTTAAGGTTAAAATGTTAATATAAAGGCATTATAGAGTAGCACTGGTAGTGTGGAGCTGGGGGGTCATACAGTACCTTTCTTTTGCTCAGGTATTGGAAAGAAAAAATTCCATTCTAATTGAAGATTTTAATGTACCAGCAAAACTTTGGAATTTTCACATAATAGTTTTAGGCTAATAGCTATTCCTTTTTGGTTATCATTTGTTAGGAAAGTGACATTATTGTCTGTATTCTCCACAGTGAAGACTTCGTTTGTGCTATGGCCAGATGGCACAGTTCATGTAACCACAGTGTGCTTGTCTTGATTGCAGCACATCTTCATTGCCACCTCTTGACTGGCCTTTACCCAGCCATTATGGCCAGTGTGAACTGAAAATAGAAGTCCAGCCTAAAACTCATCACAGAGCTCACTACGAAACAGAAGGAAGCAGAGGAGCAGTAAAAGCATCTACTGGAGGACACCCTGTAGTAAAGGTAGGAAGTCTGACTTTCTTGAATAGAAGGTAATTATTTAACAGTTATTGGTATTTACAATGCTGTGAATTGTTACCTTTTGTTAGGCTTACAGCCTTTCTTGGGCAAGATTTTCTCCCTTAAATGTAATGATAACTATTTTGAAAACACTGACCAATAAAACCAGTAATTGTTGAGCTCAGAATTAGATGAAAGGTCCTGGTAAATTAGACTTGGCTTTGGCATTATATTCTCTTTGAAGAGAAAGATGTGTGGGTTCAGTCTTGTTGGAATAACTGTGTGCACGAGATGTGCTGTGCTTCTCTCTGACTTTGAGCATTCAGGTGTGTACACAAATATCATGCTCTGTGCTGGGGAGACTTCTGGATTGGTTGGGGATAGTAACTGATGTCTCCTTTAATATCCATGGTGTCAGCTGGCTCACACAGCTTGGAAGGGAACCCACCCTCATTCTTTGAACATGGGGCAAATGATGCTGAGAAACTGTGAGACTTCTTAAGATGCCTGGGTTTATGTTTGCCGCATCCTTAGGTGAAAGCAGTCTCTATAATTACCTCAGTACTGCTTAATGATCTTTACCTTCATCCCAGGTCAGGTTAAGACAAAATTTAACTGCTTGTTTATAAGTCAAATCAGACAACAGTTACAAAATCTTTATAAAACAAAAAGGGGTGGAAAAAATCTGATTACATCAAGGTTACAGCAGGTTTTGCCTTTTCCTCCAAATCCAGGATATTTCATGTTCATTTCCAATAAAATTACAGTCAGTGTTTCAGTCCTAAATCTTTTGCTACAGTCTATACATTAAAAATGCATTTTATATATTTATCCTCTTCCAGTAGTTGGAAGTAACTCATTACTATTGGAGACCAGATGCAAAGTGCTATTAGGATTGGCATAATCAGTCCCATTCTTTCTCCTACTCTTACTGTAGTATAAACATGTTATCACTTTTCCTCCTTATAGTTCATTTCTCGTCTTTGGCAAGAATTCTGAATTCTGTCACACTCTGTAATTACATCATTACATTTCATCTATATAGATGAAGATATACCAGCAGAATTTAAATGTCTTGGACTCTCTGCTGTTCTTAATTTGTCCAAGCAACCTCCGCTTTCCAGGCTCTTCATCTGATGAATTTCTTCCATCAACCTGACTCCTAATCATACTCTTTGGGCTGTTTATCATACTGTTTCTTCTCTGATAGCTTACCTTGAACTTTTTCATTACACCTTTTTTCCTCTTAAAGACTTTGTATTGTTCCTTTCTCTCCCTCTAAAAAGGATTGGTTATCTGCATCCCATCTTCTTCCTTGAATGTCTTTCCTTGGTTTTCCATTTCTGTTCTTAAGCTGAGCTCTTCATCCAGCTTTCACATTCCCTGCAAAGTTGCTCAGAGTTTTTCTTCTCACAATACTGTGGCCTAGCTAGCTCCAGCTCTCTCCTTTTGTCAGACCTACTGGATTTCTTAGCACAGTAGAGGCAAGGGTCAAGTGCTTACTATGGAAGTGTATGCTGCAAACTAGAGAAGATTGAGGATGCCTGGACTGGGCTGGAATGGGAAAGCTGGCAAGACACGTTCCTTCATGTGGAGCATTGTGTTGCTTTAGTCAGTGGAGGACAAGTAGACACAACTTTCACATGCCAAGGTGCTGACAGTAGAATTTAACACATCATTAATGAGGACAGAAATGAGAGATTTTAGCTGACAAAATAAATCTTTCCTGAACTTCTCTGAACTGCATTCAATATTTTTAAATTTTTTTTCCTCTGGGTGCTTATGTTTTGCACTAATATTTGCATTAAGGGAATTTATGCTGATATTTGTAAGGTTTGACAAATATGTAGGCTTTCTTTTGCTTACAGAACTAGATGCTTCTAAGCTGCAGTACTAGATGCAAGTTAGAAGAAACAGATCTTGAGTATGTGACTTAGACCAATGATTTTAAAAGCTATTTATTTGCACTGAAATTGTGAAATACCTTGCTATATGAGAATGCTATCTTAAAAATGTGGATAGCATTTATGTCTCTAACAGTCTCATGCTTCAACACATGCATTGTACTACACCTCTCTAATTTAAAATGAATGCAAATGCAAATCAATATTCTACTTTGCAATTTGGTCTCTTCCAGCTGGATTGGAAATTAATTGTTGTGTTTGACAGGACATAAGAAGTTGTTATGAAACAAAGCATTAATTTGTATTTACTTTTTTACTCACTGCTGGGAAAAACAGCATGGGAAGGGCCAAGTTTGGAAAAGGTAATACTAAATATCTGTAAGCAGGCAAATATTACTTTACTTTCATACAAACTGAAATGCTTTCCAATACTTCTGGAAGCTTATTACAGGAATCTGCGTCACAGTATGCATTACTACTTGTTTCTGACTTCTCTTTTGGTGCTCTTAGCTTTAGAGCAGTCACTTCGTGTGTGTGATCATTGCAGTAAAGTACTCAGCAATTTCCTGTGTGAAATAACTGTGTGTTAACCAGTGTCAGAGATGAGAAAGGAGGTGGGTAGAGAGAATAGAATCTTTTCATTGGAACAGACCTAGAGCGGTTGTCAAATCCAACAGCCACATCTTTGGGTGCCTGAAGGCCTCTGTGCTTTTGCTCCTTACACAATTCGTTTTGCTTTTGAACATTATTTTATAGAAAGTTGGAGTATTTAATTTCCAGACTGTGAAGCCTCTGTAGTTCTGCATGTGCACTTGATATATTATTTAAAATAGAGTTTTAAGATAGTACATGGCTTTGAGCCAATAATGTATTAGTGCATGTCATTAATCTATTACTAATAATGTACCATACCTGTTGCTAGGACACTAAGCTTCTGACAAATTTGGCATCATCTGTTGTGAGTACATTTAATCAGCTTATTTCCAAATGGGAGGAAATTAAATAAGTGGAGCATCATGCTTTGCTTTGTATATCTCTTAACTGTAAGAAAGCTAATTCTATAATGATGTTCCCTTGTTTTTTGCTTTTTTTAATGCAAAATGTTCTAAGTAGCAGATACCTATCATTTTAAGCTCTGCTTTCTCGAGAGTATGTTCCAGCTAATCCATGTCATCTGGTACAGTTTCTTTTACCTTGGTAGAGAATCTGTATGATAATGCTGACAGTTTCCACAGGGAAGGAATAAATAACGTAGCAGAAGGGCTTGCAAGGAGAAAGGTGGGATGTTGAGCTTTTGTCATCCAAATTATGTGGAAATTTTGTATTGCATTGCCAGGAGACAGTCTCTGAGCGCTCCCTGCCTTTACCGTTCTAATTCATAGGTGAGAGTCTGCAATTCACCATCTACAAAGCCTTTTAAACAAGTAGCTGTCACATTTTATCCGACTCTAAATGAACAGTCATCATTGCTTGAATTTCCACCCTTCCCATGGGTCCAATTGTACATAAAATAACGTTTGCACTTACAATTTGCTAGAATGAGCTTTTGCTTCTGTCTGAACTGGTTAAGGTTCTTCATGAGACTTCACTTGAATGATGCCTATGATCAAAAACAGAAAAGCCTTTTAGAGCAGGTGGGCACACGATAAGAATCTCTCAGGGGTAGTTTGGGTGGTTTTTACTTTTGTATCTTAGTTTTCTGATCTAAAATGAATTTTTCTTTTTTAAATAAGCAAACTTGCTTTAGATATTGTTTTCCTGCTATTCATGTAATTTTCTGCAGTTTTCTGAGCTCAAGTTTAATGACATCTTTTGCTAGTAAATTATAAAGGCTGTGTTGTGCACAAGAAGAAATATTTCCTTTTATCTTTTGTCCTGTTGCTGGGGAAGAAGGTGATCTCCGTGCTGGTCATCTTGTAACCATACAGTGTGATGTACTCAGGGGCTGTGAGCTCACAGCTACTCCTTAGCACCATTCTGTGTGCAAGGAGTGTCTGTTCTGGGGCCATTGACCCCTGTGGGAGTCGGGTATAGGTATGAACTGTGATGGGGTAATTTGTTCTATGACTGATAATGTATCTGCAACAGGCACGGTATGAAATCCACTTACACTCCATGTATTCAAGATAGATATGGAGTTCTGCTAGCTATTAAGAATTTGCCTGGACCAAAAGTGTCTTTTTACTATAGAGGATGGAATCATTCTGTTCCTCTGCCATAAGCAAAATTATTCCTGTAGCTGCTTCACAGTAACAGAGGAGGGGAAGCATCATGAAATCCATATGGACAACTCAGCAGCTCTGCAGCTGAAAAAAGATGTAAGATCAAAAATCAAAGCAATATTAAATAAAAGCCAGTTTATTTAGATGGGTATGCACTGCTACTCACTGACAAGCAAAGAGTTGTCTTCTGTGTGAGGTTTAATGGAGACCTGTAAAAGAGAGACTCAGTGTCAGCTCTGTTTAAAGTGATTGCAGAGCTTGAAGTCATGACAAGCGCTGCAGTGGAAGAAAAAAGTAAACTAATTGAGCAAAAGTAAACTCACTTTGAACTGCTTTGAAAGTTCTGAGACAGGAATGTGTTCTCGAAAAGCCTGTCAAACTCTTCCTGAGTCCTGATGGAAGAAACTGCAACCAACAAGAGAGGATCTATCCAAGCAATGTCAGATGATCTGATAAAAATAAATTAACAAAGGTTGTGTAAATGAGTGTATGTTTCCTGGCCTGTAATTCTGTGGCTGTCAGCTTTTCCCAGCTGTTCTCTGTGCCTGTGCATGTATAACTGCTTGAATATCAGGTATAACACTGGAATTCTCCCTGCTCTCTATGCCCAATAAACAGCACACTTTTTCTGTGTTTTGCAACCCTTCCCATTCTTCCTGCCTTGCACTCTCTGTTTTTCATTTTTGTCTTGAATTTTTTCCTGGTTTGTCCATCACCAGAAGGCAGGCTGTATCCCAGCTCTAGCTGCCTTCTGTTGATTGGTGGCAGCAACCTGCCAGTAAATCTAAATGGCAGAAGGTGAGTCTCAGCCTCTGAGACTGAACTGTGTAATGGGCTGCTGTATTGGGAAAAACACTGAGCTTTGGATGAGATTCCAAAACTATGTATCTTTCAAGAACAGTTGGATGATTTAGGCATCTTCTGCTTCAGAATCCCAAAAGTAGATAGCAAAAATGATGCATCTACTCACTCTAGAAAATGCAGTAATTGGTATGAAAACCAATAAAATGTCATCTGCTTTTTGTATCATAGGTTTACTAAATTTTTTTTTCTTACAGTTTATTTGGGAATAAACTCTTCCTATCCCAGCAATTCTTGTCCAAAAACTGTCCATAGTATAATTAGCATTTGGAGTTGGTATTTCAGGAATAGCACTTTTTTTTTTCAAGAGTGTGGTAGAGCCAAGTGCAGATGGATGGTTTGATGGCTGGTTACATGGGACTGGCAATTCTGCACTGTGTTAGCCTAACACTATTTTAGCTGTTAAATTATATCCTTTTTGCATAGTGTAAGATGGGACAGGACTAAGACACCTCAAAAATGCCCAAAGACAGTATTTAAGACACTTTCAATCCTGTCTGCAAGTAGTGAGTGTGTAAAAGTGTGAGATTTCAGAAACAGGAATCCAAGTTTTTAAACCTTGAAGAATGTTCTGTACGTGTGTAAACACACAGTACCATGACCAGTAATGAAGTATTTGCCATTACTTGTTTGCTTTAGTCCTTTGCAGGATCTGTTTGTTTTTGTGATGACCTTTAAAATGTTTTTAATTGGAGTTGTGCCCCTACCTAATAGTCTGTTGAAGTCTTTTCCTTTTATCTGCCACTATTTTTTTCAGAATTGTGAAGGCCTGTACTATTTTAGTCTTCAAGTCAGTCTACTCAATAAGTTTATTTAACAAAAGACAAAGAAAGACACTTTTTCGATGTGCATGCTTTTCCTTCTCAGTTGATGGAAGGTGCATCAAATAATCAAGTGATATAAAATCATACTGCTCTTCAGGAAGGGATTGAAACAGTATTTTGGTTTAATGTATTTAACTTCTTGCAACATTATAAACTCTGCAGAGTCAGAATGAAATTATTAAAAAAATTCCAGTGTGCTGTCAAGACTTTCTGGGCCAGTGATTGGGATATTGCATAAGAGATCTGAATGGAGTTTTCTTCCATCAGTTTCTGCAGTCTCTTTCAATCAGTGCATTGGAAATTATAGGTCAGCACTCACTGCACTTCTGCAGGGGTGCAAGGGATGACTGTGGGCAGTCTGACTTTGAGTAGCTTCCCTGAACTCTGGTTTCTTTGTTACATGTCCATGGTTTGCTTCAAGCTTTTCAAAACGCAACTGTTGATAAATACACAATAAATTGTACCACTGGTATTAGTCATTGTGTCTTTTGTTTCAAATTATGTTCATCTTCATGCCCTTGGATCCTTGTTATCCCTTATTTGTCATCCCAAGTCATGGTTGATAGATGTGCTGTTCAGCTTGGCAGATAGCCCTTCAGCTTTTAAACCCAGCAATCCTCAGAGTTCTTTAGGAAAGTCGCTGCACGTCACTCATAAGGGATATTCTTGTGGAGAAATGAATAAAAAGTTCAGTTGTTCAAAGCCATGCACTGGTGCCTCTCTGATATCACTGTCCAAAGGATTCCAGGCTTGTGGGTCACATCTCTCCTTTCTCAAAGGATAAAACATTTAGAAGGATCATTTAGATGGTTCAGTTTTTAGTTTAAGCTTTTAAAAAAAATTGTTATTTACTTTTGAAGTGGATTGAAATTTAAGCAGTGAAGGTTCTTTTCCTTTAGGATTGTTTAGGTTTCATGGTGAACTATACCATATTTTGCTCAGTCTTCCAAAGTATAAAAGGAAAAAGTACCTGATTCAAGAGAATAGCTCGCTCTTTTCACCCTCTAGAACAGGGCCTGCATTCTTGTCTTTTGCCCTCCTTACCTTGTCACTTTGGGGGATGTTCTAAGGAATACAGAAGTCACTGAAATGCATCCAGCTGCTGTGAGTCTATCACAGAGGAAATAGTTACAACATGCTTTTCATATCAAGGTGTTGAAAAGCCTTGGAAATCTCCATCTGAAGTAAATGCTTAGTAAGTGCCTATGGTTCTTTACACAGGTGAGTTTCCTTCCATGTTCTTCACGTTTGAACTGAGGATTTTTATCTAGATACTGGTGCATTTTGTGAAGTAGAGTAACTACAGGGACTTGATTATGCCAAACTTGCCTTGTATTTCAAGACTATACCCTATTTTTAGGGAGGCTTATTTGTATGTAAAAGCTTTCTTTCTAATCAGCCTACTTCACCAATCCAGTAATGCCATAAGCAGTGAATTAATTGTGCAAAGGCGAAGGATCACTGAAGTGTTGATCAAATCTTTGTATTCAATTAGCAAGCAAAAAACGGCACATAAAAGGTAAAACATGAGTATTAAGCCCCAATGAATGTTTGATTAAGCATGGCAATTTCCTAATAAATGATGGAAATTTTTGCAGGAAAAATGCTTTAAAAATACATTCAATGAGGTTTTAACACCATCTGAATATTGTTGGTATCAACGCTGACATTATTTCTGGATTCGGTGACACTATTAGGTATTTGGGGTTTTGGATACTTTGGTTCAAAAAACTAGACTATTTCCAAGTATACTAGTGTTGTCTGTAAGTACCTGGTTACTGTGAAGTGTATATTTTCTGTTGGATATTTTCCCCCAAGTCTTGTTGCATGTCTTAAGAAATGACACTTTTTCACTTGAATACAGATTGATAAGACTTGGCCTGCAACAATAAATGGAAAACATGGGCAGAATCCTCTTCATTTAAAAAAAGAGATGGGTTGAGGAGGTAAAAATTTTAATTATTAGAGACTAGAAGAGTCTTCTCACAAGCTTTTCAAGTTGCAAGGTTTTCTTTAGATCAGAGCATGAAACCAATGATATGTGAGACAGCTATGGCCCAAATATAATCTGCATGTAGTCTGGAAGAATGCTAACTTATTTTTTCCAGGTTAATGCCTCTTAATTAATGTCACCTCTTTGTTTTCCTCAGCCAGGAAAGCTTCTCACCACTGCCACAAAATTCCAAGTTTAAATAGTGCTGTCTTTGGTGATCAAATTAATCCATATAGTCTCTAGCGTGATACATTTTTAAAGGACTTTCCATGTGTGCATTAAGAACATAGGAGCGTTATTGTCACATAAAATACAACTCTTTGATGATCCAAAACTTCTCTCATTAACTGCCTGCCTTTGTAGTTGCTTGGTAAAAGCTCTGAACTCACAATGCCATGCAGGGGTTTCCTGTGTGCAGTGTAGTAATACGGCTGGAACTGCTTTGGCGTGAAGCCCTTGCGGCTTATCCTGTAGTGACCTTCAGTCTTTAGCCTTCCAGCTTTAGTTTAACTTACGCAGGCACTGACCTTTGCTATGGAAACGATATAGAAACACAAAAACAACTTGGCTGAGTTTCCTCGGCAGAGCAGTGGGTGGTGTATCAGGATTCTGTTACAGAGGAGGGATTCTAGAGGTCAGTAGCGACACAGTGCAGTAACTTACTGCTTGTCTGTAGCACAGTGTTTGCTGCTCCTGGGAAAGTGGTATATCTTTTTTTAAAGTCAAATTAGCAGTTTTTTGTTTACAGTGAGCAGCTCTAGGACTGCACATTAATGGAGTAAGTGCTGGAAGGTGTACCTGAAAGCCTACCTAGGGCTCAGTCAGTAGTTCAGGTTACTGTTCCTCTGTAAGTGACCCATGACTGAATCTTGGGCACATTGATACTGTAGATGTAATACTTCTTCATGGTGCTGATTCTGCAGCACTTGCCAGTAGGTTGTAAAATGCTGTTTATTTAAATACCTATGGTCTGTATAAAGACACAGTGTTCTTACTTGTGTATATTCTTTACTAAGGTTCAGATACTATGAAGGTGAACTAAAGGTTCAGATACAATGGCTTCATTATGTATTTGAACAAAATATAGTATTTTTTCTTTCTTAAATAATTAATAATTAAGCACTTATTTTCATTGAAAAACAATTAGCAGGTTGGGTTTTTTTACTGACTTAAATATTTGGGCTGTTCAACATACAGAACTGTGCCTAAAGCAGACAAGGTGGTAAGAAAGTGTCACCCTGCTGTCAATGAAATAATTATATCATTATTTTTTTGAATGAGAACAAAACTGTATTTAAAAGGAATGCATTTTAAATGCCTAAATAAGTCATTTTTCCTGATTTGAAGTTGATTTGGGGTAGTAAGTCTCCTTCATTATTCACAAGGAAGGTATTGCATCAATAATGGCAAGTCAGAATCCAAATACTGTCTTTCCTTTGGAGGAGAGATGACAGCATTCCTAGGAGACAGAAGGCAATCCAGATTCTGTGATAATTCAGTCTCCAGTGGGGACCAAATGTGGGGGGCAGAAAGTTCTGCTTTGCTTACTCTGTGCAGGTTTTGTGTGGGGAGAGACACCCAAGGCTTGCTCTCACCAGGATTAGCCACAGAATGGACTTCAGAATACTTTGCTCTTCAGCAACGTGCTGACTGTACCTGCAGATAAGGTGGGGGTACTTGAGGTGAATTAACAGTAACCCAGCATTGTCCCCTGTTCTCAGGGGTGGTGTCATGTGGGCTATCTCTACTTTGATGGTGCTGTGCACAGTGTGTTGGTTTCACTGGTGCCTTTGAGTGATTTTGTAACAGAGACTTCAGGGAATGTGCAGCCATCCTCTGCACAAGATACCAGATCGTTTTCTACCGAAACGTTGGCTCACTGGCCCCCACAGACTCTTACCTTTGATTACAAACACCATAAATTTTTGATTGTACTACTGCAGAATCCATTGCATGCCTGGAGTTGTCAGCTCGCTTATTATACAAGATTTAAGGGGGAAATGTTCATTCTAAAGCACAGATTCGTATAATAAAAGTTGGGGTTTTTTCTATCCACAATCTCTCCAGCTGCCTGAGTTTCAGTAGCACAGCAGGCTGTCTCGTTAGCATGCACAGTCTATTGAGCTTACTGGGTTTTGGCTGTGGACAGGGCTGTTGGGGCATGGGGACACTGCAGCCTGTCCACTGCTTGCTTAAGACTGGGATGTCTCCTTTTAATGAGGCCCTTTTAGTGCGGTCAGGCCCTGAATTATGCTCTGTGCTGAGGGACGTGGGGGTTATTCTCTTTCCCGCTCCCTGGCTCACTTAATTGCCGCAGGTATTGCACACATTGGTTATATTTATACCTTTACATTGTGGGGGGGTTTTCTCTTTTTACTTTAACCTTGAATAAAAGCAATAAATTGTCTGCAATAGCAAATATATTTTTTTTAAGTCTCTTCTACCTTGCCGGTGTATATGGCCACAGAGTCTCCTGGGTAATACCAGTGTGACTGCTGGCCTGGAGCATGTTTTACTTCCATAAGTTGAGCTCTTACTCTGTGTGGGCTTCTGCAGAAGATGGTCTTCATGGACTGTAGACAGACCAGCTTAGTTTTACAAGTATCTCCCCACCCCTCCTTATCTCTGATATCACCAGTATCTCTAGAACTGCTGTGTACATGTCCATTGTTTGGGATGGGCAAGATTAGCCTTAATTGGAAATTAGCTTTGTCACAGTGACCGCATTTGGAAGGCAGTCAAATTTTTGAATAGGTCTGCCTTGTAATTTTTATAATTCCCAGTATTAGAGTGAACGCATTTAACTAACGTCACATTTAGGCTGGATTCCATTGTGTTAAGATTTAATTTTAACTCTGAGGAAAATGGATGGTGGAGTCACAGTGTTGAGAACTTGTGACAAGATGGCTGCTGTAATGCTAAACTAACACATGTCCTACTTTTCTTTAAACTCCTAAAATAATTCAGACTAATAAAAGAATTCAAATATTCATTTGTTATTTAACTAAAAAGAAACTTTTGGAAAGACACTGAATTCCTGCATATGTGTATATATTTAATTGATGTAACAGTCCCTATGCTCCGCTGTCATCGCAACAGGAATGCCATGTTCCTTGTGATCCAGTTGTGTTCCTGTAGTTTATAGTTGACTTCTGACAGATGGAGAGAAACCTGTCAGTACACTGATTGTCACAGGAGGTTCTTTACTGTAACATTTCTAAATGCTTGTGTATCACACTTATTTACATGGGAAGCAACTCTGACAGTCTAGACTGTCTCCACTCAGAGGCTGAAGGGATATTTTGGTTTTGTTTTGGTGGTTTTTAGCTGGACTTAGCTCTTTCTGTACTGAGAACTCCAGGGAGAACAAAAAGATGTTACATATTTGACAAAACAAAGACTTTCCAGACTTCTGTCGGAACCTAAATTTCTATTCCTAGTTGAGAAAGTTTTAATAAAAGTGACAGGACTGGTAGGTGCTGCCATAGCTGTAGCTTGAATATAGAAACCAGGAGTTCATTTGGTCCATAAAACTCCCTGCCAGGAGTGATGTGCCAGCAGTGGAGCTTCTGACTGTTGGGTGTGGGTGTGCTTTGGGCTTTTGTGCTGCTGACTACTGGCTTAAATTACTCTTCTGAGTAGGTTAAATTGACATGTTTTGTTTGGTTTTTAAGTGTTAGTTCTGTAAAGAGCTTGGATAATATTGTTGTGTGACCAAATAACTCTCCCTAGAGACAAAAATATTGACATGACAAAACCATGTTTAAAGAATGACTGTCTGGCCCTCCCTCCCGCTTGAACATAAGTTGATGTCAAAGTCAATGAAACGTAAATTTGCTCCATGCGGTTTAGCAATTATATAACTTGCAGCCTGCGTCAATCTGCCAATTGCAGGAAGGTGAAGGAAAATGGGTTTGTAAGAAATACTCTGTAGGCTTCAGATTTATAATAGCAGTGGTTAAAGGAAACTTTGGTGTTACTGTTGATTACATTTGTTTCCTTAAATCTTCTGGATAATATTACCCACATACTATCATAAAATGGGCTTTCTCTTTGAGATTCAATTTATTATTTTTTTCTGCTGTTTCAATGTGTTGTGCCAGAATTGCTGCAGTTACCTCAAGCAGCAGGTGGTTTTATGACAGCTGAGTGCATTGGTGGTTAGATGTGTATTTGAGAAAAGGAAATACGTGTAAATTACCATTTGCAAAATCTGGGAGTTTAAAGTATTTTCTTTGCCAAAAATAAACCACACTTGATTTTCTAGATATGAATTGAATCTTCTTGTCCTAACTTGATACATTTGCATTCACAAAACTTCTTAAGTTTAATAAAAGTTACTATTCCATTTCATAGTAGAAGAACTAATATATTTTAGTAGTTCTAGAATCTAGGTGCACCTTAGTAAAACTGGTAATTTGGCTTTGATTAAAAACAATCCCAGACTCAGACATATAGCATAGCATAGCATAGTTTTGATGTAGAAATTCTGTAGATAGAAAAATTGTCTTTGAGAGATTCAAAAGTAATAATGATATTTTGATATCCATTTGTTACAGTAATTGTTGCCACTACTTGTGTTTGGGGACAGATACCTGTACTCACTCTTCTGCTTGCTGAAGAGTATGAAGAAATTTGTGATTAAATACTACTGACTCTTAACTCTTTGGCCTAGCTGTGTGTTTGTACTGTGCACACAGGTGCAGTAGGAGCCAGCTAATCTGTTCCTATTCCATGTGCCCTTCCCTCAGCTGCTGGGCTACAGCGAGAAGCCGGTGAACCTACAGATGTTCATTGGGACGGCCGACGATCGCTACCTGCGGCCCCACGCCTTCTACCAGGTGCACCGCATCACCGGCAAGACCGTCGCCACTGCCAGCCAGGAGATCATCATTGCCAGCACCAAAGTTTTGGAAATTCCACTTCTTCCTGAAAATAATATGTCAGCCAGGTACATCACAGCATGAGTTAGCCATTTGGTTTTTATTTTCTTCATTTGTGCAAAGGTGAAAGAAAAATCTTGTAAAATTAGCGTATTTTCCACAAATCTGGACCATGAGAAAGAGACACATCTCTCAAAGCAAGCCAGTGTGCGGACAGTCAGAAGTAAAGGTGCGGAGAGGCAGGGAAGCTCCATGCATATGTGTTATTTGATTGAGGTTTTGTGTCTTATATGAGTAATTGACCACTGTGTGGAACAGCAGCTGGGATTTGATGGGTATACTTTGTTGTTCTCTAGTCCTTCCTAAACCAGAACTAAATATTGGTCTCCTGCTCCTTGTAAATGATGTTTACTATGTTAAATAACTCACTTCGGAGGTTAAACAATGTGCAATAACAAATAATCTTTTAAAGGTTCAAAAAAGCAGCGGCTAGACATTTACAAGATGAAGTGTTTCACCAGTACTTGCTGTTGTTTTCACACCAAGAGTTCTTTTAATCTCAGACATTTAAAATAACACTTAAAATGCCACAATGTGGGGGAAAAATAGAACAGCTTAATTCTTTAACAAAAGAAAGGCTTACAGAGTGTACTTTGGCAATAGTTTGATTGATTTTCTTCCATTTCTCTTGTGATCCATCTGTCCATCCTCTCGTATCTCCAGTATCGATTGTGCTGGTATTTTGAAACTGCGCAATTCAGACATAGAGCTCCGGAAAGGAGAGACAGATATTGGAAGAAAGAACACCAGAGTGCGCCTTGTGTTCCGTGTTCACATCCCACAGCCCAGTGGAAAAGTCTTATCTCTGCAGACTGCTTCCATACCTGTTGAATGCTGTAAGATTGCTCTAACTATACATCATTTATACTTACGTTTTGTGCATGTGTCAGTAGTACTGTCATTCTGACAATATTTATTGCCAGAATTGTATAAAACAAGTGTGTAAAAAGCATTGTGTGTAAAGAGCTCAATTACCAAAAATTAATGTATCTTTAAATAAAGATGGTACTTGCCAAGTGGCACCTTGGAGGTTTTAGAGGAAAAACAACATTTTGGGCTTTAACCTTACAGTGCAGTCACACAGCAGCTTCAGTAGTGCCTTTGTATAAGCAGGGGCAGCTGATACATCTCAGTGAAAATATTCATTCTAAAGCTAAAACCATTTCACTGACAAGAGTCTGTACCATGACTTATCTCTATACACTATTATCTAGTGAACAGCTGAACTTCTAGAGAGTTCATTTGTTAAATACTAGCAGTAAGGAATCAAGGCATGACCTTAATCTGAATTTACCCTAGAATTCATTTCGTCTAGAAACTACTAATGTAATTTTTAAACCAGTACTCCTAAACCAAAAATTTCATTTGCTGTAACAATAGAGACTGTTGGCATTCCTGTCGTCTTGGTGTTTCTTTTCTGCTATTATGTAATTTCAAAATAATTTTAAAAGCAAAGATAAATCATACACAAATATGATTTGTTTATGTAAACAGATGGTCATTTTAGTTTTACCCCTGATTCTTCAAGTTAGAATCATAAAATAAATGTCACTATGATTAAAATTGTGAATAATAATTATTCCCTTAATATTTCTAAAGCTCAGCGATCTGCTCAAGAACTTCCTCAGATTGAGAAGTACAGCATCAACAGCTGCTCAGTAAATGGAGGCCATGAAATGGTGGTGACAGGATCCAATTTTCTTCCAGAATCCAAAATTATATTTTTTGAAAAAGGACAAGGTAAATACTGTCTTGCTGGGGTTTTTTTCAAACTCAGTTCAGTACCTGGGCTTGATTTTAAGAAGTAAGGATTTTTTAAAAGGAAAAAAAAAAAGTCCTGAGTAGTGATTGGAAAGTTCATTTGGGCACTGATCAATGTACTGATTGGCAATTATTAATGAAGTAGTACTTCTGATTCAGGAATACAGTTAGAGGGTAACTAACTTGGAATTGTGTTTATTTGAAAGATGCTGTTGACAGATCATACCATGTACTTTCTCCTTCTTATTATAAAAAAATGAAGAGTGAACATGGGAACTAATTTAAATGTACTATTTGACATTGATGCCATGTTACATCTGATATAATCAAAGCATAGGAACTGACTCCTCAGCTAATGAAATAAATGCTAGTTAGACAACAATAAAACATAAAATCTGAACTTCTTAAATTATCATTGTTGTGACTTAAGTGTCGGATTTGAATTGTCAGGGAAACAGTAGCAAAAGAAATTATTGAAAATAAAAGTTTGTAAACGGAGTCCAATTCTTCTACATCTTATTATTTCCTCACACATGTAAATAAGAGTTGTGTTATTTTTATTAGCAAATACAGTATGTTATGTAATAATGTGTTTTGCCACACAAGCTGAACACCTTTGAAAGAAGCACAGCTGCTGCTGCAGTTCCCTGGTTACCTGTAACAACCCCCAGTGGCACAGAGAGCCGAGTGCTCCGTTCAGGGTGTGGGTTATGCCAGGTCGGAGCACGGGGAGGCTGCCCAGGTGATTCTCCCCTCTCAGCACAGCCAGCCTGCCCAGCACTTGACCCACGGGGTCCCTGGGTTTGGGGCAGGGAGGCTGCGGGCAGTGCATGACCCGTGGGGCTGGGCAGGACGGTGTGGCCTGGGTTATCTCTCGCCTGCTGACTCAGCCTCCAAGTCATCAGCAGGTTTGTTTGAATAGCCCCAAGTGGCAGCAGGAGTTTAACCACCCTTCAGAAACATTTTCAGAAACATGAGGAGCAATCCCTGTGTGCACTTTACAGCACTCACAGCCTCCTCTGGAGCTCGGTCTGCCTGTATGGGATGAGCACACTGGGGTCCAATGCAGAGTCCTGCACAACAGGCAACTGACAGTGCTGTAGTGTTGAAACTCCTAAAGCATCTCTATACTTTGTTTACAGTGTGTGTCTGGAAGTTTAACAGCCTCTTTATGGCTGAAAATAAATCTAGTTTTATTTTAAGTATTTAAGTATTTTTAAGATGAATTATTAAAGTGTTAAGAAAATGCTTTTTGCTTGAATTATTTGTAAATTTCTCTCAACAGATGGACGACCTCAGTGGGAGGTAGAAGGGAAAATAATTAGGGAAAGGTGTCAAGGGGTGAGAAACAATTTTCCTTACTTTAGAAAGCTGCTTTTTTTTTTTTATGTGATAATAGACATTTTCATTGTTGTTCTGAAATTTAGACTTCATTTATTAAAGTAAGTAGATCACTGGCGAATTCAGACAGACAATTGGAGACTTCTAAATTGGCTTAACACTATAAAGTAGCCATTAAGATGATGCTTTGAAGAAACTGGAAAGAGCATGCTTGTAGTGAAAGCAATGAAAAAAGAACTTGAAAATTTAAAAAAGAAAACTTAAGATATTTTGCTAACATGACAAATTACTTGCAGTGCATTAAAATTTTTTTTGAAAGCTTAATGATCCAAAACGCAATTCTTTAACTGTTAGAGGGCTTTTTTGTGCTCTGGCAGATAAGCAAAGTATCCTCTAGATGATATGTCTATTTAATTAAAGCATTATCTTCAGAGCACTTGTGTTTAAAAGAAGATAAGATTTTCCAAATAAAAGTTTGCTTATAGTACTGCTTTGCTGTGTAATGTGCATAAACTTGAAGTTTGCCAATTTCAAAATATTAGGGTGCTTTAGTTTTACAGTAAGTGTTTTAGTTTTTCTGTAATTAATAGTTTCATTTGCATTTAATGCGTAAAACTTTTTTATTTCAACTTTCTATAGGCAAACATCATACTTGAAGTTCCTCCATACCATAACAAAACCATCACAGCTGCAGTTCAGGTGCAGTTTTATCTCTGCAATGGCAAGAGGAAAAAAAGCCAATCTCAACGTTTTACTTACACACCAGGTATCAAATTAAAAATACAAAAGTGGCATTTTATTTTGTTTTTTAAAGTGTACATACAAAAATACTCCAGACAGTCTTGTCCCTTTGACAGGTATGTAAGATTAGCTTTGAATTGTTTGTAAAACAGTTACTAAAGCTTGTCTAATCAAAAAGCTGAAATATAGAGTAATAAGCTCCAGTACTGTCACTACAGCCAGTTATTTCTTCATTACATTTTCTACAGAATAATTTTTGTATTCTACTTTTATTTGAGAATGATAATGAATCTCAGAAGCTGCTCTTTAAATAACCCTGGTGATGACACAGAGGATAGTGAGATCATAGAAGAACGGATTTATGCTTTTTTTTTCCATTCTCAGATGTCAAAAAAGAAAAAAAAAACCCAGGTTTAGATAGAAGGAAGGTCAAAATATTTTTCCCCTTCTCTGGACACGTTGCAGCCTACTGAGACAAATCAGTTTGTAACTTAGCCAGAAGTAAAAACAGGACATGTTAACTGCAGATGTAGTTAAAGCAACCTATTCCCTCCCCTTTGGTGTGAGGAAGAGCTTACACAAGGTGTGCAGTGCCTGCTTCTTTCCTGCCCCTTGCTTTATTTAAGAGCTGCGAGCCCATTTGGAGCAGTCAGAATTGCCAGGGTACCAGTGATGGTGGGGACCCTTTGGTGCTGCTTGGAGCACTTGAAGTCAGGTATCTGAAGGAGTCTTCAAAGTTGGATATGGATATTAAAATAAACTTCTTAAAACTTAGGTATATGCTGACAAAGCCAACTTCCATTAGTTAACACAATTTAAAATAAGCTGTGCTCACTTGTTGTGCTCTAAAATTACCCACTTCTTAAATTTAGGCAGTGTTACCGAGGTGTCTGGTACGCCAAGTACACATTAACTGTGTTATCAGATTTCTGTGGTATTTGTCAACTGTTTTTCAAGAATATCAGCTCCTAAGATAGTTACACATCTTAAACTATATTTTTGTTACAAATATCTCTATTTAAATTATTTAAATAGTGGAATGAAGTAATGACAGTTGCTACTTAAATAAGAAGCAAGTTTAATTGTAACTGCAGCTGTTATTACACAAGCATTTAGAACACTCTATATGTATTACAGTTCATTTGACTGTAATATTTAGTTAACTGTATTTTATAAAGTAGTAAATGAGCATTTAAGTGTTACCATTTTTCTACTACTTGTACTTAAGATCACTATCTTGTCACGAGCCTACCAGTAGTTTAAAAAAAATAAATCTGTAACTGGAAGTGTATCAGTTTGTGTTATAAGAACAGTTGTTGCCATCACTGAAATTGGGAGGACGTGCTTAAAGGGCTGCTGTAATTAAAACAAGATGCACTACTCGAACTAGTGTGTGTGTTGGCAAAGTCCAACTGTCATTGTGATCAGAAGCTAGGGTAAGCCTGAAGCCTGCTAAAAATTTCCTTCACCTTTTCCTAGTGCGTGATACTGAACTCACATCTGCCTATTTTCAGTGGAGCCCAGCAGCAGCTTCCCCCCTCTGGTGATGAGAACGTCCTTTAGATGAACTGGACTTTCTCTGGCTGGGTTGCAAATGTCATTAAAAACATACATTGCATAGGATGGTGTGCTGGAAAGGAAGATACTTGCTCTTGAATACCTGCTGGGAGAGTTGTTCTGGCTTTGCAGGGTTGATGTAGCAGGCATAAAGTCAAAGAAGGTGAAAGCAGAGCAGAAGGGAAACAACGACACTAACAGTGCTATTGGAGTTGTTAAACAGCAGTTGGTGTGTATTTGTCACAGGGTACAGATGGGCTAGAATTCTAACACTGTTTTACTTTTTCTAGTTATAATGAAGCAAGAGCACAGAGATGAGGTGGATTTGTCTGCTGTTCCATCTTTGGCCCTGCCGCACGCAGGCAGCGTCCAGGGCCTGCACTCGATGCGACCCCAGCTGCCTTCACCAGAGCAAGGGCACCCCCATGACGGTTTGCTGTCTACGTCACCCAGGAGCCTCGTGTGTCCCGTTCAGCCACCCTACACGGCCATGGTGACCTCAGCAGTGCCACACCTGCCACATATGCAGGGTAGAAACCTTAGTCCAAGTGAAGAGTGTCATGTTTTGCCTCCTGCTGTGGTTCAGTCTTTTCAGGTAACATCAGCACCTCCTGTGAGGCCTTCTTACCAGCCTATGCAGTCTAACGATGTGTACAATGGACAGCCTGGTCTTCCTATGAACTCTGCCTCCAGCCAAGGATTTGATCCGATTTCATTTCCTCAAGACACGGCTGTACCTCATTTGATAAATCTTAGCTGCCAAGCTCTACCACCAATGCAGTTCCATTCTTCAAATCCAGGTACTGTGTCAGCATCAAGTCCAGCAGGACACCAGCTGGCACATGCAGCTCATTCAGGACAGTCGTCTGCTCACCTGCCATCGCTGGGATACCACTGCCCGGGCACCGGGCAGGGCTCCATCCCCTCTGCAATGAGCCGCTCCCTCAGCCAGGCTTCTCCCCAGCTGCAGCAGGTCCCGTATCACTCTCCAAATCCCGCGTCCGCTTCATCCCCGTCCCCGACAGCTTCCCACCCGCTGGGACACTCGCCGCTTTCCGGCCCCTCTTCCCCCCAGCTCCAGCCTCTGCCTTACCAATCTCCGAGCTCAGGACCCGCCCCGTCGCCGCCGCCCGGGAGCCGCTCGGGGCAGCACTCGCCGCAGGCCGCCAGCCCCGCGCTGGGAGCCCTGGGCACGGTGTCACCCCTGGGGCCCCACCCCGTGTGTGACTCGTCTCCCTTTGCACCCGAGGGGGCAGCTGTTCACATCAAACCAGAGCCTGAAGACCGGGAATTGAATTTTCAGACTATAGGACTACAAGACATCACACTAGATGATGGTAAGTGGATATAATATTGTAATCCTAGGGTATAATCTGCATTAAACTACAAAGTGGGTGTGGGAGGGTTGTTTTGTTTAGAACACACTGCTCTTCACAGAAGGAAATTTATATAATCAGAATGGAGTGATATTTTGTGTGCAAAGCAACAACTTGTTTAAAACTAATTATATCAGCTGTTAATTTGTAGTTAGGCAATTCCAGCATTTTAGTCTAATTTGCCCCCAGATTTTGGTTTTGTTGTAAAACAAGCCTTGAGGATGAACTCCTACACATTGACACTTTGTATTTAAGAAAGTAATTTGAAGCCTTTTCTGATTGTCTCATTGATACGTTTCAGTGAAGATCATCGTAAGATATCTAAGTTGCATAGATGTAGTTTGGAGTCTTGTTTCTTGGAGTTGTCCCAGTTTTGAAGGGCAGGCTGGTGCTTTGATAATCTATCACATGCATTTTGGCACTGTCTTGGTCTCCTCACAGACATTCTGTAGATACCTGTCATCATTCAGCACCTCTGCTCACAGTGGCTGTTTGCTTTCTCCACTCTGGCTACCTTTTTGAGAAATTCACTTAACATAAACAGAACAAGGACATTCTAATGCTAAAGGCCAGACTATAAAGGTCTGTACTTTAAATATTTGGACAATTTTTATTTAGTTATTAATTAAACAGTTATTTATTAAATTTTCCCACCAAATGAAAAAAGAAAAATATCAGATCCTAAACATCAGACTATTTAAGGTGTAGATGCAAAGCAATTTAAAGGACATGTCGTGCTAATGAAGACTGGAAAACCAGAAGGCCTGGCCTTAAAAGCTGTGTAAAATGTGTTTGGTTTTGATGAATGGAATCGTACCAGTGTCTCTTTTCTAAAGTAGCTTTAAATGTTGTGTTTTGGGGGTTTTTTTAATCATCCCTGGTAACTACTTAACTGCATCAGCAGTAGAATAAAGACTTAAGTGTAGGCCATCTGTTAAATATCCGTGTCAGTCCCAGCTCCTTGCATAAATGGAGCTTTGCTATTGTTACCTCCAGACAGTAGTAATAAAATTTAGTAAGAAATGCCTTTAAAGACATGGCATAGTAGGAAGAAAATGACAGAAACCAATCTAGTTGTGCTTTCAGTTCAATGGCCACCTTAATTAAACAAAGCTCTCTTTTTAGAAACACTGTTTATCAATCAACTTAAGTTTATTTAGAAAGGAAGGAAGAGACTGATTCTGTCAAGGACTTGCTGAGGGGAGAAAAGCATAGCTTTATGAAACAGCATGGAGAAAAAAATAGCATTTTATACTTCTATATAGAGAAGTGAGAAAGAAATCTAATGTTTCAAGAAGTGTCAGGTTAGAACCTAACTTTTTCTCATCCTTCTTCTCTCCACACCCACACAAAAAGAGATGTAGAAACAAATAAAATGTAACTAAATACTGTAGTTAGACTGTTCACAATGTAAGCAGAAGTGTTCAGCATTTATGAGCATCTTGGCAGTTTGTTTATAATTGTTCAGAAATTAAAATGGATGCACAGTAAAAAGAAAGTTTTTTTCTCTACATCACAAATATTTTTTGCTTTTCAATATTGTTTCCTTTGCTTCACACTGAAAGTACTGCCTCGTTTCTGTGCTGACAAAGCCACGGATCACAGGAGAAGCTGTCGGAGTCCCACTGAAATCGTGGCCACTTGCTGATGGTTTAGAGTACAGTGAACATGGGAGTCAAATGGCCACAGCTTACTTGATTTCTTTTTGAAAATGATTGTTATAGAAAATTAAAGAAGTTCTGATAACTGCTGATTAAACAACACACTTCATATATGGAAAACTGAACACGGATTTAAACACTGAACTTGCCCTTGGCAGCAGCACTGGGTTTGGGAGCAGATTCCTGCCTTTCCCTCCCATCCTGCCGCCATGCAAGGATTTCCTGGGGGCTGGGTTTGGGGTTTGTTTGCATTTCCAATCTGCAAATACAAATCAGATGTTGAGCAGGAAACCTGCTGTTCCAGAACTCTGGAAGGGCACAGTGACAAGAAGCAAAGCTGCTCAGTTCTCTCAATGTGAGTGAATACTTCCTCTCTTAATCAGCTTTAAGGAAAAAAAAAACATGTTTAGACAAGAACACTTTTTTTCAATAATTTATCTAACATAATACTCTGGTTTAAAAAATAATTCTAAAATTTCTCTTTCATGTATAATTGAATTTTAGTTTCTGTACAAGTAGAGCCAGGCACAAATAGCAACTAGGCTATTCTACAATAATGTTATAACAATTAAAGAAAAAAATCCAAACATAATTACATACATAAAATGAGTGTTGATACAGTATGTTCTCCCAGCTAATACATCAAACCTGAAAGCTCTACTTAGTTGGAAAATAGGTTTTTGAGGGTTACCAATTAAGGCAAATAAACCTCTCAAAATAAAACACTAAGGCAAAGCCAACTGAAAATTCTTTAAATCATGTCTGGGTTACTGGCATTAAATATTTAAATCAGTAGTCTTAAAATAAACAAAAAACTCTGAGACCATAAATTACCTTCTTCCTTTAAGTAATGTACACGGTTTCAAAATTAAAATAGTAGATATTTCTTTGCCAAGAAAATAAAATATTTCAAGAAATATTTTACAAAATTTCAGTGTAGTATGGAAGTGCTACCCCATGATAAAGTTAATCCCAGAATTACTGTGTAGTTCGACAGAATATGATTTGAAATTCTTAAAAACAAAATCCCAACAAAAAACCCACCACGAAACTGGGAAACCCCCACCCCACCTCCAGATGTGGCAGTCTGGGTAACAGTTACATAAATTCATTTAAGTGAGACCCCTAGAAGTGACTCTTACTGCCTCTTCAGCCAACATTCAGGTGTTTTCTTAAAAACACACCAAGAAACCCTCCCAATCCACTACATAATACAGAGCTACAAAGCTGCTTCATCCATCAGTGCTCAAGCCAAGAGCATCTGGATTAGTCTTGATCCAGCATCTCCTGGAAAGTGTTAACACATTTTCAGCTTCCCTGCAAAGTCCAAGGTGTTTGCCAGTGACCAGATGGAGAATCTTTTAAAATTCTGTTGTAATCCTTTGCCCTTTACCTGGGCTCTGTTCAGACTGGGATTGAACACAGGTTACACGATAGAAAGGCAGATCCTGCCCCTGTGTGTCTGCACAAAGAACGCTTCTTTCCTTTTTCCCCCCCCATACTGAAGTTTGTGTGACTCTTCATTATCTTGTTTCTCAGCAGGACTTTGTTGATATCCTTAGACTTTTCTAATCTCCACCTTGAATTTGCTTTTATGTTTTGTTTCCCCTCTTCCCATCCTTGGTTCCTACAGGAAACAGCTTCTAATTCACTTGAAACAAGGGATCAAAATGCATGAGGACACATGGATATGAAATTCAAATTATGTTACAAAAATACTTGAAACATAACACAATTTCAAAATACTATTGTATACTACTACTTCAAAGGTATTCTGAAAAACTTCTTTCTGCTTAGGTTTGTGCAGTAGTCAGGCTGCACAAGCTCAGAAACTTTTGGGCTGGAACTAAGTAAAAGCAGCTTCATGCACTTTTATTTGTCCCCTCTACTTTTTCTACCCCCCAGTGTGTTGGACTTTTTTTCCTTTAACATCTTTCAGCAAGTCAGCTCTCTGGCCAACACCTCAGGTTAACATTTCCCTGGATAGACAGTGGAATGTTTAGGGCTGCAAATAGATGTAAACAAGGCAGCAGAAGTGACAGGAAACAGGCAGCTGGTCATTTCTGGCCTTTCCCATATCCATCATCCATACTGGGCTCTGCTGCACACTCATCTGATAAAATTTCTTCCCCGCTTGAAAGAAAAGCTACTCAAAGTTAGACTCTGGTTATATGATAAGGCCTAATTAATTGCCACCCCCTTTGTTTTTAAAAAGTGCTCCTAATGTAGTGGTTTACCTATTACCACTGTCAAGTTTTAGGTTTAAACTGTTCCAATACTGTTGATCTCAAATTTAACCTTTTGTGGTTTGCAGTTTAGGAGGGAGTTTACTTTGTATTTCATGGCTTTCTACAGTGATGAGATTTCTAACAGGTACACCTGTATTTGACCATTTTTAAGGTATTGTTTGGCTGTATTCAGCAAATCAGGATGACCTTCTACTAATCCTCTTACATTTTGTTACTCACTGCATCTCCATTATATAAAGCTGGAGATTAGAAAATCCAGTGTGTGTATTTACTATAAATCATAACTAGAAATCCCCTAAGCAGTTTGTGTATATAAAGCAATAAGTCTGCTTTGTCAGACACATTCCATGTAGAAATCTAAGCCATTAGCATTCATTCATTTTAATAGTTCTGTGATAGCTCTCTAGCTGATAAATTCTCTTGCTGAGAAGCTCAGATTATTCTGATCTTGGCTAGAAGACCTGTACATCTTTGCAGGCAGCTTTTGTTACTGCAGCTTTAGCTTAATTTCTGGAGAATCAAAGTAGTGACTAAATAAGAAAGTATTGGTGTAGGACTATACTTTGTATTTCTGTCTATATTGAAAACTTAATCATTAACAGATCAGTGTTAATTAAGGCACGCCCTGCCATTGGCGGTCTGCAGAAGCACAGACAGTACTGAATGCTGGAGTCTGGTGTAGGGTGGAGGTGAGCAGCTCAAGCTTGAGATGTTAATCTCAAATCCAAGGTGTTAGCATTGTCTCCTGAGTACAGAGCGAAATGTTGCACCTTGCAGTGTGCCCATCAAGGCCAGGGACTCTAACCTACATTGTACCGGGAAGTCTCAGAAAAATGTGGCTGATCAAAGGCATTCTGAAAACTATAATAGTATAAATTGTTTAGTAAAGTTGTGTTCAAACTCCTCCTTTCTTAGCATTCTGATTATTAAACCTGTATGTTTGTCAAGCAGTATGAGGCAGCAGTAAAAGGCAGTCCTGCAGTGAGATGTTGAGGTAATAAGGCAGAACCTGAAATGTATTGAAAGAGAATGGAAATCTACTCTGAGAAATATATGTTGTGAACAAAATAAAGATCCAGACTGAGCAGTAGTTTAAAAGCTAGAGGGTGGAGCAGTGAGCAAAGGTGAAATGTTATGCATCAGGGGCTGTCAGCAGTTAAAGGATGCTTTGACCATATCTTCTAGGGGATTCACTCACTGTGTCCATAAAAATTGTGTCAGCAAGGCATCCATTGAGAAGACCAGTTACAGATTTCTAATGTGTAAAAATGCCAGCTGAATCCTCATGTGTCTATGGCCAGCTCTCCCTGTGAGAGCCACAGAACATCTTGTAAGTAATGCAAAGTAAACTCAACTGGCTGCACCACTTCAGAAAGATTCCCATTCAAGAATTAGAAGATGTTAGACACTTCTTCCATGAGTGCAGGTGGCACTTCTGCACCAAGGTGTGGGTGCTGCCAATCACAGCAGAACTGGAAGGAGCTCAGTACACCTTGTGACCCTGGAAAAATCCACAGAGACCCTTCAGCACCACTTTCCACTGCACAGCCCATGTGTCCTCTAGAGCCAAGGCTCGCACTGAATTCTGTGTTAGACTCAGCTCTCTTCTTGTGTGAGAAAAAGGGTAAACATGACTGCAATGAGTTGGTTTCGCCAGGATGCAGAAATGCAGAGTGTGACAGCATAGCGAAGACATGAGAAGGGTATTTGTCACTGTAGCACATAGCTGCAGAGCTGGTGCTGTGACTCTGCAGGCACATTTAGTTTTTCTGTACAGCTATAACTGTAATGTGCACAGGAAAACTATACTCCAACATTCCATACAGCCTTATTTTATCAGTTAATTAAAAAAAAAAATAGCGCTGCTTAGTGAAGTTGGCCTTAAACCTGAAATTACTAAAAGCAAGCCTGGCCTATGGCTTGGAATGGTGACTTGCAAGGCAGCCCACCATGTCCTTGGTAGTTTGCCACAGCAGCCATGGTCTGAGATGTGACTGGTTTGGTCTCAGACCAGCACAATCAGCTGGCTGCTCCAGCACAGAAGACTGAGGGTTAATTATAGCCTGGCAACTTCTTTTTTCATTTGTTGGTTTGGTTTGGTTGTTTTGTTTTGTTGTTTGTTAGGGAAAATTGACACTGTATTACTTGCTGGTCATGTGGAGTCAAAACCAGGCTAAATATACTGCTCTAAGCAATGTGACATAGTTGCAGGGATTCTTCACATAAATTCAGCTGCTTGAGTTCTGTCTGGAGCTGACAGAAGGTGTATGTCCCAGGAAGTGTGTGCTGCAGTCTGTCCATAGTTTTCCTTGAGGTTTGCTGATCCTTACTGTCTCTGTCGGGGGAGCAATTCACTCATCTGTCCTCTAAAATACAAAATTTGTATCAAGCTTCTTTTTGTGAAGCATACTCAAGAAACTCGACTCTGTGCTACTCACTGAAGCAACACTGCAGACAATTGTGCATTCTAGAATATTCTGGGAGATGTACTTTTATAAAACCAATACATGTTCTAGGTTATGTCCCACAGCCCACACATCCTGCTTCAGTTCAGCAGCAGTTAAGGATACACAGGCTAAACTTTTAATCAGATAGTGCTACAAAAACAGGAAGTTAATTGACTCCTGTTAGAAGAGGTCCTGAAAACCACATGGGATGACTGCAGGAGCTCTTTGGTCTGCCTGTATCCATAATAGAACTCTAATTTTAAGTTGACTTCCTGCTTTGACCCAAACCAGGTGCTGATAATTGAGGGTTTAAAGCTTTTCTTAAGCTTTCTTTACTTAAAGACTGAGTCAGGGCAAAGAGGTCATTCAAAGAAGTATAAATTTTTGATCAGTTAAACAGATCTACCAGGTGTCATTTTTCTTGATTTTTGTTTAAACTTAATAGTTTTCATTTTGGCGTTATATTCTTTGGTTACAGAACGCATTTTAGTAGTGCTTAAGGAAGTAAAAAGCTTTCTCAAATGTTTAGGATATTGCCAGGTAGAAAGGTATTTTTAATGTATTTTTTTCTGGTACCTCAAGGTCTATTGAATGTGTGTGTGTAGAACAAAATCTGTATGCTGTATTGCACAGATGAAAAGGCTGTTGCTTTATGTCCCACATTTCCCAAACAAGAAGCAGTGTGTGCCCGAGGGCAGTGCATGCTCTGTCCCAGAAGGTGCTGGCTGCAGACGTGTGTGCTGTGCATGACACAGTTGTCAGGGATTGAAAAAAGCAAATGCTCACCACTGTCAGCAGCTTTGGTAGCGCATGCAAGAACCTCAGGATCTTGCTAAATATGAAACTAATTGGAAAAATTGCTCAGAAACATATTTCCCTGCCAGAGTGACCTATAATCCTTACTGTATAAGCTGTGCTGTCTTTATGGTGCAGAGGCTGTTGCTGTATGAGCTAATGAACCCCTCTGTTCTCTCTGGAGGCTTTTTGTCGGTGTTTGTTGTCTGTTTTTGAAAGCTTCACCTTTCTAAAGAGGGTTGTTGCTACAGTTAATTTGTTTCATCATGAGACAATTTCCTTCCCATCTCCCTGGATTAATTAGATCTTTATTTAAATATCACTTTCTTGCTGTTTCTACCATAATTAATGGGGGGAAACAATCTTTTCTTATCTCCTATTATTTGACAAGAATTTGTCTTTAATTTACTCCTTTCCTTCACAATGGCAGCAGACATCTTCATTGAAACCCAGATAGTGCTTTCCACTTCCCATTTAAACACAAACTTTACACTTTGAACAGTTAAGCATAAGACGCCACCCGAAGAGGTAATTTGAGCTGCTTGAATTTCAGAAGAAAGTAAGAGTAGAGTCCTTCGTTCTCCCAGGAGTTATCCCTAAGCAGGGCTTAGAAACCATGCTGGCAAAACAAGTGTGTGCCTCTCTCCAGAAGGCACAAATTAGCCAGGGTCCAGAGTAATTTTGTTAATTGTGTTAAAGCCTAATTTACTAAACTTACAACCCTGTCTTGGGCAGGAAAAAAGCCAAATGCAACCCTCTTGTAAGCTCTGCATAGCCACTAATCACAACTGAATAAACAGACTTATTGGTTAAAATAATGAATACACTATTTGACATTGATTTTTCCTCTAGGAAAAGCAGTTCCATGAATGCAGCTCTGCACTACCTGTAGGACTCCCTGGTCTGAGGGAGCCACCTGTGCCAAGATAACACTTGGTGTTCTGCCACTCGCAGCCGTGATGGCCCGACTGCAGAGCAGTGCCTTGGGCAGAGTGTGGGACAGCAAAGGGGAGCCAGCAGCTGTGAGCAGCAGCAGCTTCCTGTGCTTGGGGGAGAGGGAAAATGGCAGGAAGGGTTTTGTTTACTAGGACTCTTTTACCTACCCTGGAGTTGCTGTCAAGGGCCCCGAGTACTTCTAGTTTGACCACAGTAAGTAAAGCAAATTGAAAAAACTGCAGGAGGAATGTTCTAAACACAAATACTAAAATCAAATTTAAGTAGTATGAATTCATGATGATACAACTAGGCAGACATCCAAAAATATTAACCATTACCTTTATGGCTCTGGCTGCTAACTGAAAAGTAGCTAAGTATACAAGATAAGTGATACTGTTTTTATAGGCACTCTGATAACTTATAAATAGTTACTTATGTCACATACGCAGTGTTTGTGAATGAAACTGGGTATTTAAATTTAGTGCTGTTAAAAGAGAAATGAAAATCACTTCCTGGTTGAGTGAACTGTAACTTCTTGGTTTAGTCCAGTCAGTAGTTATGTCTGTCTTCTTCTCTGACACAGACAGTTTTATCTCTGACCTGGAATACCAGCCATCAGGTTCAACAGAGAAATGGACTCAACATTCAGCACTCATGTCCAACTCCTATGTGGAAAATCTAGAGGGTGAGTCTGCTTACTGAAATGCTTCAATGTTTGAAATTGGAGCACGAAGAAAGGGGAAAGTGTTTTAAGAGCTACAAATGAAAAGCACTGTGTAATACTGAAGTATTGCTATAACTGGACACCTGTGTAATCTGAAATAGTTGGAAATTCAGCATTTGTGAACCAGGTGTACACTCACTCAGTAAAAACCTCCACTCAGAGTATACAGAGCTGCCACAGAACTTCCTGAGTGCTGTAGGATCTAGTAAAACAGCAGAAGAGGATATGAAAATCTTAAGCCAGAAGCGGGCAAGGTAGAAGAGTGGACAGATCACTTAACTGAGAAATTTGGAATGTTTCTCTTTTTCAAAAAAGATGAAGCAATGTCAATTTAAATAGATGGAATACAGTGGCATGCCCCACCAGACAGAGTGTTTGGAATACAGGTTCATAACTAGATATAGAGTTGAATGTGCGCTATAATTGGGTAAGAATATCTGGATTTATTATTTCAGCTTCTTTATTTCACATATAAGCAAGATAATTATGCACTATGACTCTTCTAAATACTAACGATATTAGAAATTGTTGCATGGTATATTGGTCTTGTTTGTGTTTAGACTGTAGTGGTTTTCACTTTATTGCAAACATGCCTAAAATGCCAAAGAACTATGCTGTCCCTTTTTTATCAATATATGCACGTATACAAATATATTAGAAACACTTAAAACACGTTCTACTTTCTCCATAGATTTTTAAAGGGTAATACCTGTAAATGTATAGTAGATTTGGTAACAGTAAAATAACCAAGCTCTTCATAAAACTTTCGCACAATTATTGTGTAGACTGATCCTAAGTTTGCTTGTGAAGCTGAAATAAATCACACTGCTCTTTTGCTAGCTTTCAGGAAACTTAATTCTGTTTTCCTTACCTATCAAAATGTTATTAGTAAGGTAAGTAGCTCCTATTTGGAATGGCAAAGCCAGGGAAAGAACTGTACACCAAGCTGACATTCCTATGTCTTGAAACAGCAAATCAATTAGTAAAATACAAGTTGTAACTTAGATTATTTCAGTGTTCTACAGTATATCCTGTGCAACTCAGAATCTGGTAGGTTCAGAATAATTGTTGAAGAGCAGGAGTTCTTGAAAAATGGAAATTCAGGCTAATAATAAAATAAGCTGCAAATAGCAGTATCACCAACTAAAAAATAACACACAGGGTGGCAGACCCCAAATTTAGGCCTGTGAAATGTACACTGACAAGTCCCTTTTAAAAAGGGCACACTAACAGAAACCCAGATCCAGAGAGAAACATACTTGCACACAAATGTTAGCGTATGACAAATGCAATAGAGAAACATGGCATTTTGAAAATTAAAATAATGGCTGTTTTATGTATTTGGCATAATGTAGTGTGGTATTAATACAAGAGATGGGTTTACACAGGAAAGTAGGATGGTTTTTTACCTTGAAGAATGCTGAATGTCAAATCAGACAAGTTAACTGTATCCTCTGCTAGTGGATAAGTAAGAATTCTTACAGAGCCAACTTCCAGGCTTAAATTAGGAAGAGCACAGCTTCTAAATTATACTGCTGAAGAGGAGAGCAACTGTGACTGTAGTGTGCTGCAGGAGATCAGAGCATCTACAGAGGCAGGAAATAACTAATGGAATACTTGAGTCATCCTTTATAGACGGGGTAAGCGTGATGACTGCTTCAGGGAGTACCAAAACATGAGGAGAACCCACACGAGAAAATATCTCTTTATTTGGTCAAAAGGAGTGTACAAAAACTTCTTGAAAAAATTAAATCTTCGTTTTGTAGCAGTTTCAGCATTACAGGCTGTGACAAACTTGAAAAGACAAACTCTAGGGAAATGATCAAGCTTATGAAGATCTAATAGGTGGTCAAAAGGGTCAAATAGTTGCAAGCAGTCTGCAGATTAGTTACGAAGGTTCATATTAAGTGTGCAATTACTCTGGTGTGAGAGAGACTATAAGCTGCTTCCAAATGCAGAAATCAGAAAACATAAAAGTTACAAAGTTAAATGGGAAAAATGTTACCAACAGATGACAAATCAGTTACTCAGTTAAAATTAGATAAGTGATCTTAGAAAATTTTGTGTATTGATGTTGACAGTTGAGGAACTAGAGATTCTCATGACCAAAGTCCTTTGAAAAAGAGACATGTTGCAGGACATGTCTCAAGGTAAGGTGTTAGTAAAAATGTTTCAGAGCAGTGACAGTGACAGCTGTCCTCAAGTAGATGATGTGGGAGTCCAGAGTGCGGGTAACTGCCTGTTAAAGAGATGTGCTTGTCTGTAGGAAGTATAGATGCTGATTGTAGATGGTGGCTTCCTGCAAGGAAAAAGAGGTTACTTGCATTGTTCCCTGAAAGGCCTGTAGGTTCAGGAATTTCCTTTTCTTATATTCTTATATAAAATATATATACTTAGATATACTTCTGTTTTCCTTTGTCTCTTAAAATATTTGTCTCTTAGCGCACAATGAGAGGGGAAATTAAATACAGAGCAAACCAGAAGCATGCCAGTATTTGCTTGGCATTTGATTAAAAAAGATAATGCCTTTACTTTTGATATTAGAACTTCAAACCCCTTAAAAACACCTTAAGAGAGCTTGTTATTCTAAATTCATAGTTGAGGGGTTTTTTTAATTTATCCAAAACATTCAGGAATTTATTATTAGAAGCACCAGCTTTCATGATGATGTCATGCTTCATAACACAAGAGCTTTGTTCTGTTCAAATCAGTGAACACGGATCACTTTCTGTAGGTGGGAATTTCTCCGGAGGGGTTGGTCAGTATTGGAACAGCTGATAAGATCAGCATCCATAGCTCTGGGTGTCACTCACTGCACAAATGGCTGAGCTGTTCAACCTAACTTTAGATCTTAAAACCCTGGATTGCAAATTGCAAAGTTTGAAGAGCTCATCTGAGCAGGCTGGCTGTCGGGCACAAACAGCCGGAGCTGTGGCTGTGTCAGCTGTCCAGTGCAAGCCTTCAGTGACCAGAGGCAAAGCCCTCGGCCTCAGGGGCAGGGGAGGCCTCAGTGCTTCGGCTGCTTCCACTTGTGCAGTGAGCAGGGACTGGAAACAGGCAAACAGAGCACAATGGGAAATGAAAACCATGGGAAGAACCCAGTAAAACAGAGTAAGTGGTTGCTCTTATTTCACAGCTTGACAGCAGATCCAAAAGTCAGAGCCACTTCTACTCTGTTCCACCCATATTAATGTTAGGATGCTGCTTCACTTTTTGCAATTTTTAATTTTGTAGGCTGGAGCCTCTATCTGACATTTGGTGCTTTCTCAATGCAGTGTGTTGCTCCTTTTTCAATGCAGCACAGAGAGGGAAGAACAAGCCAAAAAAACCCCCAAATAATCACAAAAAAATTCTTGCAATGCAATATTGCAGTATCACCAGTATTGACCAGGCCAGTCTAATCTGTCTAGCAGATTTTCTCCCTGCCAACTTAACTTCTGTTCTGCACAATCTATTTTTAACTGTTAGTATAAATTTGCCAGCCATCTTACATTCTGATAAATACTAAGGAAGAAAAGGGTGAAACTATTGCAAATAAAGTAACAGCTGAAATTCTGAAATCTGGGAAGACTGCCAAAGAGGTCAATTACATAGACAGAGAAAAGTTGTTAAAATAATTTCCATTTCACAGCCTGATATTTCAAAAAAAAAAAAAAAAAGGAGAAAAAACTTATTAAAAAAAACACCCCTGTATCACATTTTGATCTGTGCCATATCTGACAAGTTTTCAAAATGCAGTTATCACTGTTGTATGGAGGAATATGCCACGTTTGTACACAGTGTAGTGTGTGCACCCCTCTTTCTTTTCATCTGCTCCAGTCATTATTTCAGGGTTAGTGACTTGGAGTGTTAGCACAGAAAACATTTTGTAACATTTTTGATGTCAGCCGGTCAGTTGGCACTGATCATCCAGAATGATTTAGGTATCAGTAGGTACCAAATGACTTCTTAATATTAGCGAGGCCTCTGTAATTATTTTGTGTGTAAGACATTTCTGGTTCCTCCTGACTTGAAGAGTGAGTAGAAGTCCAGGCTATGGGACCAGCAGTCAACACCTGGCACCACAGGTACCAAACAGGCAGGGATTTAACTGGAGGGGGCAGTGGACTGAAAAGTCAAGGTCTGCTTGCAAAACTGCTCACCTCCATCTAAAGTCTAATGAGATTGGCTCTCTCCAAAGAGGCAGCAGAAGTATGAACTACACAATGCACAGGAACCTGGCAGACAGAGTACAGAGAACATGAAAAACATCCTGGAGATCTGTATTGCTGAATCCCAAACAAGCTCTGCAGCCTTCCCCTGCAAACTTGTGCTGAAGAAAGGAAATGGTATCAAAACAAGGAGGCTTAACAAAGCCATGCATGCTGCTTTCCCAGTGTCTAGTTGCTAATGGATGGCTATAAAGGTTAGGCAAAAGGGAGTATGAAATCTTTCTAGCTATATTTTTAGGACAGGGTAGCCCTTGCAGCCTTAGTCAAAACTAGGAGAGCTGAAATAAAGTGGCTTTTTAAAAGTAGAGAAATTTTCTTTTTGTAAAGCATCAGCAATAGAGCCTGAGCTTGTCCTTTCTCAGACTTGTTGGAATTTATTTCCTCTCCCAATTTGTCACCTGAAGAACTTGAATTTTGCTAGATGATATTGTAGAAAACCTGTACTTATGCTCATGAATTAAGTTTTCAGTTTTAATCACAGACTACTGTATGTTGTGTGCTTGCCCCTCAGTGGAAGAAGGTGACATGTCAGGCATTCAAAAACTGACCTTTGGATTTCTCTTTTAGTCTTTAATATAAACAAGAAAATGCTGTATGATTTCACTTTCAGTCTTGTATGTTTTTATGCAGGATTTTATCTCTTCTTACTGACTACATGATTTACATTTTAAACTACCTTAATTTATACCATTCCCCATCACAAAGAAAAGTTCTGATAATGCTGGTATTTGTATTAGTATTATATGTGCCATGAAAGATTAGAGACTGATCTGAGCTGCTGCCTTCTGCAAGTTCTGCTTTCTTTGAAGCATTTGTTTTTACCATCATCTGTACCTCATCTAGTCAATGGAGACTCTTCTAAAGTCTGCAGGCTCCCCCCAGTCCGTTTGTTGGATACAGAGTTCCAGACAGCTGAAATGGACATTCCTGGAAAGTATAGAATAGGAAGATGTGTTAGTTGGGAGGCCAAAGTCTGTGAAAACACACCTTGGCCAGGCACAGCAGGAAAAGCATTTTGGCCTTTTCTTGAGGCCTGCAAGGTGCTCTGGCAGATCACTGATTTACATACTTTTTGAAAAAAGCACACTTGAATACTGGTTGCGTTTAGAAATTAGCAATTCTTACAAAGTCACTGGGAAAAGTAAGACTTCTCCACTAGAATTCTCTGTTGGAGTGAAGACATGGTCCTGCATTTGCCCAAGCAGTGGTAGATGTTTCCAGTGGAAATCCATGTAAACCAGAGAAATCTGTATCTACCACATGCTAAAAGTATTGCAAAACAAAGCACTGAGCTACAAAACAGCTTCTTATAAACAAATCAGTGATTATTTAGAACAAAGCAACAACAAACTAACCTGTAGCTTTAATACTCTACATAATGACTCCTGCAGAAGTTTGGCAAATAAAACCCCATGTGACCAGCTATTGTCTTCAGTGTAATGTGTTCTAAGGAGAATGCAGTGCCAATGGCTACGTGCTGTTCAGGTAAACACCTCTGCCTGTGGGAACTACAAACCAGTGCAGGATAGACCAGTGTGTGCTGATGGTGTGAGTACAGATACCAATCAGCCATCAAAACTTAAGGGAACTAACTAATAACTTCTAAATACTGAACTTCAAACAGTTATTTTTAATGTTTTTATTGTACCACTCATTAAAGTTTTAGCAGTACTGAACAGCTGGGACACTCAGTTTGCACAAAGCTACTGTGCAGTAGTGTTCAGTAGATAAAAGGTGTTGGAAGTCCTTAGAGCAAGCTAATGAAGGCCCTGACAGAAGCTAGTGGAGCACAGTTCTTATGAATGATCATCTATATTTTGCTTAAAAAATAAAAGTATTGGGGTTTTTTTAGCAGATGTTTACTTAATGCATTGTGTTGACCTAATAAAAATATTTGGGAAAATGCCCTACCTGCAGTGACACAATTTTCAGTGTCATAGTGCAGTTAAGTTCAGTGAATGACAGATTTTTTTGAAGCCAAGTGAATTGCAAATCTTGTAATGCTTGAGGGAATTGGCTTTTCCATAGTGTGTGTGACCTGTTTGAACCTTTGGGCTGCAATACTGTGTGTGTAACAAGCTGTCCTTGCCTTCCTGAGGAGAAAACCATTGCAGGTGATTGACTCATGGATAACAAACACCTCCTCCATTACACGCAGGGCTGTGACATGAGGTGGGTTTAAAGCTTTCCTGAGCAAGTTAAAAGAATATAGACACAACCTCTTTTCAGAGTTGGATTTTATATAAGTTACACAGACTTCAGCACATTCACAATATTAATATGTTTTCTTTCAGAACCATTTATGATCCTGCTGCCACGAAGGGCAGCGCTCAGGCTGTTCAGTGCTATTAACACAAAGAGCAATTTACACCACTGTAGATTGATTTTGTTATGCTTCTGCCAGACAGGAATGGTTAGTAGGAAGCTAAATCCTGCTATTGAAAATTAAGGAAGCATTAAGAAAGGTGAAGTGCATCAACACTCTTCTGTAAAGCTATCCAAGGGAGAGCAAAGTAGCAAAAGCCTGGGTTCCAAATCTGTTAAGATGTTCAACAGGAGCAGCTTATTAGCAGAACAAAACATTCTAAACACAAGAACGATCCTTAGTAACAAAAGGATCCCATTAAATATCTGTTTATAGAAGGTCCAAGCAAACTCATGCCAATGATTAAGGAAAAGCCTCTAAAATTCAGCATATTCAAAGTCTTGCTGAGTAAGAGATACTATAACCTAGTGCCCAGCCAATAATGGGAATCAACAGGCCTGCTTGCCTCTACAGTGAAATAATATTTTAGATCATGGTTAGAATCCAATATTTTTCTAAAATTTGTCATTATTATTTAATGTGTTATTTTTCATGTCCATGTAGAATGTTACTCAGTTTTTTTTGATAACATTACCAAGGTCCGTTTTTGTAAAATATACATTTCTATCACTGCCTTTACACTTAGTCTTTAAAATGATAACTTTTATCATCTTCCAACCTCAATTGTCCTGAAGTCAATTTTATAGGATTTAGAGCAAGACTCCAAAATTGTCATTTCTTGATAACTTAGGTTAACTTTGTCACTTTCACGGAGGCGTCCCTCACTTTTAAATAGTACAAGTTGATTAAACTTTGCTGAAGTTGACACACAGGGACACACAAACTGGCCTGCATATCAGTCCATCCTAGGTCTTCATTATAGAGAAATTGACTGATAAAATTTAGTTACTGTGGTTTCAGAAATGCAAGTATTCAGAAAACTGGCCCATTAATAGGTATGTAGTATTTTAAAAGAATATTCTATTAACCCAAATCCAAGTTCTGAGGAAGTTCTGTAAGTAGCTTGAAAGAGCCAGGAGTTAGAGTTATTTGTTGTCCCCGTAACACTCTTGAACAGAAGGAGTTTTGTGGGGAAATCTGTATTAATCTGACCTGTGCTGTGCCTCTCAGTTACCTGCATGTCATAAATACTCACGTGGTTGTTTTCTTCAAGGGGCTTAGGGAGTCTTCAGCATGGATTATGGCAGGACGTTTTTCCCCCCTTGCTTAACTGTTGAAGAAGCCAGGCTCCTCATTCATCTTCTGTTATGTAACAGCATCAAGGCTTAGCACTGGAAGTACTTCTTT
Source organism: Gymnorhina tibicen (assembly GCA_013399875.1). Taxonomy (NCBI): domain Eukaryota; kingdom Metazoa; phylum Chordata; class Aves; order Passeriformes; family Artamidae; genus Gymnorhina; species Gymnorhina tibicen. Next base: position 1,153,993 of record VXAZ01000783.1, on the reverse strand, counting down.
TTAAAAGGGTTATACTGATGAGTTCTGCCTTTTGGAAGGCATAAAAACGATCACTTTTTAATATTTCTTCTTTCTTTATAGTGAATGAGATCATAGGAAGAGATATGTCACAGATCTCAGTGTCACATGGAACAACAGTGGCCAGCCAGTCTGCACATACCTGTCCTGGATCTCTGGAGACGAGAATATCTGATGGAATCCAGTAACGGATAAGCTAACGACTCAACATCCATGAAAACGTCAAGTTTCTCTGAATATTTCTTCATCCTCTTCCTCTTTAGACTTACTGTGCTTCCAACTCTGTGGCCTTTATGAACTGGAACAGTGGATCCTTGCAAAGCCCTTTTAGTGGGTTACGTTTTTGATGTAGAGACAGAGCATTTTAACTATAGTTCCTCAGATGCTGTAAAGAGACTTCTTAAAATGGACACACAGAATCTACACCAGATATTTTAACTGTTTTAAAGTTACAAACAAGCTTTGCTTTTTGCATTTAAATAGAATACTTTTATATTGTAAGTGCTTCAGATGTGTGGAGATGTTAGTTTGCTCTTATAATATTCACAGTCCTGAATGTGGAAAAAGATGTAATGCACATCTTCAGTGTGCTGCTTGCCCTTAGCGGTAGTATAGTTTGTAACTGATGATTTGTAACACCTTTTGGTCATTTTGGAAAGCCTTTAAAGCTTCTGTTGTTTAATTTTTCTTAATAAGACCTTCCAGTGGCAAATCATAGCTGTCATCTGAAGCCAATGCCACGGAAGCCATTGTGTATATGAATACTGTAGTGTTTTCTTTCTTAGATTCTTAGGAAGCAAAGCCAAATGTAGATCTGCACTTGTTTATAAACTGAAAATGTTACTTGATAGGCTGCAAAAAGACCATTCCATCATGAAAGTGTTGGGATAGAAATTACATTCCAAAATTTAACTTTTATAACTTTGTGGATAATCTTCCTGATCTTTATTAGCACAGGCTCCTTCTTGAAATAGCTTTTTTCTTAGAAAGTTACATTTGTAATCAAATTTGAGCAGTAAGATTTTAGATTAAAGAACAGCAACATCAAAGCCATGTTAGATACAGGAGAAAATGTAATGTTTGCTGAGGATCTGAATGTTCCCATTATCCCTGCAGAATATGGTTTTGAAATCACCAATTCAGTGGCATTCAAGTTTTCAATGCAATAAATAATTTGATCACATCTGTATCTTTTATATGCTGTATGCCTGACCATGCCACTTGGAAGTCCTAAGGAGATAACAGTTACAGTTCCTTAAATTCAGGCTGTTTATAAACGTTAGTTTGCTAAAAAGTAATTTACTGTGAATTAGTGGTTAGGCAGTATAACACGTCCATGTTTACTTGTAAAAGTGTGAAGCAGGAGCTACCAAAGAAATACACAAGATTCATCAAAGAAGCAGTAAACTCTGTGCTGTGCTCTGAGGATGCGTCTCCCTTATCCACATAATCTGATGAATTTGAAATCTGTTTGCATCGTTACTTAAAAATCTCTGGCCTTTACAATTCGACACCATAGAGAGGATCCGACACTGCCTGTGGAGGCCACACACATTTCCCTCCCCCAGGAATCACTCGTTTACAGAGCTCTCCTCCATGGAACAGACAGGGTACACCAGTCATGGCAAAGGAAGGGCAGCAGTACATAGAACCTCAGAACATCTAAGGTGTTCCTCATAGTTGCTCATTTGGGTCAGCCATGACAGTCTAATGAAAATTAAGAGTGAATTAAAGCAAAGAATTAGAAAATTGGAAAGAATATTTGCATTGGTTCAGACCAGTGAAATGCTAAAGTGTGGCCATTTTAGCAGTTTAGTGCATGGGGAGCACGTGCCTCTGTGTAGACTTCAAATGAATGAAGGGGTCTGACAGTGGAGAGCAGTGCTGAGTTATAGCACCTAAAGAGTAAACACAACTTCTGCTCATGTTGCATTTTGGCAAACAGCCATGGGGAAAACTTTCCATTGAACCTTTTGCAGGCAAAACCTTACACCTGAAGTGAAGTCAGTGCCCGAGCAATACCATTAGAGGAGCTGTAATCGCATCTCTGTAATAGCTGAATCATGAACTTTTAAAGACCATATATTAAGTGGGTAAAAATATAATTTTATCATGTACTTCCTTTTAAGAGTGCAGCCTGAGGCTACTACCTTGATGTTTCATAATTTTTTCAAACAACTTTATGCAAGGCCACTGTGTACCTGCTGGGAATCTTAAGCATCCTTTTTGTGAATGTACTGTTCAATGGTGCAAATCTTGGCATTTGCAGGAAATAATTGGCAGGGCTGGAATCTGAAAAGTGTGATATTGTAATTGTTCCTCAGCAATGGTGCTTTACTCTGTCCTCTACTCATGTACGTTAAAGATCTAGAAAAACTCCCATGCTCAGAAATACATCTACTTACGTTTTTAACACCTTCAAAACAAAACAAACCACACAATGCTGTAAACTATGTAATTGTCTCAGAGTGTGTGCTGGTGGCAAGGCATGTTCCAGTTTTCATTCACATATTGGGTCTTTTGCATTAACCATTGTTTGTAGGAGAATTCTGACTTTAAAGCTTTTCATACTGTATGGGATTTATGCTCCTTTATCCTGCTGGTACAGACTCTCCTTGCAGGTTCTCCAAGTAGCTGGAATTCGCACTGTACCTAAAACATAGGAGCCCAAACAATCCGGAGTTGCTATGCACTAAATTTTCTGATGCCTTTAAATACCTTGATGCCTGTAGACATAGAAATGCTTTCCTATTTAAAAATTAAATTTAAAAAAATATAGCTTTGGATACTAAAGCAGTTTTGTATTTGCCTTGTAAAAGCTTCAATACAAGGGTCTTAATTTTATTTTAGCTTGTGTGATAACGTAGATAAAGACTGTTAATCTTGTATCATTTTAGTGGTATAAAAAGCACACGATCTCTATTGGACTATGCAAATTTAATTAAACAACAGAACCCAACAACTGTTAATATTTTGTTGGCATCCGCTTCCTTGCCCTTAAGTCCTGTCTTCTCCCTGAGTGCTTTTCCAAAAATTTTTAATAATTTAGATTATCCTGAAGGAAAGCCTTAATGATGAGGTAGCTTTTCTATAAGGAGGGTCAAAGATCAATGTTTAGGAAAAAAAAATAAAGGGGTACCATATTAATCCAGGGGGACAGGGGTGAATTCTGAAATTACCATAAACTAGCAATCTGAATTTCTGTAGTAAAATTTACCTGTTATCAGGGGAACTGCCACCCTTTTTAAACCAAAGAATGAAAATAATGGTTTTGTTCTGATACAAAGCTTTGAAACTCTATTTTTGATACTCATAATGGATGTCATTCCTTGAGGTTCGGAAATCGTTCAAATTGAAGTTTTATATTTAAAAATGTGGGACAATAAAGATTAAGTTCTAGATGTTTACAGAGCCTTGTATTGTAATTTCATGTACATTTTGTATTTTAAACATTTTTGTAAGTTATGATTGCAGTGCTACTTGCAGAAATAAAGGGAAAAACTTGCATTTAGGCTCTTAAATCGTAGTGTTCAAATAAATAAAAATAATGCAAATGCATTGTCATTTATTTAAAATGCAGACCCAGATGCAGTGGGAAGAAACTCCATTTGTGATGCAATGGTAACCAGCTGTGCCAAGTTGTGACACAGGAAATTAGGGACATTGTTCAAAATCACCACTCTTCCAGAGGGAATGTCCAATCTGATAAAGCTGGGGGCTCAGATTAGAGCCAGCAGCAGTGAACCTCCACCTACGTAAGAAGTAATCAGCAGTGCAGGCAGAATATCAGTTTGCACCATGCTGCTGCTTCTCTATTTGCAAGTGTCATTGTTTCAATTAGACAATCACATGATTTTGAAAAATTCTTCCAGAAATTATTATGCAAAGGAGTTCATCATAAACAGTAATTTCCATTCCTGAAAGGATATTACCATAGGCAAGATGCAGTTAAACTGTTTCTGAAATAAATGTGAATTTCCTACAAAGTTTGAATTATTTGCCAAATCCCGGCTGATCAAGCAGTACCGGGGGAAGTCCCTTTGAGCAAAGTCAGGCCTTACAATCTGTATCTCATCTCGGTGATCTTGGTGCTACCGTAAAGGTTTTTATCTGCCTTGCAGTCTCTTACCGGGCCCTTTCCTTACCCGTGGAATCCCACAGTGACGTGTGGGACTGTTCCAAACCGAACACGGAAGCAAAAGCTCCGGCCTTTGGCTGCCAGTGCTCACCGGGCCGGGAGAGAACAGGGGCAGGATCGCAGGGGTCACGGCTCGCGCTCGCAGGGACAGCACGGCCAGGGCGGGATTAGCCTCCCTTAGAGTGCGTGTCCCGGCCGATTACCTTCGGCGGTGCTTTCAGCTATAAATACACCAGAAAGGGGATGCTGAAGTGCCACCAACCGAATGCCCGGTAAATATAGCCAAGGTTTAGTAAAAATAGCCCCGGCAGTTTGAAAGCTGTTCACATGTTTTGTAGGGTGATTACCCAGGGTATAATTAGCACACACCGACACCAGCAATAAGACATTGACTGCGTCTTCTTTACCGTCAATTCAAGTCGCCTTTCAGATGCAAATAGGCTGGAGGCGGCTTCGCTCGGACTGATGGGGTGGGACGGGAGCGGCTCTGCAGGCACGCCAGGGCGGGTAAAGCTGAGCACTGACACACACACGGCTGTTGTTTATTCCAGGCAGGGTGAAAACGTCGATTCTACCTAGCAAAACACTCTTTTGGTATTTCAGGTAATCAGAGAGAAGGAATGTCCTGTAAAGTCAGCTCCTTTAGAAGAGTAGCCAAAATTTGTTCATTTAGGACCCAAACGCAAAGGAAATGCTGGCAGAAATCAAGGCCTTTTAATTCTCATATTGTAGCCAGTATTTCCTTACAATATTCCACAGCATTACTTGTGCTGTCTTCTTCCTGCTGCTTGTTTCTGGACCTCTTCCTTTCCCTTCCTAACTCAAAATACCACTGTATGCTCTGCATCCACCATGTGCTCCGCTGGAGTGAATAAGGTGAGGACAGAGCTGTTTTCTCCCCACCTTTTTTCTTTGCCCCTTGTCTTCAATTAATTTACAATAATAGTATTCAGGAACTAGCCGCTGCTGTAGTGAGTGACGTATTAAGGTATGTAAAAGGCCATGGAAAAGAAAAAAGGATTTTCAATATATTTAAATTCATGCATAGTTTTGCATACAGACTGCTCTGGTAAAGGAAGTTAACTTCTATTCTGCCTGGTAAAAGCACTAAATAGATCAATGTTTAGGAAAATCAATTAATCAATTTTGTTTATCAATTAATACACAAAATGCATTGTGATTTGCATAGATCCTCTAAGAAATTATTTTACAATAACCTATTGTTACCTTTGTTAGCATTTGCTAGATGCAAAAGAAAACAGAGGGGGAAAAGACTAAGACACAGAAGCAATAGAAAAAGAATATTTACTTTGCAAAGACTTGGATGTTGCATGGATCTTGTTTTTGAAGAGATTGATCCACTAGAAGAGTCAGGCTGTACAAGTTCTCAAGCTGTTTCTGCAAAAGTAAAGTTTTCATTTCATTGGGTTTTTTAATTACTAGGAACTGAAAAAGATAATACTTATCTCTTCCTTGCTGTCATTGCTGTGACACCTGCTGGTAAGAGCTGGAAGAATGTTTGTAGTCTGTGCTTGTTCTTTTCTGTAATTTTTGGTCAAAGAAAAGTGATGCACCTAAGGAGGACTTGATATGAAAATGTCACTTGGGAATGCAGTGCTGGATAATCAGTGGTATCATATGAAATAAGTTGGAGGGAAAAGGGAACAGCTACTCTTACGAGTTCCTGTGACAATGGAATGATAAATGACTGATGACTTAGAAAGGTCCTTCTTGTAATAAAAAGCAGGAAAGACAAGGAAGCAGTGTGCTGAAAATCCTGACGGTTGAGAAGGCAAATATTTTCTAGAAAACCGGCAATTATAAAAAACAATAACCACCCTCCACATGAACAGCTGCAGCATCTCTCAATAAACACCTCTGCACATTAACGACTGCAGATTCTTGTATCAAAGACACAAGTTCCTAAGCCCAGCTTCTCCACATACCAGAGGTGCTGGCTGTAACACCAATGATTTAGGCTGGCATAGAGCATTTTTTAGGACAAGGCATGAAAGAGCAGGGCTGCCTTCCTAAATTTAGTACAGCTTGGTACAAAAGGTGTGATGGATTATTCTCTGCCAAGGTGGCAACACCACTGCAACAAACGCACAGCACAGAATAGCTGAGCGTTGTCCTACACGCATCATAAATTTTTTCTCACGGCAGTAAAAGGATCTATTTGTAAATATCCCATGAACTCCCTGGTGTATCCACTAGCCAAGTTGTTCTTGCAATGTGTTGGAAAAGGACAAGACAAACTTCTAGCAGTCAGTATGTCACTGTTTTCAAGTAAGAAATTCTCTAAGTATGATGCAAGAACAGATTTTTCCAGTCTTCTGTCATTTGAACAAGTGCCTCCAGAGCTGCTGCACAGCCTGTCCAAAGCACTGGTTTTCTAAGATTTGATGAATTAAGGCTTACTTTCAAGGTGTGCCATTTTAAGAATTGCACAACAACCATTTACAGGTCAGAAACAGTTGCAGTTGACAGCAGATGTGCAGATTTCCAGTTTAACTGCCACTGGTTCAACTTTACCCTGTGTGTTTTCTAGGCAGGGTCTCCATGTGGGAGGGTTGCTCACAGGACATTAGTCCTCATACCTGCCTGTCACAGCAGCTCATGCTCAGGTCTGTGCTGTGTGATCAGTTCCTCCTGTAATTGTTTCTGTCTCCAGCAGCACTGATCAGCACACACTGTTTTGCCAGTACATGCATTTTTGCATTTCCATGTTCCCACCATTTCTTCCCTTACCAGGAATAAAAACTTGCTAATAAAATCTTCAACAGAAAGCAAATATGAGAGGTCAAGGATAACTTTATTCAAGTAACAGCAAATACCACCCTGTGACATTTGCCTGGCTGTAGTCACAGTAGCTGGAGGAGGAGTACAAGCCATCAAGCCAATAGGACAAATAAGGCAATACTGAAACTGAATTAAGTGCTACTATGGGACTATTTTTTTCTAAGGATATGAAAAAAGAAGCTATGCCAAGAATGTCATCATTGCTGTCTGACCTCACCACTGACAGAAGTTCTAATGGAAAAGTTGCACAAACAATGAAGGATAACAAGCAATCCAACACTGGCCAAATGCGGGGCTGAATGACATCGCGGCTTGGAGAGGCACAGCCATACATTTTGTGGCTGTCAGCAGAGTTTGCTGAGAGACTCAAATGCTGCTTGCCCGAGCCTAAACCCTTTGGAACTAATCCAGCTGCTAAAATGACACTGGAGACCAATGTTTCCTTAGCTAGAAAGAGGAATACAAAACATACAAAAGACAGAGAAAAGGGGAAAAAGAAAACAGAGAAAATATTTTGGTTACTGAGCAGGTCTGTCTCCAGTTACAGGCTTCCACTCCCACAAAAGGCTGACCTCAACTACTTCATAGCAGAAAGCAGGAAAATCTCTCACAAAGTTCTTTTTAGATATACTTTTTAGATAGCAGTAAAGCTGCAAAAACCATCTTTTAGATAAGCAACCGTTGAACATATCACTGGCTAAGCAGGGCATGTTCTAATGTTAATTGTTCAGTTTTTCTGTGCTATTTGTGCCCTCCCACCCGGACTCCCCCACAGGGACTGTGCCTTCATGACTTTGTATCATTTTCGCATCTATGACACTAAACTCAGTATTTTTTCCAACAGCACGTGAACTCTTAGCAGGTCAAACACCATCTGGACCAGATGAGTAAAATGGAATTCTACCACTTAATGACAAAAAAAAAATCCTGTTTGGTTGGAAGGACATGACCTAAAAACAGTACAATTCAGAGTGACATTAAATATTGTATTTAAACAGCCACTCAGTCTTTCATAATCAGAGTAGAAAAAGTTTAGAAAACAACTAAATGATATCCTTACACTCAGCTTGTAACATAATTTTCAAGCTACCCAGTGTTTCTTTCATCCAAAATACACTCGGATGGCCTATGCATCACTGAAGGCCACTTTGCAGACAGTAGAGATGTGCTGCAGATGGGCCCAGCAAGCAGAATCAGCACTGGCTCCATGCAACATAAAATATCCTCAGGGGTGAAGTTAACAAAAAAGAAATCACGTTATTGAGATTCAAGGAGCTCAGTTGTTCAGCTGTTCTGGAAGTGTCCCCCAAGCTCTCAAATTTGTTTAAACGAGCAATCACTGTGAAATCTTCATTTGGGGTTACTGACACTCTCTGAGTCACATAGATACCATCAGGACCCTGCTCTCAACAGCAAAAGGACTTTTTTTAGTATTTTTTTTTTTCAAGATGGCAAATTGCAGCTTGGGGGTGGGGCCACGGGTGTTATAACATTTAATTCACATAGAGATCCTACGTAGTTCTAATCCCCCCCAAGAAAAGTCAGGGATAAGAAAAAAGGTGACAAAAGACAAATCTCTGGAGTCTGTTTTTCTGGCAAATGAAGTGTGAGTGCTCACAAAACACACACCTGAATCCAGGTTAGACTTTGTGAGCTCCCCAAAGGCACAGAAATTCGGCTTAAAGCAAGAAGTTAATGGCAAACCAGCTTTAGCTTTCTATTTGCATCTGAGAAGGAGGTTTAAGATCACATGCAGTTTGAATTATTTCTCTCCATTTGTGTATTTTGAATCACTTTACTCTCAGTAGGACTCCCACAAAACAAACATAAGCAAGCAGGAATAGGAGATGAAATCTCACATGCAGAAAGGTCACTGAGGGAAACAGCTTTGGATTGCCTGCCCTGAACCAACCAGAGCTCATCAGGAGGTTCACAGCCTCCACAGTGTCCCCCTGTACCAAACTCCAGTGAAGTCCCCGCTGCTTCTGTGTCTGATTCCTGCCTGGACTATCTCACAGACAGAAGAGGCAAATGGCTGACAGCGAACCAAGGTACAATGAATCCAGCTGAAAGCAAAGCCTGAATTTCTGGTAGCGCTGCTAATTCTTCACCACAGGGCTGACCACAGACGAGTTCAGGGGAGATTAGCTTGTAGAATAAGAAAATGCTGGGAAGCCCATGAAGGAGAAAAGGTTGGAAATCCGCTCCCCCCGAGTGGTGCGCGGTAGTGTCTGGTCCCTCCCAAGAGCCGGCAGTAAGGTGACATAGCCACAGCGCCGCTTGCAGTGCACAGACTGGCACAGGGCCTCCGTGGAGCTGTTCCACAGCAAGGGGCGGCATCTATGAAGGCGGAGAATTCCACACCTCATTGAGGCAAAACACCTGAGCAATTTAGTAAAAGAACTGATGCTTAATGGGTGGAAACGTTTACATAAATATGGAAGGGAAACAGCATTTATTGTAACTAAAAGGGTGTCCCAATTCTCCTACTCAAGAAAAGAGTAGGATCTGGAAGAAAGGGGGTATCAGGTGAGATTAAACCTGTATAAATCTTCTAGAAGACTTGAAAGCAAATAAAGGCTGTAAAGCAGAAGACACCCCATCAAAAATGTGAAAGACACAAAGGCTAAACCCTTTAGTAATGTCATCAGAAGGGGAAAGAGCAAAACTGATTACTGCACCAAGAGAGAGCTTTCTCACTCAGTATAAATGCAGCCAGACTAAACATGGGGCTGGTTGTTTATCTGTTTCTACTCCTATGTCTTTTTTTAAAAACAAAACAACAACTAACCTGATCACTCTGAGCATTATGATTAAACACAGATTTACAATCTAAATCACACTTGGCTCACTCTAGTTAAAGTAATCTGGGTAACTGCAAGGCATTCCTTATCCTCACACATGGTGAATCTAAAAACTGAGACCTCAGGACATTTTAGGAAGTGACCCAGCCACCAGTACTTCATCCACTCAGTTGAAATACCAACAGAGCAGGTTCCCCATTCAAAAGGCACAACTCCAGGAAGAGTTGCAATACATGTGCCAGAGAAGCACAGATCATTCCTAGTAGCTGTTGGCCATACTGGAGGCTCCCTGCTGGGCATTCAGTTTTTGAAAATACACTAGAACTGCAAGGCTCACACAGGGCACAACATCACAGCACTGAACAAGCTTTGGTAAAATACACGGATATCTTAGGCTGTGCTAATAATTCAGTATCATTGTACCATAGACAATTTGTGCTATAATTTTGTTTTAACCCACTTTCTATTGTGAAGTACTTCAAATAAATGCAAAAAACCCCATGTTAGTCACCAAGAAGAGAGTCTCCACTCAGCTGGAATGCAGCAAGTGTTTAATATCTAAAAAGTCAAGATTCAAGAAATATCATGGTCAGCTGAAATAAAGGCAAGTTTCAAGTAGGTATTACATAATTACCTGGGTTTGTGCAGGCCACTAAGGTAAATGTTTTCTTAAGCAATCATCATGTGAATTCTGAGTTATTTTCCACTATGTCCCACAGAGATAACATAAAATCTCTGTTAAGTACTATGATCTCCAGTTCCCAGAACTCAATATATGTTTTGGTTGACATTTCAGGTCACATATAGAAAGCATTTTAGAGTCTTATTGTTACAAGGTGCACCTTTTAATCCCAGTCTTTGCAAACATATTGATCATGAGCTGTTCCATCACCCATCTTTCCCGTAACTCAAACTTTCAACAGTTCACAGCTTTATCAGCAATTTCCCTCCCTACTCCCAGAAAAGTTCACCATCTAAAGTCAGCCCCAGACCAAAGGAAATTTGAGCTGCGTTTGTTCTTTCCCTCTCTGTGCTACTTAATGAGTCCATATCAGATTCCACTTGGGAGGAGAAGGACCAGTTCCCAGTTAGGATCAGGTGGGTTTGGGTGGTGCACTTGCACCCAGCCCCAGCTCTTCCTGTACTCCCAGAGGAAGAAAACGTGTGGGGAGGGGGCAGGACAGAGCTATTCAGGGGCTTTTCTTATCTGCAACTCACATCTACAATGGCAGCGAAGCCTCCTGCCAGCTCTTAGTTAAATAGCATTATCTCACTCCGTTCTGTTGCTATTATTTCATATTTGAAGTCCTCCTTTCCAGCTCCAAAATTCTGCTGTTATGAAAAGATGCTCGGGTTCACCTAATGCCTTATTTACGCCCCAACATCACAATTCACTTAACTAACAGATGGTGGCTGATGAACCCTAGAAATTTTTAACACATGCTTCTAGCTTTATTAATTTAAAAGTAGTGAATAATTTATATATAAACAATTAATCTGATGTCCCTCTCTTGTTCTGACGGCAGTAGAGAAGCATCCAAGCCACATGAAACAATTGCTTCCAACACCAGCCATGCAAAACTGCCCAGAAAGTCCTCTGTCTGCCCCCGGCCACTAAAGGTACTACCTGAAAGCCAGTATTGCACAACTGGTGGTTTCCACAAAACAGATGCAAAACTAAAGAAAAGGACACATGAAGGTGTATTTAAGAAAGGCAGCATTAATTCTTACAGAACAGATTCCTAGTATCCCACACTGAATGCCTCAAAAAAATTAAGTGAGAAGAATCAAAACAAAATAACCCTCTATAGACTTATTTTCTAAAAAGCAGTGCAGAATTTTGCACAGAAAAATCTCCTTTGTAAGAAAGAAGATAACTGTGATAAGAGGCTGGATTCAGAGGCATGGCCAGGTAAGACTGATGATTCAGTGAAGGCTTTCAGGCAGAGGAGCCATTTTGGAAGTAAAAAAACATGTCCTTCAGAGAAAAGGTGTTCCTGCTATAGTAGGGTTAAGAGAAAATCTTTATTGTTTGCTCAGTGTTGGGAACATGTAAATTATTCTCTGTTTTTTGTCTGCATAATTAAGGCTGGCCTTGGTTGGCCTTCCAGCAACTACTGTAGCCACTGCAGTGGCTTCACACAGCTGGAGCAATGTTTACAAGGGTTGCAGAGCCGAGCTGTTCTCAGAACAGGCTGGGTGGGCTGGGAACAGGAGGCACAGAGTGTGCTCACCCCGCACAGCAGAGCTGTCTGTTCACCAGCTCCGACACCGAGCTCCGCTCCCGGCTCCCCTTAAAAGCCAAACCATCCACCTCGCTTTGTCAGGCACCCCTTGATACTTCCTATAAATACCCTCCCATCCACCTGCCCTCCCAGAAATGTCCATTAAATTACTTTTACAGCAGTGCAGACAGGATTATTTATAAAGCTCCACATTAGCAATCTTTTAGGGAACGCTGCAGTAAGATAAATGCAAAGGCATTTTTGAAAGAGAGGAATGCTTTCCCATCATGAAGTATTATCAAGAGAACATTATCTTTAATACTTTGATAGAGTTGAGACAAAAGGCTGTATGTGTGCTTTGATTATTGGTCTGAAGTGAACTGCATTTACTATGTTCACAAAAAATTGCTTTAAAGACTCAACTTTCTTTGTGCCTCAGAGTGAAAGTCTGAACAATTTATGTGAGGGGGAGGGGATGAGTTAAAAAAAAAAAAATCACAAGTTGCTGATCTTATTCACTGTTGAGATACTATGTGGAAAACAAAGATAATTTTAGACTAAATATTAGCAGCATGCTTCAAATGTACTCAAATGTGGCCAAAACCAGATGAGCTCATTCCACAAACAAAATCTATACTTGGGGCATAATCGGAGCAAACCTGGGCTGTTGCGGTGGGCAGATTGCTGGCCCAGCCTGTGTGTGCAGTCCATGCAGGGAGAGGTTCAAGAGAACCCCACAGCAGATAACTCCCTGTGCAGAGCTTACAGAGTGCCCACCACACTGAACAGGGGATATTCCAAGGAGGGAATGAATACACAAAAACCAGACCAGTGCAAGACCCTTGAATGTGGAACACGGTCTAGGCCGTGCCACAAAGGCATTCTGGAAGCACAATCTGAGCAGCTGCTCATGAGCATCGCAAAGCAGGACAAAAGCTTTCCTTTCCTAATATTATTAGGTCATCCTTACTATAAATTGCCGCTTCCATTTTCATATCTAAAAACCCCAAAACAAGCCTACCACACTTTACTCTTTTCGGCGCTACAGAGCCACCACAGTGACAGGTACTAGTTTGGGTTGTTTCCATTTTACTGATGGTTATTTATTTGCAAACCTCACCACTGGTGGAGAAGTGAGCTTGAGATCTTAGGTTTTGTTTGCCATTCATGAAAAAAATCAAGTTTGGAGTGATTGAAGGGCAGCAAGTATGAAAGGTCTTTATGTACTTCCTGAAGCACAACAGCAGAACCCATTTAGGAGAGAAGAGAGGGTAACTGGTAACTCCAGCATCCCCCAGTGAAAGGGGTTGTCACAGCAGTTACCATTCTGCACAGCTGCTCTCTCACAACACCATCTAAACAGGGACCTGCAAAGCACTGCCTGTTCAAAAGGTACTAAAAAAGAAAGGTACTGGAAATCTCATCTCTTGGGTTTCAGTGTTCCACTGTTGATTTGGGGAACTAACGATGGAGTGTTTTTAATATGAAAATTCAAAAAAACACCCTATGGTTTACGTGGGTAAAAAATAAAAATGAATTATAAACCACAGAATCTTATTTTTCCTGGGTACACTGAACAATAGAGAGAACCATTCAAGTGGGGGTGGGGATGGCAGTGGTTTTGGGCATTCAGGAAAAAATGCAAGTCCTCTTACACAAAGAGTTTGCAGAGTTCAATTTTCAGTGGCGTAGTCTGCTAAAGAGCAACCATTTTTTCCCTGTATACTTCACAAATTTTATATCTAAAGGAAATATGAAACTGAATATTTCTGAAATCAAAAACAATACATAGGAATGAGAAGAATTTCTGAACAGAAATACTGTGCTTGCTAAATAGAATTCAAAAGTTACTCTAATTCTGTAATAGCTCTTCTGAAGGATTTCTGACTCAAATGCTGGTTACAAACTCAAGGGCTCCAAGAGCCAGGGGTGTCTGTTTCATTACTAGCTCCATAATTACTCCTCAGAGTTATGTGATTTTACAGTGACATCAACACAGATATTGCATGTTCTGCCTTACTAAGCCTTGCTTAGAGGGATGAAAACTAAGGTGCTGGCATAAGAAAAACTATTCCTTGGCTCTTCCTTCTGATTTCAAATCCAATTTCCTATTCTGTATCTAGAGGCTAAACCTCCATTTATGCTCAATGACAGACATGCAATGAACAAACTGCAATTGTATCCAGCAACCCCTCCTTGCCCCCACTTTGGTTTATCCTAATTGTCTCAAAAAATTCTAGAATCTATAACTTATAATCAGTGGTGACTACAGTTGATGAGACCAGCAACATGAGCAGAGCTGTGCTGGTAATTGCACTCCTGCTTGCCCAGCTTCCCGACGGAGCTGCACTCAGCTGAGTTCTGGAGCTGCCCGGCTCCAAGCTGGTGTAGTTCAATCTACAGCGCTCTCTGTCTGACTTTTCTGTTTGTGGCTTCCCAGAGTTACCCCAGAGCAGTCTGCCAGCAGTGCTGTCCTTTGCCGCCAGCTCCTCCCAGCCCGCCGGCAGTGTGGGCTAATGCTGCCTCCTCAGCACGTTTGCAACTTGCTTTTCCTGTTCAAAACAGGTCAGAAAATCATCCCAGCTCCTAAACCATTACAAGAGTCATTAGCCTGGTCATTACAAACCCTCTGGAAGCTACAATATCCAGCACTGAACTTGCTCTGTAGCTGGAAGACCTTCAGGCCCGCTCCAGCAGTGAGTTCCTACACTGCAGCAGGACAGTGCTGTTTTTCCAGAGTAGCTGCATCTGACAAGGAACCACTGGTGGAACCTGGTGCCAGTGAACACAATAGAGAAAAATAACAAACAACCCACAAACCCAAAATACTGCCTTCACTGCATTCACAATTCCCCCTGTTGTTAGCACACTCTCTGTGATGTATCATCAGGGCCTAGGTCCATGGCCTTACAATTTTCTTTCTTCCCCAAATCATCTCCAAAACAGTGCCCATAACCTGAAAATTTGGAATCCTTTCTTTTCTGGGGGCTTACTTCTTACAAGGTAAGATCAGGTTTTCTTTCACGTTCAAAAAACCCAGTGACATGCTGTTATCAGTCACCAGTATCTTTTAGCTGAGCAAAAAGATTAAAGACAAGCAGAAGACACATTTCATTGAAAATATGGAAGCTGTCCTCCTTAAAAGGGCACAAAATTTCTCACAAGCAAGAGAAATGGTCTATTACTGCCATGAGAACTACCAGCTGTAACTCTAACTCTAGTTTAGGATATATCTCCTTATGGCCTGCAGATCATCATCCAACCTGTGCTCCAGACCCCATCAGGAATATGATGTACTTGACTTTTGATAAACATTTTAGAACAATTTAAAAGGTAAATACCACACACACACACAATACACAGCATTGTAAGCAATCTGACAATTTATATTCCCAGGCATAGATTTCTTGTCAGTAAAAACTAAGCAAAACTGATCGTTTTTCTAAGTTGTTGCATTGCTTTTCAAAAAAAAAAAAAAAACCCGAAAACAAAATAACCAACCAACTCCACCCCAAAACGAAAAAAGAAAAAAAAAAGTCCAGACCTTTTCAAGGACATTTTAATTTAATTCTATTACTACAATTATTATTCAGTGTAGCTTGTGTGGATTTTCACAGTAAAGTTCACAATTGCACAAGGACTGCATTGCATCAAACAAAAGAAAGACACACCTAATCCAGTGGGAATGAGTCCCACATTCTGGGCATGTTTAACTAGGAGTTCCTTGGACTAAGTTGCAGTGACAAATGTTGCACTCCAGATAAGGCTCAGACTGTCCTTTCCTCACTTAATCTCTCATGCCCTGACCAGAGACGAGGAAGGAGCCGTTCCTTGTCAGCCTTTGCACTGTGCAGTTCCACCACACCTTTGCATTTCTCCCACAGCAGAGCTTTGTGTGCCTGCCATCCCTACTGAAAGCGGCCCCAGAGAGATCCCCAACACTGAATTAGTTCAGAAAACAGCAGGAAAAGATCTTACTCTTCCTGACAAACCCACAAGGTTTTATTCAATGCAGCAAAGACAGCTAAACTCTAATGCTATTCCATTGCACACAATAGAGATTTTTCCAACAAACCACCATCACTTTCTTGGAGCTTCTCACAGAAAATTCCTGTAAGACTCCCCCTCCCCAAAATACTTCATTTTTCCTCTCCTCCGTTATTCTGTTGCTTCCTTCCACTTCTCACCTGTTCTTGTGGATAGTAGTAACAAGAAATATAACAATATTTCCTCTGATTTTTCTCTTGCATACTTTCAAGTATTATTATTTTAAAAGTACCCAGAGCAAAGATTTTGAATATTTTTCACATGATTACAAATTCTAAAAGTTACATTTGCATGGATTTCAAACATCTTAAGTTATTTTAGAAGGGAATATACACACACAAGTGAGCCATGGCAGTAGCACATTAACTTTTCCCCTACCTCCAGCAAGCAGAAGATAAAGTGCTGATAGCAGAGAATGATTAAAACCAAACAGCAACAACAACAAAACCTTTTCAAAGTTACAATGTTGTAACAGCCAAGCTGGAAGGTAGGGACCAGTACAGGAGAGTGGTATAAACCAGAACAATTTTATGTTCATCAGACCTATTGTAAAAGCTGCTTTCCCAAATGAAAAGCAACACAACATGTTCTTCTTATTTTCACTTATTGCTCAACAAGAGAGGAACGTCCTAGAAGGTCTAGGAGCAGTACAAGGCCCGGTTTAATGTTCCCAGACTTCAAAGCAACAGAAATTTACAAAGACAACTCCCGTGTTTGAGGGTTAAGGGTTGTGGGTGGGAGTGTTTGTTCCTTTTTTTAAATAGTGGAACTACTGATGTGCAACCCCCCATGCTGCCCCAATTTCTCTTGAAAAAACTAGGCAGTTCCAAAATGTGGCAAGTGCTAGAGCAACTCAAGATCTAAACATTAAAAACCTCTCCCCATTTTTACGCTTCTTTCTATACTATCTGCACACTATAGTGTGACTGAGTATCTCACGGGATCCTCTGCGAGGAGAATTCCCAAAGACTCTGCTTATGGTGCTAAACACAACCAAAGGAAATGACCTGAGAGACAAGGATTAAAACCAACAAGAACAACCAGTTTACTCTCTGCCAACAGTAGTTTGCAACCTCCAGCAGTGAGGAGCTGAACAAACAGCCTGAGAAAGTCACCACCTCCTTGAGAGGAGCCCTGCCAATATCGAGGCCATTTTACCACACACGGGAACCAGGAGCCAGCCACAGGGCCAAGGGCAACTAAATCAGTCAGCAGAGCAAAGCCACAGCGCTCGGCCCTGCCAGCTGGGAGCAGGGAGCCATCACAACCAAAGGGTGGGCCAGCTGAGGCTGCAATCATGTTTGTTGCTACAAAATTTAATCGGTTGTAACACCTTGACATTATGCTGCTGGGATATGGTTTTCTTTCTTAAATCCAGAAGACTAAAGAGTCATTTTTGTTTCATTTTTGGCCCAACACAGTATGTTCACATTGGGGTGACACTTAAAGCACTCTTCTTGTCCAATCATTGCCACTGAATCTCTAGCAAACATTTTATCGATTCCTTTTTGTAGAGCAGTTGGTAAAAGTTAATTTTTTTCGACTAAACGCAGTCAGATACAACTGTGATTGTCACAATTTGAAATCAATTTGTGCATTTCAAAGCAACTGTATTGAGTACTAATGAACACATAGAAAACATTCAGAATAGAAAAACAAGAACAAATTTGAACAAAAGAAAATCAAAACAAACTAAAAAACAACACAATAAACTGAGGTCAACAATTTTATGAGCAGCAAAATGACGTCCGATTTTAAGGGTAACAGGCACCAGAGTATTCCCTGAATACACTGAAGCTCCGGCTGCAGTTGGTAACACGGAACTCCCGGCTCCAAAGCAGTTGTGTTTCAAGCCCCTTCCTTGCGAACCCCGATGGAAAGGGGACATCTACTGGCAGCAAAAGATACTCTCTCAAAGACACAGCTAACATAAAATCGACAAAATTAGAGCAGTACCTTAGTGATGTTTACCGAAAGGAAGGCATTTTATTTAAACTCTACTTTTTATTATCAGCAAGCACACAGAAAGCAACGAACAATAGCTATTTTTTTAAAAATCATGTATTTAAAGTAAAATGATTGTAATAACACAGCAATAAAAGAAATGACAATTAGCAAGTCTAAATTAACATACTGTCATCTTTATTTGAATATTTGCATTTCAACTGCATATCCAGCTAAATAATATGGTAGCCCTCACCTAATTATATAAAAAGAAAAAAAGGGGTAAAACATCAGGTCTCTAGTTTGGATTTTCTTTTTAAAAAACTTTATAAAATATCTAAAAAGGTGAAATTCTAAATTGACTACAGGCAAACCTGCAGACTACAGACACATCAGGAATTTTCTGCTTTAGAGTATTTCAAGTTATCCTTAGATGCAATCGGCTTTTAGAAGACACTTTTAGTGGTAGACTCAAAATACATTATAACAGGTTTTGTCAAATACAGTTCCATATAAAGCAGGACCCAACAGGTTAGACTTCGAGCCTTGCAGTTCATTTAAACTGACTGAAATAGAACAAACACTACTTCAAAAATGAAGGTGCTGAAAAGCTGTTTTTCTTTTAAAAAAATGAGGCAGTGAATTTCACTAATAAAATAGTTGTTGAAAATATCTTAGTTTACATAAACAAGCAGAACTTACAAGCCTGTCTTGGGCAAGTCTGCTCTGCAAATGAAGAAATCCCAACAAGAAACACCTGATGTGGATGCGCAGCTGCAACTTTTGAAACAGAGAATGGCCATGTCAAAGTCTTCAGTCTCATCTCCAACAAAAATAATAAAAATAAGCTATCTTCTCTCTAAGCTGGGCAGGAACATCCCATGGGATGGGCCAACATAGAAATAATTTCTAGGTAAAATTATCAGTATCAAGAGAATGGGAGCAGAAATGACCAAATGAATCATCTCCAAACCAGCACTATCAGAAGTGTGAAACTACTCTAAGGAATACAAACAATGGTAATTCTGTTCCTCAGTTATACAACATGGCAACACAAGCGCAGGTGAGGGAGTTTGCTGATTGCAAGCACAGGAGAAGCTTCTTTTTGAGAATCAAGTTTTGTGGCTGAGTGTGAGGACCCTCTCTTTAACAAGAAAAATCAGTTCACAGTTCTTAACCAAACTTCCCTTCTTCTTCAGTGAAACAGTTAAAGCTTTATGCTTTTTTAATTTTTCTGTTAAGCTACACGCATGTAAAGACAGTGATTCCTCTGATAAGGCTTCGCAACACTGCATAGTCTAAAACTTCAATCACAAGGAGTAAATGCATTCGTTAAAGATCAGAAAACACTTAGGCCTTACCCCAAGTTCCCAGCCCTCTCCAGTGATGGAAGCCATCATCCAAACACGTGTGCTGCGAGTGTTTATCTTCCATCCGTGAAGGAGAGCTCTTGGACGTGAAGCCAGCCCATCAGCTATGAAGGGTCTGCAGCATGATTCCAGGTGAGCAAGGCCGAAGGGACGCTGCTGCTGCTGCTGCGGAGGTGAAGCTGAGGGGTCACCGTGAGCACAGCTGAGCCGCCTCACCTGAGGGCCCGGCACAGCCCCAGAGCTGAGGCACGAACCCTGCGGGCCGCCCCGGCCCGGGAGGGGCGGCTCGGTGCCGGGCAGTGCCGGAACACTTTAAAGGCCAAGTCCGGCCCCGCCCGACCCCTCTGGCGCTGGAGCCGAAGCCCCGGGGGAAGCGGACCGCTGCGGCACGGCCGTTCCGCCTTTACCGAGCAAAAGGGTGAAACAAGAAGCTGCTGGCAGAATTTCATCCCCCGCTGGCCGCGGGTGCCCGGCCGGGACCGTCCCCTCACGGGATCAGTCCCCCCGGTCAGAGCGCGGTGCCGATAGCGCCGAGGTCGAGGGTTCGATCCCCGGGTGGGCCATTCACGTAAGGATTGCGTTTGATGGTCCTTGTGGGTCCGTCCCGACCCGGAATATTCTGTGATCCCGATGGATTCCTGCCCCATCCACTGCCCTATGCCAGCACCACTTTGTTTTTTACCGTTACTCTTTTTTTTCCCCTCTTTTATTCTTCTTTTAGACAAGACCGCAGAGTTTTAAATACGAGCAAGAAAGTTCAGAGGCAGAGCATCCCCAGGTGTGGCCTCTTGTCAGACCCCCACCCGAAGGGCTCTGATCCACCCAAAATGCTGTCACTGCCCTTGCAGTCATTTTACACAGATAACCGCTAAAAGTTACACACTGCTCCCACGTCCCACGTGTTAGGTTTCGCACACAAAAACACACAGCCTGGAACATCCCCAAGTTCACTTTCTAGAACTGGTTTCCACCATCTCATGCTAAACAGGGAATAAACCAGCAGTGGGTGATAGACAGGTAGGTACAGATTCTGCACAGTTTGTCATGTGGGCATGGGACTGCACTTGAAAGCAGAACTGTGATCATTGTCAACCAAGCCATAAAGGTGTTAAACTAGTAGGGGGAGTGTTTACATCTAAATCATGGCTGATGTGGCTGAGGTTCTCCATTCCAGCTCTGCCTCAGCTTGCCAAGGAAGCAGAAAACCACAAGTTCCATATGGGTTTTATAAGAGTTAAAATAAGAATGTTTCAACAGCCTGCAAAGCCTGACCAGCTGGACCATGGCAGACTGTAAGTGTGTAATAAATGGAATACATAGCTACCAAATTTTCCTCCAAGGCACAATGAGAATGTTAATTACTATTGTGCAATCCTTTCTACTATTCAAATTATGTTAAAAGTAAGATTTTTAGTAGACTTCACCAAGACAAATCTTGGAAACAGATTAATGCAAACACTCCCACTTCAAAATAATGAAAAATCTTTCCCTTAGTCCCACCCAATTGTGCTGGAACTTAATTTGGGAGGTTTTGATGATGAAATGGCATCTGGCATGAGATACTTTTGACTAGAGAAACAAACTTTATCTTGATATGGTTTCCTCCCCTTTTCTCCATTTTCACTACAAAAAGGCTGACTGGCTCTATCCCGACTTAAACGTAGCATTTTGGGTTGCACAGAGAAGCAAGTGACCCATTACATCAATTAAATGCCAACATGACACAATTTCAAGTTCAATACTTTGTTTCCTCTGGCAACAGAATGAGAACACTAAGCATGTAAACAGTTACATCATGTTGCCTAAAAAGTGTTGCACTACAAGAGAAACATGCATCATACAGATTTCTGGCTTACCAGGACATGCAAGAAGACAAAAAAAAACCCCAAAACAAACAAACCAACCAAACAAAAAACAACAACAACAAAAAAACCCTCACACAAAAAAAAAACCAGGAAAGTCGCACCACTGGCACAAAGTACAAATGCTTATCTAAATCTAGGAGAAGGGAAAAACGTGTAAGGCTTTTTATCAAAGACTGATGCTCTGGGAAAATACATTAAACAAAGTGTAAGTTACTTTCAAAAGGCAATGCACATCATAAGCATCTCTTTTATTTATTGTAATATAAAGAAGCATACATCATTCAGTTCTTTAAAGTACAACTCAAATTGTACACTAACAAAAAAGATCAATTCAGACATCCATGAACATGTCAACAACAGAATTCATTACATTTTGCTCTGCTGGTATTGCACTTGGAATGGTTCAGAAGTAAGGCACAGTAAAAACAAAGTCATTTAGTGCTTCTACAGCAGATGTCTTTTTTTAAACACATGCTACATGACGTAAAAGTACTTCTAGCTTATGTATATACACACAGGGAAAAAGAAAAAAAGCATGCACTAGAGAATTCAGATTTCAACATATCTTGTTGTTTCATAATATACAAATAAAGTAGTTTCAAGATGTAAACAAATTGCATGCACATAAACTAGAGCAAAATCTTTAATACAGTATCTGAAAGCTATTATGCTTAAATAAAAAAATATAACTTATTAGTACTCAGGTTTATGTGCCATTTTTGTCCTGTAGAGATTAAAAATGTGGGGCTGGGGGCAGGGATTTATGGGTGGGCAGAGAGGATTTTTCTGGTTTTGCTGTTGGTTTTAGTTTTTGCTTTACATGTTGGCAGCAGTACACTGGTAAGAAGGTCAAATATGGCTTTTGCTAAACAATGTCTCATGAAAACATGAAAAAGCACAATTGCGTTCGGGATCCAGCATCCTGATATTTTCCGGTCAAGAACAAAACAAAACAAAAATCAGTATGATCTACGCTTTGAACTGGGTAAGCCATGCATTCCAAAAGACTTTTCTAATGACATTTAAACTCTACAAGAATGAGACACTTTGTCAAGTGTAAACTCTTAAAAACTAAACACAGAAGAATCTGAATGACTCAAGCATCGCTTTCCACTTCAAATGCTACTGAGTAAGTTTGCCCGTGGCTGCAGTAGCTGAAGTGCTGTTGGACTCTCTTCAGAATTAACTACATGCCAGGAGCAGGTTTGCTTCTTTTTACACAGGTACATTAGAAATTAAGTAAATTAACTGCATAATTTTTGGTTTCACTTTATCTTTGGCATAGGCTACGCCATTTTTCAAATTAAATACAGGACATGCACCACTCTGCATTCCAACATGTCATGCTGAAAAGGCACGTTTGTTGCTGCCTGGGTGGCAAGGGAAGACTTCTTATTTTGCAACAGGCATGGTGTTGAGTGCAACATCCCTTCCTCATCCTCCAGAGAGGGTTGGGTTAGACCAGGTACAATTGTACACAGCGGCTTCCCAGGAGCTGTCCGTTTTTCTCAGCCACTGCCTTCTTAGCTAGATCCAGGCTTGGGAAAGTCACCAAGGCCTCACCACTGGGCTGGCCACTAAAGTTGTAAAGCATGAGGATGGAATCTGCTTGGAGCTGCAATGGTATGAGAAGACAAAAGAAAAAAACTGTTAAGACCAGAGTCAACACCTGGAAATGCAGCTTTTAATGCTGGTGCATTTTTTAGTGCATCTGGTTCACTCCACTGCTGTGTCCGTGGTGAAAATATTCTGGATATTAAGAATGAGGAGAAGGAATCAAAGATCAAAGGAAATTCAGCTTTTAGTTTGGCAAACAGCAGCAGCTCTTATTCTGCTGGTGTGCTGAATGCAGCGATGTAGACATAATTCTGTGCAAAAATTTTGCTAGAGAAGCAATTGAGATTAAAAGTTGATAAGAGGAGAGAGTTAGGTGTTAATAGGAGGTGAATGGAGCAAGAAATCCAGGCATTAATAATTCTTGTACTATGTGGACTACTGGCCAAGCGACAAAGGCTATTAAGGCATGTCAATACTCACACACAAAGTTAAAAAAAAAAAACAAAACAACAACACACATGCAAAAAATAAAAGAGCTGTATGAGTTTTGTGTTGGAACGATGAGCTGAACTCAACCCAAGTATACAGTGCAAGGAAGATTTTTCAGAAAAATTAAATAAGATTTGGTACAGTCCAACTGAATTAAATATTTACTGTAATTCCAACAAGGCTAAGAAAAAGCAGGTTAGCAGATGAAATTATTTAGTCATTGGAGTTGATTTACTTTGGAGGGCATTTACCCTCATGAAGTCTTTAAAAGGCAGTTCCAAACAGCTGAGTTCAAAGCAGACATCCCTGTCAGCCCTATTGTACCCCATCCATTTTCTGTAAGATGCAGGAAATTCTTCCAAGCTAAGTTTGGAACTCCTGTTTGTTGGATAGAAATGAATCTCAGTGAAGTTTCAAAACCAGAGACTGAAGGATCAAAAGCTCAGCATACAAGGTTAGTTTTTTTGAGAAAACAGTGTCAGACAAAGCTATGCTGGACAATCAACCAGTTTTATGAATATCAACCCAATTCAAGTTAAGTTCCTGTGATGTATGTCCTCTTGAGTTTATAAAAGGTTAAAATATTTAAGTGTTTCATTTCTGTAGAATTTATGTGTGTCTGGTATACGACAAGAAATAGCAGACTTCTCAGTTATTACCAATAGCATTTCATTCATAGATCATATAATATATCAGCTTTACATTCAAGCATATGAAAATAAAGCAAGTACATGCCAGAGCTTCACTCACCCGAACACTGAGCAGGCAGTAAAAATATTCTTAAAATATAAGCAACAGCACATTTTAGAAACCAAAAGGATGCATAAGACAGTTAGTACAAACTTTCTATCATTTCTTCTCAGAGAACTAAAGTTAGTCAAGAAATAGCATGCAGAAAGAAATCCAAAAACAGATGAAAAACATCATGTTTAAAGCCCGCTTCAAGTTTGGAAGCAATCTTGGTTCATTTCAGGGTAACACTCTCGAAAAGAGAAAGCTGTACACAACTTGGGTTGAGCTGCAAATCTGAGCTAAAAGATGCTCTGCTCTAAACCAGCTCTTTGCTGTTAATCCATATGGGATCAACTCGTTTACCATCAGTCCAGAATGGGACTGTAATATTGCAGCTCAGAGTCAGCTGAAAACACACATGGAGCACAGTTAGACTTCTGAGCACAGAGAGCTTTAAAAACTTAGTTTAAATAGCAGTACTGGTGGTACTACCAACATAAGCATCTGGAAATTCATGTTATAAGAATTGCATAGAAAGCAGAGAAGTCTACATTCTGCAAGCAACATAATTAAAAGAGTTAAATGAACTCCTTCAGTTTTATTTTAAGACATACGGAGTTTATAGATATTTCTATAGAGGAATAGATTTTCTGTATGTGAATGTGTGTTTTAAAATTAGATTCAGATTCATACAAATCTTTTTCTGGATTTGTTTTTTTTTTTGTTCTTAAAAGAGTGGTACCTGTATAATACTACTTTGTGCCACTTAGGATTCAGACTGAGCTACTCCATGAATTAGTCAAAGACAGTTTCCATGCCATACTTACTAGAAACTTATTGCTGTTCTGGTTTTCCAGTTACTCACCAGACCATACAGTCTGTCTGCTCCCTACAGATCCAACATGAGAAAACAACTAATTTGAAAACAACTGAGTTGCTGGTTGTTAGTGAAAGTACATTTGTCTGTGGAGGTAATTCTCTCCAGGCACAGGATTTGATTGCCATTTCTAAACTGAAAGGTTGTTCTGTTTTTTTCTTAAGGAAAAAAAAATGTACTGATTAATCAGTAGCATTTTGAATGGCATACAGTAGTACTGTGGCATCATGTACTCCACATAGGCTATAACAAAATTTCTGTAAGAATTATGTGTTAGTGCCAAAAATGAAGGCAAGTTTACTGTTAGCAAATCTAGTTAGTTGCATTAGAAAGTCACTATGCCCAAAAAACCTCTTCTGAAAAAAATAATGTAATAGTTCACATTGCATTAGGGAGATCAAGAAAGAGATTAATCTCTAGCCAGTTATATGGTACAGAAAAGACAAAGCCAGAGATCTGGGGGTTTTTGCACACACATTTGTGTATGCTTTCTAGCAATATCAGGGGAAAAAATCATCTTCTACCACTCTACTAAAAGGAAAATATTAGCCTGAAAGGTTCACATGAGAAACAAGCACTAACAAAGCCTTCTGGAAGTTTAACACACCATCTAAGCAGAACCAGGCAATCACACTACCTCCACCACTGCTGCCTCATCAGCAACAGATCACAGCTGGCCCATTTCCTTAGGTTAGTTGATTTTTGAAGCAGAAAGACTAACACCAGGATCCCAATGCAAGCTACTAAGGGGGAAAAGCCACAAGCAAAGATGTCTGTATCACCAAGCCCTTCTTTCCCTTCCCATTCACCTCTGGAGACCCAGGCTCTCCAGTCACATCTTACCTTCTTCAGAAGTTACAAAGAGTTACAAACAGACCCACTCTTTCGGTGCTTGTAACACACTCCTGGCTTGATCGCTCAGCTGAATTAGGCCATTGTAGTCATCAGGTGCATACTACAGTACAAGTGTGACACGGGACAATCAGCAAGAGAAGGAACAGTCTGGCACAGCAAGCCACACAGACCATCATTTGCAACCACAATTAAGAGCATCAGCTATAATAACTGGCAGGAGACACTGAATTGGACAGAAACTATTTTTATGCAAGATAAAGAATACATCAATTGTATTACTGGTTGTAGAAATAAAGTAAATGCCTGTGGGGAATATTCTAAACTGTGTATTTGAACCATTCCTTATCAAGGAAGGGAAATAGCTTAGATCATGAAGTGTTCCTTTTTCCCTTCTACTCATGAGATGGCAGCACCAGGTAACCAAACTCTTTAAGTTTTCATAAGCACAATCATGCCCCCAGTAATGGCTCTCACTGGGACGGATGAGCATCTTCCAGTCTGCACACTGAAGTGGGGGATTAGACCAAGTGTATGGGTCTCATTCACATCTTTTATGCACTCGTGGGAATAAGATGCAGCTTCTCTAGGGCAGAGTGGCAAACACTTGAGCTGCAGATAATACTTGTACTACACAGACTACACCAATGTAATGAAAGAAAATCAAAGCCCCAGCATGGATGCACTGACAAGGTAAAGTAGCATTTATGCTAGTATAGTATATTTCTACACTGGAAAAAGAAATAAACTACACAGTGTAACTGCATCATGATAGATTTGTAGAAGTAGTATATTAAAATAAAAATAGTGACTTAACAGAACAGTCACACCAACAAATTAGAACAAAAACCGCACACGTTAATCAGATCTAAGAATTATTTGAGATCCTGAATCTGAACAGTAATCACTCATACTATTGGCTTGGTACAAATATGACATATATAGTCAGAAAACACATCTTGGGGAATATGAAACATTGTTCTTAGCACATAATCTTTCCAAATCACATATCCTGGAAAGGGACTAAGCATTCTTACACATGCTGCAAAGACTACTTGAGGGGCTCCTATAATCCAGAAGACAAGAGTGTTTATCCTAACCTGAGTTGTAGAATACCCTTTTAGTGGCAAGAAGAGTTTTCTGTCCCCCCCCCAGATGGACTAACACTAATGGTTTTGCACTAACACTTTAGATGATTGCCAAATGCACACAATGTAGATGTACCATGCCGCCTTTCCTTTGATGTTTCTATAATACAAAAAGTCTCCTGCCAGCTTAGGGAGAAAGGGTATTATATCTGGGCATACAGGACACGTATCCATCCAAAGGGAAGTTGAAAAGAAAAATACCAACCATCACAGTATACACCTTCCACAGAAAACAATAACCAAGAGCCCAGAGA
Organism: Gymnorhina tibicen; assembly: GCA_013399875.1. Lineage (NCBI taxonomy): Eukaryota > Metazoa > Chordata > Aves > Passeriformes > Artamidae > Gymnorhina > Gymnorhina tibicen. The sequence continues at coordinate 1,126,871 of VXAZ01000783.1, read as the reverse complement.
ACATAAAAGGAAAGAACCCCCCGGAATTTTACTACTGAATTCTAGCCACCTTAACATCTAAACCCATGCCATTAAGTAAAAGACAAATATAAGAAGTATTTTCTAGATAGTCTCTGCCAGGGCAACCAGACCGTGCAAATATTAGATTTATCAGTTCCCAGACCTGCCCTTGAAACAAATCTACAAAACGTAAGTTTACTCTTTGGAAGGAATGTCTCAAGATAGTACACACTTCAGATTATCAGTAGATGTACAGTAGGCAAAGTTCTACAGTCCTACTCTTGTAAGGGACAGTATTTCAAAGGTTACACTTGAAATGCAATAAACAATGTGGAAAATATGAAAGTTGGAAAAATATCCTGCACAGAAATGTCAAAGTTGTCAGAGCTTAGGCAAAGACCTAAAGAAAGCGAAACAGAAAAAAGAAAAATAAATTCATCAAAAGACCTAGAAATAGAAGTAGCTTCTAATCAGAAGGATAGGTAAGAGATTGCAATCAATTAAAACAGAAGATGTACAGCAGTAAATTCTTCAAATGAAATGAAAAGTACCCTAACTTGCCTGAATAAGTACATGATTGTGAATCCTTCTGATTCTCTCTGCGTTTCAGAACCCGTGAGAACAAAACAAAAACGTCCAACCACACAGGACCAAACCAAGGATAAACTGGTTAATAAAGACATAGTATACTATACTTTCTCCTTGAATATTCCCTTTCTTCAAACTATTTTATTTCTTTCTTCTTCTCTTGCTGAGAGAAATATGGGACCATCTTCCTCTCACAGACTGTGCACAGATTTAACCGGGTCACTAACCAGAAAGTCACTGATTTCCATTTCATTTTTGCAGTTCCTACAGTGAACATTCAAAGCTCAGTCTAAAAACAGCACATACAAAGCAATCTAAAGAAAATAATCCAGTGCTAAAAAAAAAAAACAAACCAGCATTAAAACTGGAAAGTATATTTAGACACACTCCAACTGGGAAAAAACAGAAGCAAAGAAAAGAAAAGGAAAACATCATAGGCAAAATGGCCACTTCAGAAGGCAGCTGCAATTCTAGCCCAAACTACCCATGAACTTTATAGCAGAACAGTTCCCAAAGGGAACTCTCAGACTCTGGAGAAAAGCCTAGCTAGACTAAGCCTGAAAAAGAGAATCAGATTTGATAGTAGGTAACTGCAACCTTTAACACAAGAGTCAGGAGAAATACCCTAAACTGGCTTTGCCCCTAAAAGTACATCAATTGTACCATAAGACTGCCAATACAAACACCCACAGCACCTGAATGCTCTGTGAAAGAGACCACCTGAATGTTCTGTGTATCAGAGACTGAAACAGGTAATGCCTGTTCCTAAAAAGACAGAGGCTGCCACTTTAGTCTCTTGCTTCAAGCGTGGGAGGTAACAGACAGAAACTGTAACCACTAATTTACTGTGTGCTTTCTCCACACAGGCAACATTTCCAGGTGGGAGATAAATTTAGGAATAAAGCAAAACAAGCAGCATGCTCTATTCTGAGAGTGTGGTGGTGAGCATGTAATAGTGTCTGTATTGCCAGATGGCTTCCTATACCAGTAAGTGGGAATTCTTCCTTACCACATCCCCTTCCCTAGTGAGAAGGTGCAATGTCTAGGACTGGCACACAGATGAGAGGGTATCCCACTCTCAGACTACAAAGAATGAGATTTCAGAAGGAACCCAAAGGAAATAGAGAATACTTCTTTGTTTAAGCATGCATTTCAGAGAAAAAACCTTAATCCCTAAAAAGTCAGTAACAATGAAGTCTGCTGTCCTGATACAAATGTCGTTAATGCCCTTGGAATTTAGCCATCCATCCAGTTCCCTTCCTTATTACTGTTTTAGGCACAAGTCATCCTCCTCTGCTCCACCAGCAAGCCTTAAATTCTGGGTCTCTGAAGCCTTGGAGGATTAATATACTGCAAAAACTCTTTATAGCTGCAGACAGAAGACACTTAAGCCCAGTATAGGTTTAAAGAACACTATTTATTTTAAGCTTTTCTTATGTAGAAACATGGACACAAAGAAGTCCCTACATGTCCATCCCAGCTTTTTCAGCAAATTCAGGGGGCTTTAAAAAAAGTTCAGATGGTGACCATGGCCTCTAATTCTTAGTCAACTTCTAGTTTGGTTTTTTTTACTACTATAATTACACACAACCTACCTAAATAGCAAGTCTGCTTTCTAAGAACTGATCCACAGGGTCTTTTTGGCAGGCGTGAGTTCACTTCACATTCATGCCAACCTCCAAGGAACTGGGCATGTACTTCTAAATGCAAGCTGAATCCTAGCCAAGACAACAGCTGTGAACCAGTTTTTGGTCAGCTAAGACTATGGGCACAGCTAAACTACATCTGCTTTTACATTAACCTAACAGTTCTTGTCACAATACTGACTGTCACTACTTGCATTCTCATTACAAAAAAATTTTTTAAAAACCCCACAGCAACACCCTCCAAAAATTTAGCCACTAAATAAAGAAAAATAAAAACACTTTAGTGAAAAATTTTGTTCTGCTATGCACCAACTTCACATAAATCCATCACAACTACTACCCTTGTTCATTCATTATTTACTAGAGTTCTCTCACTGCTTCTACAACTGTACAGAGTGGTGGCCTAAAATAACACTGAGGAGTTTTGCTGTGTTTTATTACTATATTTGCACCACTTCTTCCTCAAACTTTACCCCATATGATATGAAATATGAGTTATTTTTCTGAATTCCTGAAGAGTCTCCTCACAATCCCATCCATGGATCCCTTACTTCAACATAATGCCCAGAGGCCAGGATCTGCTGATGAGCAGCTGGTGAATTGCATGGTGAGGGTTTTGTTGTCATTTTGGTTATTTTGGGTTTTGTTGTTTTTTCAATGTGGTTTTAGTTGGCTTGGGTTTTATCATTGGGTTTTTTTAGGACTCAAATCAACAGCCCTATTGCTTTACAGTACAACTAAAAAACCGTGTAATGTGAATTACTGAATCAGAGAGTACTATCTCTTTTGAGGATTACAGTACACTACAATATTATACAGAAAGGTGATGGGAAAAATTACCATCTCCCTGATTTACTATTAAAATTCTTACCAAGTTTTTCAATTGTTTAATCCAATTTACAATAAATACGCGCAAGCTGGAAGGAATTTTCACCAATAAAAACAAGAAAACAGAACTACAAGAAGAAATCGAGCTGCTGAAACACTAAACAGGAGGCTAATGCTAATGAAATTAAATTAAAATTAAAATACTGATCTGCAGATTTTAAAATTTTTTGGTTTTAGAAGCATGTACTGATGTTGAGACCAGCTTGTTGAAGCCCATGATAGGCAAAGTCTATCTCTTAAGAGGCAGGTCTGGTATGAAAAGTGCTTTCACTTAAGTAGCAACATGTGCACACATGCAATATACAGAGCCCATGAAGCCTGAAGGAAAAAAAACAGAGGAGAAGAAAGCAAGAACTCAAATTTAAACCCTGTTCCTTTCAGACAAGGACGCACAAAGACAAAAATCACCCTTCAATCTCAGCATCTCCGATCTGGTTCCCATAATACCAACACTGAAGTCCACTGAATACCAACATCAATTAGTCATACAGAGATTAAAACCATGCCCAAACCACTGATGATTATTAAGGGCTCACTTTATGAACGAGCAGAAGCATCGTGCAATAAATCCTTGGGCAGCAGCAGAAAATGAAAAACAATGTGAGGACAGGGGAGAAAAAAAGAAAAAAAAAGATTAGTTATTGCTCCAGAGATGTAATATTGTCCCATTACAGTAAGTCACCATCTCTTTTTCCCCTAAAGGAATAAATGAGTATAAAACTAGTATTACCACATGCAGGATTCCAAGAACAATTCAAAAGAATTCCTTGGTTCCTTTATAAGATTTTGAACCCGATCTCATTTGGACAACATCTTCTAAAGAAATCAAAGAGGTGACCAATTTAATAACAGTAACTGATGATGACAGGAGGTTGCAGCAGCAGAATATTGTTTTCACCTTGTGGCAAAATTTCTGTTCATCTAACCATTTAATTGTGCAATACAAACACCAGGAACTGCACTGCAAATGCAGGAACGAGGAAAATGGCAAACAGCACCAGACACAAAACTTCACTAAACTGAAGAATTAGTGAAAGGTAGAGATGCTTGAGATTGTCACTGACCTGTTCCATGCACAGACAGGTTCAGGCCACATTTTTCAAAGGTGCAGTTACACTTCTAGCTGAATTTCAATTTAGCAAATAAGCCCTCCCACTTAAGGTTTTAATACATCCACCATCTATCCACCAAAACTCGCCGTCAGTAGAAAACAACTAAAAGGCAAAATATCGATGGCTAAACAATAGAATGAATGATTATTTCTTGTCTGGACATCATGAAAGCCACAAATAACTGAACTTGGTTTGAACTCTGGAAATATCTGTGGAAGAAAAAGCTCTAAAATAAAACATTCAGTTTCTTTTTACTGTTTGTCAGAATTCACCACACTTTTTATGTGATGATCTTTTTCCACTGAAAAACTGAGTATGCAAAACTGCTTTCAAAACATAAATGTAACATTCAAAAAGAAGACACAAAAGGTAGAGCACTGCCTCTTCCAAAGACTCAAAACTTGGAACATACACATTTAAGCATCTGTTCTCAGTCTACATTCATTTGCACACCAGACATCTGGCTCAACAAATTAAAGCTCATTGTCTCTTAAGAATCTTAAGGTTAAAAAAAAAAGAAATAAAAAAAAAGAAAACATACCATGCCTGAATGTTTCCTATTAACTCTAGCAATATCACTGTTATCCAACTTACAGAATGCTGAAGGACAAACATGCAAAAATCGTTGCCTTTTGACACAAATCACTTATTCACTTGCAGTGGTTTGAGAGCCACAAAGAAGATTTTAGGTCAGGGCTTCCAAGTAGTAACCAAAAGGGCAGAGTTGGTAGCTGTGTAAGTGCTGTTACCCATAGGAGTTAAATACTCAGCAGAATATACCACATTCAATTATCTTTCCTTTTAGCAAATATGTTATGACAAAACATGGATATAGATACAATATCCTCTGAGACAAAAGGCGGAAGACATGGAAAGAGCCATTCCATGAATTCAAATAAGTGCTGCTGGAAAACAGCGTTTGTAGATGGTGCCTTTTTTTTTAAACTTACCAAGAAGATAAGTTTCTGTTTGCACACTTGGGAGCACTCCATCAGTCCATACAGACTGAAGTTACCTATAGTATATTTGCTATCAATACAGACAGTTTGCAATGTAATACAGCTTTAATGAAAGATGTTCTTGCCTGTAACCAAAATAATTAGCACTTGAAACAGTGTTTGACAGAGACACCCATCTCTCTCCCTTTGCAAGTCACCACACCCAGCTCACAGCTCTCTGTACTACAAATCTGCAAACTTTGCATTGCTGAAGGTCCAACATTGACCCTACCAAAAGGCTTCCACCACCAAGTGACCAGGACTGAAAACTTTTGGCAGCCCCCACTTTCCTGTGGCAGCCCCTTTGCAGCCCCACTCACACTGGGGCTCTGAGGTCTTCAAACTCAAACCCCAAACCCAGACACCAAATCACTGCTTCCAAATTAGGATTTGTTTATTCAATAAGAAGTAAGGCAAATCGTGTGCTACACTTCAGTCTGCCAGTTAAATATACAACATGCAGCTTGCACACTTGTTTGGCAATTTCCAGATGCACTCACTTGCTCAGTTTGATCTCCACTGAACAATTCTCAGAGATCTAAATATGATCTCAAGGAGAGGCACTGCATACTAACCTGGTACCCCTGGAAGAAACTGAGTATCTCCTTCATTCCTGTGTTATATGGCAAGCCCTGCATCCGGACTAAGGCTCCAGGCTGGGGCAGGATTGGAGTGTGGGTGGCAGTGGCAGCAGCGGCCACAGCTCCTGGAGGAGCTGCAATGTACCCCACCGTGGTAGGAGATACTGGAGGACTGAAAGAGAAAGAGGAAGCAAAATTGTTATGAAAACCAATAAGTAGTTCTACTACTCAGAACAGGCAAAGATGAAACTGAAAATTTAGATTTGAAAATAAACCCAAATCCCACAGAAAAACAAACAGCCCTGATGTGAATTGTTTCGTGGACTTTGTTAATTTCGCTTCAGCATCTCAATCTATTTTTAGATGTGAGAAAGAAGTGAGGGTAAGGAAAAAAGCTAACATTTGTAGTTAAAGACATAAGGAGTGGCATTTGTTATTTCACAGGGGAGTAGAAAAAAGTAGCTACAGATAACTTGTTTTAATATCATTAATAAAGACAAAGAAATAAAGGGGAGGGGTGTGTCATAGTATGAAAAGGAGGCAAACGCCCAAATCTGGCATTTTTGAGCCACAAAATAGTGAGTAATTAGCATCTCCATGGTCAAGGCCCATCTAGCAAATTACCAGATAGTCAAACTATCAAGTGTCACAAGCCTAGGAACTATCAGTGAACAAGCTATTTCTGGTACAACCCATGTACCAGACTTCAGTGACTCATGCTGATACCATCTGTGGGAAGGGAAAAGGTGGAGATCTCCTTTGCTTTCACATGTAAAAATGTTCTTTGGTCTCACTGATACACAAAATCAAACCTAGTACACACCTACGATGAGCCTTTCAGTATGGAAATAGTATTGTAAGTAAAAGAACAAACTAAGAGGTGCAGGTAGAGGAATGTACTGACACAGCTTCTCTTTCGGCCAAGAATAGAACTGCCTTGATGACATTGTCCCAGTGCCAAAAAAACCCCTGTTAAATATTAGGCCAACGTTATCATGAGATTCAAGCAGAACCTACAGAGGAGATGAACCCCACTACACAGCCACAGAGAAGCAGCTAAAATGATTTCTGCCTCTACTGCTGAACATCAAGTTCCCAGGATTGCCTACACCAGAAGTACAAATTTAAGAGCTGTTCACAGGTGACCACAGTCACCTGCGGCCCTGGGATGAGAGGTCAAGAGAAGCAGTGAAATCTCGGGCTTACCTGGGATAGTAAGCTGTGTAATTCATGTAAAGCTGAGCAGCCTGGGCTGGGTAGTAGGTAACAGTTGGAGGAGCAGCTGCAGAGGCCTGGGGTGTCCTGGTGGTTGGCAAGAGGGCTTGTGGCTGGTAAAGCGCTGCTGCCTCTGCTGGGATCACAGCTGCTGTTTGGAAAGCTGCATAAGCTGGTGGAGAAAGACCTAAAACCAAACCAGGACACAGCACCAAAAAGCAATCAGAATGGAGAATTCTTGGATGAATAGTTCCTCTCCTACAGCAATGTGATTAAAACCATCTGGGCATGATTGATGAACACTTGAGCAAAGACTGGTCTCTAGCCTCTCCCCTGGACAACTGGGGCATTTGAAATGAGTAATTCCTAAAAGTTCACAACTCCTAGAGCTGAGCAGCCTTGTCTATATGTAAATGGAAAGTAGGGAACTTCAGAGTTATTAAAAGAAAGCATAAAGCCATGTGCATAGAGAAAGCAGGCGTGCACACCAACACACCCTCGTGTTTTTCTAACAGAAGTTGTACTCTGTGGGACAAAAGTACCATAATAGTAGCTACACATGGGCATCCATAACTGCTGACCATGAGACTTCATGTATAAGCTTCCTGCGACTGCAAAAAGTATTATTAGGATTTAGCAAATGGAAGGGAGAATACCCCACTAGATCACTAGTCTGATGCATTTTGATTAACAAATACCTAATTTGTACAGGAACATTAAACTTGGCTTGGTGTGCAGTCAGATTGGTTTTATATACTATATTCGGCAGCTTTTTACTATTTTGCAAATACATATCAGTATCTGCTTTGTGATTTGGTAGTGAGACTAATTAGAACAGTACAGTAAAGTCCCATTATAGTTCCTCAGTAAGGTTCATTGTAATCTTAAAATAAAAAAATTAAAATCCATCCAACTTCACCGCTCTATGGTTGGTTAGTATATCATCCCAATGGGTGTTTTCCTTCAAAAATAAGCCCAAAGAGTACCTTCTCAATGCTCTGAGGCAAGATAGCAAGAGCACTCATCGGCAGCTGGAATACAGAACTTCACCCCATTTTAAAAATCCCTCTCATTCCAAGTAGGTTTCACTACAGGCAAGTCTACTGCAGAGCTCAGAAGAACAGTACACCCATAAAAAGCAAAGTGTGCAACAATTTCACTGGCAAGGCCTTGCTGCCCTCTACTCACCACCGAAAATATAATAAAAATGCCTCTGATCAGTCCCATTATTGCCCAAAGGGAACAATTCCAATCTTAGCATGTACACAGATGGATGATTATTGATCATGGCAAAACCCGAGTCAAAAGGTGAAAGGCCACAAAGCTTCAGCACCTACCACATATCAGCCTTTAGCAGCAGAGAGCAGAAGAATTGGAGACTTACATGGTAACTTACATGGCGGTGGGGACAAGCCACTACGATTTAAAGTGCCACCCATTAAAACAAAGTTCATCTCCTCTCCTGAACACTGGAATACTTCCACATAGCGGTCCTTCATCATTTTTTTGTGACATTTTTGAGCCACCATAAAGGCTTTGTCAGCAGATTTCATTTGGATGAAAGCATCACCTGACGGTCGTCCCTAGGGGAGGTGGGGAAATAATCGTAGGTCAATCTGTTATTAAATCACCCAGATTACAAGAAATGCAGAAAGGAGTGAGATCAAACATCTACTGAAAGCCTACATCATTATTCCATCTCTGGCTCTAATGACTCGCAACTCAGCAATTCTTTTTAGGAGCAGAAAAATCAAGACTTATGCAACAAGTGCCCAGTCAACACAATGCTACTTCAGTCCTCTGCAGAAAGAAACAGAATCATGTAGCATGGAAAAAATATTTGGAGTAGTCTCTAATCCAAAGGCTGTTCAAAGCAAGACTAATTTTCAAGTTACATCAGGCCACTCATGGCCTTCTCCACTTGAAATCTGAGCATCTCCAGGGGCGGAGATTCCGTATCACCTCTGGGAACCTGTTCAGGTGCTTAGCTAATTTCTCATTGTGATTTTAGTTTTTCCTTTTCACCCAGCTGGAATTTTTTTTGATGCAGTTTACTCACACTGTCTCTTATTCTTTTGCTGTGAAGCTCTAGGAAGAGCCTGGCTTTGCCTGCTCTAGAACTACTTTTGAGGTAATAGTACAACAGTATAAAGTTCCAAATCCTTTAGTGAAGTCCACAGCTACATTGGAAATTGATTTCCAGATCTGATTTTCTGCAGTCTGAAAGATATACCTGTCTGTATAAAATACTAAAAACTTCCTTAACAAAAAAAAACCTCAACTAAACAAATATAGTAGATCTCTTTCATTTGTTTTCTTTAATACCTCAGTATTTCTGTCATTAAGAGCTTATTTTTAACACAAGACAACAGGGAAAATATATCTCTATGATCACACCATTAAAACATATCTAAACCACAATTTTTAATTATCAACTTCCTTTAAAGCCTGAGCAATCACTAATCAAGTTAGAAAAACCTAATTTTGACACAAAGACCACTCAAACAACACAGCAGGAACCCTGAAGCTGACAGAGCCGCTATGCCATCTAACAGGAGACATTTCTGTTGTGTGTATATCCAGCCTCTGATTGAAACATGAGGGCTTTTTTAAACAGCCTCCAGGATAAGGTTATCATTCAGAGAACAAGCTTTATGCTCCCTAGGCTGATACACACACACACAGCGAGAAAAGCAAGGGTGTATGTAAAAGGGGAAGAGAAAAGAGGCAAAGGCGAAGAGAACACTGTATTTTCACAAGGTTAGAAAAGACTAGAGCACAGCCAAGATCAGGTAAGCTGCCCTGACTTCTAACCTGTTTAATCACTGCAAAGTTACTCCTCTCATGCAAAATGCTGTTACCTGCTGATTAAGGACCATGTGAACTCCGTGGGGCTTGATATCACCTGTAGCATCTCCCATAAATTCCAAGATGTCATCAATGCCAGCAGTGTAAGGAAGACCTCTGAGCCGGACACAGTCACGGATGCTGCCCGTGGCAATGGTGTACGGTGGGGGTATGACTGGAATGATGGGAGTTGGCAGAGTTGGAATAAGAGGTGTTGACATGTATCGATTAAGTACCTGTTGGCAAAAAACCCACAGAAATGGAGATTTACAATCATCTGTCTGTGCACAGAGCAGTTCTCACAATACTATTTCCAACATCAGAGAAAAAAAGCCCTTCTTACACCAAATTGCTGCAGTTAGTTTCTTGTTGGGCATTTGAAAGTTTCAAACTCAGAAGGGGAGAGGGAAAGACTAACAAATTCAATTTGCTAGACCCTAATAATATACTTTTCTAATGTCAATACAAAAAAAGTTAAAAGCCAATTATAGTTTACAGTATCTCAAAAAGGGAACATCTGAAATCACATCTGTGCTAATAAACCAGTATTGCCACATACAGTTCTTAGTTAAATCAGGGTAAATTAAAAAGAGTCATTTTAAAAGAACTGAGACCTGAAATAGCTAGTAAGTAAAAGCACTAATTCTAATTTATTCTAAAACCTGATTGGTTAAGTGAGGGTGCTTATTTGTTTAACCCCAGTGCTCATCTCCAAGTACAGAGTTTCTGAGGAAAAAATAAAAATTAAAGATAAGAATATAGGAGACTTTGATCTCGACATTTTCTCTTGACTCATTTCCAAATGACAAAAGGAACATATGACACATGTTGGGGCTTACTGCTGAAAAACATTTTTAGTGATGATTATCACAAACACATTCTGCTGAAAGAGGTACCAAAAAACAGGTTACAAAGCTTTAGCTCTGTCAAAAGTGATTTGGCTTGGGGAGTTTGTTTCAAGAATCTCCTCGTAGCACATTTCAGGCCAGCAATCTCTCTCAGTTGTGTGGAGAATATTGCACTTACTTTGTACTAACACTAAGTAGATGAGAGCTGGCTTTACTTCTTGTAATTATTTAAACAAGTAGCCTGTAATTTCCTAAGAAATAATCTCTTGCCCAAGCAGCAAAAGAGTTCAGGTGTCAGCCTAGACAGCTGTCATAGTGGAAGACGTAATGACATATTGGTAGAATATAAGTTATATCCTGCAAAAAGTGGAAACAGAGACTTGGTCACTGTGATAGAGTGATTTTGTTCCTTAGAGGATTTTGCTTCATTCTCTCTCAGGAGGGAAGTTGTGGGGGAGGGGGAAATGCCATATCCCAATCTTCACAACACACAGATCAGATTCTTGGCTGTTGTAATATCCGTATCACAGTAGTGGCAATGGGTCCAGAAGTGTGGATATTCTTTCCCTTGCCCAATCCCTTCTACAGAAAGCCTTCACCTGTCACATAGGTTGAAATAGAACTCTATTACATTTTTACAGCCAGTGGTTATGCAAAGACCAGACTAAATCTAATAGTGGTTCCCTTCGGAGCCACCAGTCTAGAAATATTCCATGTCAGGAAGAAAAATACAATACATCATGTTTTTCACAGGTACAAGCTGCTGGTGACAAAATAAAATGGTTTTACCCGTTTAAGAAGGTAATGATAGGAACTAGTGAAGGATAGCAAAAAAATGAAATATATTACCTCAGAAAAAAAAAATTCACTTCCTTTCACCAAAAAATAAGATACATCCTCTTAATTCTTAGTTTCCAAGAAAGCATTGTAGAAATTGCTCATTTTATGCACCCAGATTTGGATTTAATATTAGAAATTCTGTACATGGAGACCAGAATTTAAAGACAATAGTGCAGATTTTCAAGAAGCATTACTACAATACTATCAATCTACTATATTTTTAGAATTATTTTTGTGATTTCAGTCAACCTCTAAGGAGAATAAAATTATGCAATGATTTTTATTCCACGGTCTAGGGGATGGTAAAAAAAAAACCCACCCAAGCAGTGGCAGCTTTAAAAAACCCCCAAACAAGCAACCCCCCAAACAAACAAAACAAGAAAAACCAGTGCTGCACAATTTTCCATGCCCATTAGGAAAAATGTACTGGCCTTTCTTGACAATTTCATATAACAAACGTTCATGATTGCCTACAATATATTTGTGTGCAAGTGTTAGAAGAAATGTTTTAACTGTTAAGTTTTCAGTCACACAACCAATAGTTACAACCTGTTGGACCTCTGCTGCTGTGCTCCTGAAGAGTTCAATGTAACGTTTTCCAAGTATTTCTTTGTGCTTCTTAAGTGCATTCTGTGCATATTCTTCACAGGAAAATAACACAAATGCATCTCCTGTGGGCCTGCCATCTGGGTACTTGACAAAGAGAAGTCCCTCTTTCCCTCCCGTGACTGGGCACTCCGGCCCCAGGAACCCCAAGACATCTTCCTGAGTAGCAGTGAATGGAAGGCCTCTCATCCGGATGATAACTTGATTCTCCTTGGATAAGAACTGGGCCACTTCATTGGAGGTGCCTGGTAGGAAGATAACAGCACACGGTCAGCCAGGAACATATGGGCAGTGCTGGGCAGTCGGTTCCAGAGGATGCAGCAGCAGCAGCGAAGCATTAAGGAAGAATACAGAAGATGAGTAGCCAGCAACAAACCTAGAGAAGACCTAAGACACTACTAACTCTCAGCAATCTGTTTTGAGGGGAAAATCTCTTACTCTGCAAGTGTTTCATATTTTAATGAAATTGGAACAAAGATGAGTTAGTGTGAATTGATACAAGATATACGGATGCTTCCACTGCAAAGGCTGGTCTTCCTCCCAAGACCTGTCTGTGAACATCACAGCTCAAATGCTCACGGCTCAGTTTCAACCACATGAAAACAGAACCTGACAGGGTCAAATATTCTTGGAAGGCAAAACAGGAAAAGCTTCTTCATTACCCATTTGCATCCTCAGTCAAGGAAAAAAAAAAGAACTAGAACAACATTCCTATGAACTTAAGTAATCACACTGAACTCCAGCATCACTTACCTCCTGCAATTTTTAAGAATTCTTCTCCAGTTGCTTTGTAAACCTTAAAAAGAAAGAACAAAAAAACCCACATGAAAATCACAGTGTTCAGCTTTAAACCACACACACTCTTTCACAAGCAAGAGAATTGAGAATTGAGAAAAGAGAATTTTGGTACATTGAGCAAAACAGAAGTGCAGTTTGGTTTTAAATGAGAACATAGCCTAAAATATTCAGGTTTCTCTCCAAAGATTTGTTTCAAGTCACAACTTTTTACCTCAATGTATCTGCTACCCATGTGATGCTTGTGCCTTTCCAGGGCAAGGTCTCTCTGTTCAGAATTGACAAACCGAACCAAAGCCTCCCCATTTCTTCTTCCTTGAGAATTCAGACACAGAGCCACACCACCTCTGGAAGGTAAGGCCAACAAATATAAGCTTAGTCTGAATCTTTAAAACATTTAATAAATAATTGTGTAAGAATAGGAAAGGAATCAGACTTTAACACAAAGGTTACAGATTGAAAAAGAAATTGCTACTATCCACAATTTAATTTCATTTTTGTTGTAACAAAATTATACTTTAAAATCTGCTTCACTGAGATCGTGGATCTCATGTTGTTCACCACTTTCTCAACTCCCATGAAGATGCAAATTTGTCCTTCCTGTTATCTCAGACATGCACATTTGAATTTCCTCATCATTCCAAATAAAAAAAATTCCATTTTCTCAGTGTTGGAGATCTGGAATATATATATTAAGTGACAGGTATGCTAAATAAACTCCCTCTCTTTTCATATATATATTTACACATGCATCTATACACAGGTATACACACAAGTCATGAAAATTTCTTTCAAACAGTGCTTGGAAGTTTCTAAATCTGGCCTGTTTAGGAGATATAGAAGAACAATAAAGAGTTGGCACAAAATTAAAGCTTTTTTCATATCTTGGCCTTTGCTTTGATTAATGCAACAGGAGTTTCTCCCTTTAGATATTAGCAATAAATGAATGTATATAGGTTTTCAATTGCAAGTCACTTTTTCTTCTTCACACCTTTCAAACCTTTCTTGCACACCTAAGGCTGGTAAACTTGTTCAGTTGTCATGACCACAGTGTGGGAAGGGGTCAAGCGGGGAAAGACTGAAAGACTCTAGTGGGGAATGTGGGGGATGTGTGTTAAACAAATATTAAAGGAAGTTGCTATTAAAGGCAAAGCAATAAAGCAAGGCAAATTCTCCTTATCTTACTTGGCAATGTTGAGTCCTTTGAAAAATCGAGCGATATCCTGGTCTGAAGACTGCCATGGCAAACCTCTGGCACGTATTACTGTCTCACTGTCCACAGTTTCAGATTTACTACTGCACAGAAAAAAAAAAAAAAAAAAAAAAAAAAAAGAGAAGCCAAAGTAAGCTTTAACCCTTTAATCTAGGTTTTCCAATATTTTACCAAATTTCAGATTGCAACTAATTGAATTGTAAATTGGGAGCATATTTTCTCTTGAGATTCTTCTATCTCCAGTACTCCTTTCAATAAAGAAAGGGAAGATAACTTGGAAAATTCCTTTATATCTACAACATTGAAGATGCACAATGTTGTCACCACATTGCAGTTCCTTAAATAAAAAACCAGTAAAACTGCCTCGATGTAAGGTAATAAGGAAATGGATTAATTTTATTTGAAAGATCCAGATATCCAAACAATACAAATTACTTATGCCTGAGATATTTCATTATCTGGTGACTGCAATGCATTTGTAAAGAATGAACCATCCTGTTCCTTCCTCCCTTAGCCCAACACCCAATTCAGCATGTAAAACAACTTTGGGAAGCACCACACAGCTCAGCTCGTATAGGGTGCACTGGCCATCAGCTCTGTTGACTTAGGGAAAGTTCACAAATATTTCTTCACCCCAAGTAAGATAAGCCAGCCTTGCTGCCACACAAAACAGAAGCAAGAGAACAAAGAGCATTTAACTTGCAGTGACTTTAAAGAGATGGACTAAAGTACAGCATTCAGTGTGCCAGCCACAGTCTGTCTGCACTGGAGTGACTGCTGAGTACACTGTACTGTTCTCAGGAGCCAACCTGCTTTCACATGACCGTGGGGAAACATTCACAAGCTTTCCTTGCTGTACACAAGACTCATCTTTGCTTATACACAACCATGACAAGGGCACTTACCAAGGACCTGTTTCATACTTGTATTTCACAGTTTCAGGCTCAGTAAATACGTGATCTGTGACAAAACAGGAAGTTTAAATATAACCAGGGTCAGAGATTACTTAAGAATGACAGTACCACTGCCAATTCTTTCAGAAAAGAAAGATTTCAGCATTCAGTATAAATAGTTAACTTACTACAACCTTCTGAGAGCATTCTGAAAATGATAGCCACCATGGTCTTCACTTGCCACACGCCAAAGTCCTCCTCTGCTTCATCTGTCCCTAAGCCTAGATCTAATAAGGTGATTATAGAAAATAACAGACTTGCATAATCCTTTGCAAACAAGCCATAAGGCTTTCCTGATATTAACACAGAACTAGTAATCAAATGTACTGGTCTTAGTGGGGACGTGTGACTATTAGACATGTTATTCTGCTCATAAACTGGTTAATATTCACTTTAACAGTCAACAGTTTGAAAACTATTGAGAGCTTACATAATTTCAGTGTTAGCAGTTCGGAAAAGAAAAAGCTGAGTAAGTTCCTAACACTTTAAACATAACTGAACTTCAATCCCATTCAGATAGGCTACAACAATCCTTTTAATTTGAATTTAGATGCAGAGTATTGCCTGGGTTTTGGTTTTGCTTTATTTTAAACTCACTTCAGTCAGGATCATGCAAGGTAACTATTACCTCCGAACAGTGGAAACTTGCAGGCCAGCTGGTGGTGAAAAGGCCCACTGACAGCTCAGCTTTTCCTTTATGATCAAGTACCAATGCAAGTGATGTTTTTCTTTGGCACATTTACTAAATATGGTTTAGAAATCAGTTAGACTCAATTTGGGAAAAAAAAAATTACAAGCAGAGCCACTCCCCCAACACACATTCTTTTCACTTTACCTGTGAGTTTTTAAAACCCACATCTTGTTTTATTCTTCTAAACTCTGTAACAATCAGAGATAAAACTTAAGGAAGCTTAACTGATTGTGGTATAAAAGCTGCAGCAAAAGGATACATTCTGCCATAGTCTTGATAGTCTGATCTTTCACGGCGGCTGAACTAGGGTAGCAAGTGTGAAATTCTTTGCGCAGATCATAAAAGGAATAGAAGCAGTCTGACAGCAGGAAGTTCTACAAGGAAGGCAAAAATGTTTCTTTTGTACATACTATCCCTTTAAATTTCAATTAATACTTTTGAACTGAATGAGGCACTCTCAAAAATCACATAGTTGCACATCACCAGCTTGTCAGTGATGGGGCAGTTTGGTTCCTTTGTAACACAGTTCAAATTCCACAACTCTACAGAACTGGATCTCTACATGAACAAAGTCAAATAGCCTCTGGGACTCAGACCCATGCAAAGCAGCCGGAGAGGATGGCTGGGAAAAAAACATTTTAAAATATCTAGGTTTTGCTGTTTAATTCCCATTTTGGACACTCTATTTTATCTTTTGCGGCTACACTGAAAAGCAGAATTGTACCAAACCGTGACAACAAATTTTAAGTAACTATTGTTACAGAATACAAAATATCTTTCAGCAACTTTCAGAAAAAAACCCTACAACTGGCCAGCTCCTTCCATTTCAGCAGCTCTTATTCTTGTGGGTTTCCTGCAGACCCTGCTAAGCCAGCAAACTCAAGAGCCACCACCTTGCACAAAGGCAAGGTTCTCCTCCCTGTGCATGACAGGCTGCTCTAAACCCTCCAGGAACTTGGGGCAGAAACTGCTGCTTCATGTGGGAGTAGCACTAAGCTGCAGCTCTGATTTCCACTGAATAAATGCAGATGGGGAACCACTGCCAGACCACATCACAGCCTGTGTGCTTACCCTCCACAGGACACTGGTTTAACACAAGCCTAAGCAAAGTAATAGTTCTCCATCACTTCTGCTGAGGTTAGATCTGTACCTCTGTTTCCACTTCACACACAGAATTCAAAGTACTTGTATTGTTCCTATCCTGTTTTTCCTCATTTTCCTCTTCCTTATGCTCATCTGGGAGTCCAAGTAGTGTGGCTGACTTTCAAGAGTAAGTCCCTAAAATAACTACTCTTCTGCTCAGGGTTGAGGCGGGGAGGGGATCATCTTCAATAGCCTTGGAACACTCTAGTTCCCAACCTAGAATTGTGTCACTCCCCTCCCAGTGCTGCCCCTCTGCACCAGTTCCGATCTTGTACCTTCTTGGATGTTTCTGGGTGGAGAACTTGTCGAATGAGTAACTGGCCATCACTGCAGAGTGTGTAAGAGCTCCTTCCAAGTACTTTCAAGTCACTGGATACCAGCTGACTAAACTGGAAAATAAAGTGATAAATTTCATTGTACTGACTGATACAGATAATTTTATGCACTTACCATTATTTCAGCACTTTTT
Source organism: Gymnorhina tibicen (assembly GCA_013399875.1). Lineage (NCBI taxonomy): Eukaryota > Metazoa > Chordata > Aves > Passeriformes > Artamidae > Gymnorhina > Gymnorhina tibicen. The sequence continues at coordinate 1,109,438 of VXAZ01000783.1, read as the reverse complement.
TTTTAAAGGAGATAAAGTAATTCAACAAGTTTTTGACAAAAACATGATGGAGAACAGACATGGGCTCCTGATAAAAGTAAGCAAATAAACTGTATGCATTTGTGGAATAGAAAACAAGAACATCCAGAATACAATAAAAAGACTAATTTGGAAGATATGGCAGAATTATGAGTTCATATGAAAGGTGATCATATACTGGTAATGTACAAAATCTGGACTAACTATAATTTAAGTTACTAAATATTTGAAAGAACTTTCAAGATCAATCACATTACTGATTTTGCAATACCCTTTCTTCACCTATGGCACCTTTGACTTTGGTTATTTCCTTAATAATTTATTTTTTTTAACTTCGAAACGAAAAAAAGCTGCCCATCAGGATTTACTAATGTTTCAAAAGTAATATATTCAGAAAAACCAAACAAATAGTGATCTAATACCTTCAAAAGTGAAATTATAATCAAGTCACTGCCGAGCTAATTAAAGTTCTTTGTAGAGATGCAGTATTACAAATACTAGATTAAAAAAATTATTCCCTACCTCTAGGAATAATTAGGCTACCCATCCTAGGCTACCCTCTAGGACGGGTAACCCCCAGCAGATTAATTCTCAACAGGAAAGGACTCCAGCTATCTTGTTCATTGTTATTTTCCATCCTTACATACATAACAGTTTCCAGCCTTTCATTTCTCTATACTAGTGCTAAATTCCTAGCTCATGATAGTCAACTAACATGTACAGTACCTACAAATATCATATCAGTAAGCAGTAACTTGTTAACTTTCAAGGGGACAGATATAACTATTCTAAGCTTCCCTCTTGACACTACTCCCTCCCAGGAAAGCATCACCTCACAAAAAAAGCAATAATTACAATCACAATGCAGTAGCCACCCACTGCTCTCAGCAGCAGTTTATAACTCCAAAACAACCACCCCCAAAAGCAAATTACAAGTTGACTTGAGACTGAGACAATACCTTTGTGCTTTCTTTTAAGCTGTGTATGGGGAGGAAAGAGAGTTGGTTTGTTTTATCATAATATGTGTGACACTTTACATCATTACATTCTCTGCTTAGGAAACATGATGTCCTAATGACCTGATCCCACAGCTACACAGAACTCAGTGTGAACAAGTGTTGCAGCACCTGCAGCCCAAAGGTAAGGCTCCACAAGGGAGAAATCATGTACTGAACACGATTTAGAAGGAGCAGAGACATGATTACCCAAGCTTTATTTCAAAATAGCTGCTCAAACCAATCCAGGCCCTTTTCTAGGCTTGGGCAGCTGGCCAGAGTTCCACTACCATTTTGAGTTCAGAGTCCTACAGCAGTGGCTACTACACATCAAAACAGGGAACTGAGGGGCAGAGCTGGGCAAGGAGGGGCACTCAGCTCAACACCTTGTGTTAAGCTGCTTCATTTGCAGATATATTTACAGATATAGATAGGAATATGAAGTGAAGTGATTTAATAGCAGAGAACATATTTGAAACTATAAGAAGGGTGAATATCCTCCCAAACAAAAACCTTTATAGTGCAATTCTCTGCACACTACCAAAACATACAAAAAAGAACAAGTACACCACACACAGACAAAATAACTAACTCACTAAATAAAAATCAACCAACCCAAACGCTTGCAGATTCACAAAGCCCATTTCCTCCCAATTGCTAGTACAGGTTGTGTTCCTACCACAAGCTGAAGTCTTGAAGAACCCGAGGCTTTAAAGCAAGTTATTATTCAAGGATGATTTAAAGTCAGAAAATTGAGATCTCAGAGTGCTCAGAATACCTCAGTTGATGTGTAAATATCAGAAAAAGAAGAAAATTCCAGTGGACTCCAGAGGAACCACTTCAGAAAAGTAGTTCTGTGGATGGCCACAGTCACAGCCCAAAAACAAATATTCTCACCACAATAACACACATGAGAATTGCCTTCTTACTAAATGCAGCAACTTATTAGTTTCTTTCTTAACTAGTGGGCACAGTAAAGAGCAAATATTTGTAATAAGGGATTGGAAATGGTGATAGGGATCAGCCTCCAGAGGGTGCACAGGGATTCTTGCCAAAAGGAAGCAGAGTCTTACAGATGAACAGTAATAAAACACTCCCCAAACCTTCAACTTTGTACCTTGTGCTTCTGAAGATGCTCCAGAGCCAATATAGAGAGTGCAGTCAGGGAGCTATTTTGATCAGATACAAGAAGAAATCCAACCCACACAATTTGAAGGAAGCAGCAAATGAAAGCAGCCTCCTGCTGTACACATAAAACATAAGAACTGTAGTTCAAAAAGACTCCATGAAGTTAGAAAACAAAAGGAGAAAAATGTTTGTACAAAGGAGGAAATGCTCAGGTCAAATAGTGTAAGTCAAGTTAGTAAAAATCAAGGCTGCTGAACCGAAATATTCACATTTTTTTCGAGGTGGTGTTTCCCACACAACTTACAGCTGAAAAGACAACACAAATGTTTTCAGAAGCCTGTACTGAGAAGATGCCAGAGTAGTAAAATATTGCATAAGGACACTGATAAGCCCAGTATTCCAAGTGTACTAAGGCTTAAAGAACTCCCAAGGATCAGCATTTGTTTTAATTTTTTCTTAAGTAAAAATAAGTCTAAGTGTTTGCACTGCATATTTATTAAACGTCAGTGATAACATTCAACACTGCAAACTCCTTTCCAATGGAACAATCAACATGTCAAAACAATTCTCTACTTTTCTTACCAGATGCCAGCAGCTTGAAGTGCCTTAGATAAACTGCCACAAGGTTGGCAGGCCTTGCTGAGAGCTTATTTAGAAACTTCTATTTTAAAAACAGCCTGTTTCAAACTTCGGGGTGTACTGCTCCGGAAGAGGGCAAAAAGACTGTGGGAAGAATAGTCAGGAGACATAAGCAATCCTTCCTAACCCAAAACATCTTAACTATGGCATGGGTTAACTGAGGAGAGGAGGCGGGTAGCAGAGTGTGAATGGGAAGATTCACCCAGGATCAGAGCACGGGGTAAAATACCCCCAGAAGAACGACAGATATTTGAGATTAGCTTGAATAGCTTCTTTCATCCACATGAGATGTCTCTTAATTCTGCAAAGGTTGAGTATGAAAGGCATAGCTGTGGACCAGCTCTTGTTGCTGTAGATTACACCGGACCCTCAAGTCTTTCAGGCAGTAGATCCATGTAACATATGTGTCGAACGTGTTAAAGCAACCAGGGCAGATGTGTTTGTAAAGCCACATTGTTCAGCATAACAAGCCACGTCAGTTAAGCAAGTCAGCATTCCCGAGGAAAAGCCATCCTCAGCCTCCTTTCTTGCACCACAGATTTCAGGCAGCAGTTCAAAAGACAGCCTTGAACAGGCATCCACCCAAATGTAGCAAGCTAAGGACAAGTTAAGACCAGCATCAGATTTACATTACGTTTTTCTGTCTCACATGTTGAACAACCTGTCCACAACTCTGTCATTTCGTAAATTCCATCCCCATCTCCTTCACTCCACTAATAAAAATCACCTCAGCTATTTACCTGTTGTCATTCATCTTCATGCTGCCCTCCAAGCACGCCCCCACTTCAGCAGGCAGCGCTGCCCCACCTTAACGCTTCCCCCACGAAGCTCACACACCCTGTCTGCCCTGTTCATCTGCTCCTTTCACAGCAGTCACACACTGTTAATTACCTGTTTGCATCTTGCAGCCAGCCCTCATTTCGACTGCAAGAACCAGTCTATTAGCATCACCCTCCACCTTTATTGCTTATTCCACCAGATCAGTCTCTCCAGTAAAGCTCTGATGAGTCATTCCATATTTAAAGGAGTATGTTTAATAATTCCACACTGAGATTAAAAACTGAACAGAGAGAAGAGGAAGAATCAAACGAGCTGCTCTGTGTATTTGCCTCCACAAAATCTAAAACAGTTCTTAGAGAAAAGGTGGTGAGAGGGAAGGACAGACTTTGAACACCAGTTTGAAAAACTGGCTAAACAGGATTTTGGTCATGTAGCTGAGAGTACAAAGAGACTGAAGAGACATGTTTTGCCAGCAGCAAAGCTGGATGAAAGCCAGCACAAGCTGCTGGTTTTTTTGCAAATAAATCCCAAGGGACTAAAATAACAGCCCCCTTCGTGTTGCCTTAAATATAGCTGAACTAAGATGTGGATCTTAGAGAAACAAAAAGATTCTTCATTAAGCTTTTTCTACAGTTATGATGCACGAAACACTAAAATAAACATCTGTCTATTTGGATATTCTCATTTCCCTTACTAAAAATAGCTCTCATCCTTGAGAAAGGCCACTGCATCTGTGCTGTATCTGTGCCTGGCATGGTAATGAAATACTGAGATAATTCAGTGACAGAACGCACCCATGCTGTCAAACGGAACCATTTCTAAAACACCATGGTACTCTGGGGGATTGTCTCTTTAAACCACCTCTGAGAAATAACAGAAAATTCAGCTGTTTCTTACTCATCAGATTTCCAGCATCTCCTAGTGAGTCTTTAAAACAGGATCTTTCCCTTTAGTCATGCACAAAATTTCTCTTTTTCGCTTCTTTTAGCCCTACTGACGCATCACAGCTAAGACAAGACAAAATCATTCACTGAGCTTCAGAATTAAAGGCATCCTTGCAGTTTAGCCAGGTCTGGAGTGCCATGCTAAAGTATAACATAAAAATCCAGAAAATAGCTTAGCTCGTAGTCCACACTGAAGCTAGATGTGAATCTCTTTTCAAGTAGAAAGATGAGTTATATTTATCAATATTCTTTGCACAAAGAATGGTCCTCACAGTGTAGGGAGCTGGTTTCAAATCAGTAACATCAACAGGATGTTACTAAATTGCCTAGAGTTTACAATTCGGTGATTGCAGATGAATACATGGTCTACTTTCTGCCAGATCAGCATATCAAAAGTGCTCATTTTTACTTCCATGCCATCTTTAGACTTGGGTGGGTGAACAGTTCATATCTGACCCAGTCAAAATTGGAGACACGAGACAGAGAGATATTTGATTTGGCTTAAAGCCTGTCAAAAGACTTCAAACAGGTTTAGCATTCTAGATTAGTGTTTTGCAAAAAAACCCCAAGCAAACAAAACAAAACAAAAGCCACCAAACAAACAAAACCCCCCACATTAAAACTTTTTCAGGAATGATATCTTGTGGTCATTATTAAAAAGAAAACTTTCAGGAATAACTTAGAAGAAAAGTTATTTTGGTTCACTTAGGCCCTACATTCTGATGTATTCCCTTGAGCTTAAAAACCCCTCATATTACTAAAATGAAACTGTCTTAGAGAAAGCGAAAATAAGACTCCACAGATCTGTAAAGTACCCTGAGATGAAAAAAGTTTTATCTGAGGCACATGAATGTACACTGCTTACATCTCTTTTGCGCAAACCTATGACTAAAGCCATACTGTTTATAACCATGGATGTTTTCCAGTCTAACTTGTATTACAAAAAGAAAATCATCATCATTTATTAGACATTACTGCAATTCACAACATTAGAGCTTTAGACTCTCTTTTAGGTCTTTCATGTGAGTCATTCTTTGCTTGTAGCATGGAGCATATAACAATGATCAGTCTTCTTTCAGCTTACAGCAGCATGGAAACAAAGAATAATCTTCAAAAAGGTTTCTCTGAATATTTTCTACTCCTAGTTCTGTTTCAACAGGCAAAGGTACTGCAGTTGTTGCCTCAAAGCCTGATTTTATGCTAAGTCCTCAACAATTTATTCCAGAGAACACCCAAACCCAATTATATAGTTGCAGGTGCGGTTCCTGAAAGAAGATCTCCAGCAGCTGAACAATGAAAGAGACTGCTGAGAGAAGGTGCAGATTCTTCATCATTGAAGATACTAAAGACACAAGTGGCCATGGTCTTTGGCAGCCTGCTCAAGTGCCCCCGCTTTCAGGGCTTGGGCTGGACAACATCTATAGCTGCCTTCCAGCCTCAGCTGTTGTGTGACTCTCACATCTTTGGACTCTGTTTTGCCCATTCTGCAGCTCCACTAAAGATCAGGACACTAATGCCACCATGGTGTGTACATAAAGGGTGTTTGGGAAAGGACGTGTTTTCTGGGATGGGGGGAAGTGAAGCAGATCAGAGTTGAGATGCAGCCAAATCTCATTAACGGAACCTGTCTGCCACTAAAACATAAGCAAGATTGGAGCACCACTGAAAAACAACATCCAACATTTGGACATTGAAGTCTGTCCGAAGGCTCAAAGTCTAATACAGCATGAGAAAACTCAGGAGTAACAAGCCATGGCTTTGGTATACAAAGCTTGCACACACACACAACACATCATGACATGTCAACCGAGGGAGATATTTTCACTTGGACTTTGTGCCTCAGTTCCTACACCCACGAGGGTTTCACGTTTATTTACAATACTGTCCATGGGCAGTTTTCTGCTCCTTCACTCTTCCAACCCTGGTGATAATGTGAGCCTTATCCACGCAATGGAGGAATTTAAAGCATGTCTGTACTACTGGGAGGTGCACAGACTGCATTTCAGCTCTATTTACAAGTATGATAACCCTTTATTGTGCTGGGTAACTTTTTAAACAGAGAATCCTATAGTAAGCCCTTGCCTTTGTTCATCTGTTAACTGATATTCCACATGGCTGATAATGGATACATAGCGACCTTGTACTGAAATTGCTGTATGGAAGAAAAAAGTGTAAGCCCCAGAGTAGCCACAAGCTACAAATAACATCTTTTCCCCTTCTAGCTAAATAGGGGAAAAAATTACTCTATTTAGATACCATTCATACATAAACATGAGAAAGAAATTGCCCCTTGGTTTTATTTCTTTGCAGGGCAAACATGCAGGAGATGACAGAGGCAGCCCAGGTCCATTCACCAGAAATGTTCAAAAATAATATTGCCAGTTGATTTTCTCCTGTTAGGAGGAAGGCAATTATTTGCTCTACTGAACACTAATGCCTGAGATTATTTAGTAGCTGCAGACTAGGCTGGACAAAAGCATGGGTTTCATTTCCAGCTTGCCAGAGAATCTAATTTTGCTTAATATAACCAGTCAAGTTACATATCACCACCTTGTGCCTCTTGATGGCCTATAAACTGCATTAAGTAACAGAACAAGTAATCAGTCACGAAGGCCACCATAAATATACTCAAGAGAGACGTGTACATAGTACCCAAAACCAGTTAAGAGTTTCCAGCCATCTTTGGAATTTGCAAGTGTAAGAGCAAGTTTGCCTTACTAAGTCTCAAAGAGAGGCAGAATGTGGCACGGAGCTTCAAGCACTGTAGACTGTCTTCTCCTCAATTACATTGTGCTGCTTCCTCTACCTGTTAATCTGCTGTCACTTTGTCTTCTTTCCTGAGTAAAGGTCTAGACCAGGTACTGCACATCCTGCTGCTTCTCTGGCTGTTCCAAAGCTGTTTCCTCCACACCAGCTGCTCACATAGACAAGCTCCTGTTGTTGCCTCTCTCACAGAAAGAAACTAATTCTTTTTCACCCATGGCATGAGCCAAAGGCGACAAAAGAGTCTCAACTACCCTATGCCTGGCATTCTGCCATGAAATTCCAATCACAAATCTTCAAAAGAAGTAGTAGTTGAAAACCAAAGAATTATATTTTTAAATGTATTTATGATATTCATTTTTTTTTACTTTGTTGGGAAGCTGAAATTATAGGAAATAATACCACCTTGTCCTCCTCCTTGTTGTCATCTCACAGGTCACCACAAGTCTGTCAAGACAAAAAGGCCTACAGACACTTCTTATAATTACTGCAAGACTTCAAAAGAGAAAAATGGAAGGTATTCTTCAACTTTACTGCATCCTTCCACTCAGTAAAACAGAAAATTCCTTTAAAATTCATTATACTTCTTCAGAATTAATAGAGGGACTGCAACTTTAAACATAAATGGTGAGAGTAGCCTACAGCTAATTTCCTGCATAAAAATAGGTTTGCTTAGCATTGTTCAGCAGCAGGTAGAACATGAAATACAGGAACAGAGCAACAGTTGTCATGGTTTGTCTGTCCAGTGCATTTATGGAGCATAGACGACAGACCATGGTGACTCAGGGCTGTGATAAACTGTCTTAAAGATGAAACTTCCACATCATTTCTTTCTGTGATTCATTTTAATTGGGACTGGGTCTTTGTGAGACAAAGTAAACAATAGCTAACTAAAGGCTTTAATTCTTCCTAGGAAAGAATGCGAACATCTAACCTTCTGCCATGACAAAGATCTGTCCAAGCCATGGAAGTTGAGCATTTTATGACCACTTTTGATTAATTATTTCTTAGATAGAAGTTTGCAACACCAGATGATTTGCATGCTTTCCAGCTATGGTATCTACAGCATCTAATTCAGGTAATGCATTAAGCATAAAAGGCAAGACCATGGCTCAGGCCATCTGAATGTCACAGCAATCAGGTCACAGGCTTTTATCTTCAAAAGCACAACCTGTTTTAATAACAGTGTTGAAATATGCAGAGTACTCCACAAATAAGCTACTTGAAGTCAGCCTTGTGTAAGATAAAGCACCCCAGTCCAGCAACATAAGAATTTCAGAGTTTGTGGATTTACTTTACTACTACATTATGTATCAGGAAACTGCTAAATAAAGAAACACTTACTGAGATAAACTGTTTTCACTTTAGTCTATGTGAAAGAGGCCATAGCTATCAAAACCAACAAAATAATGCAAAAATAAGCTTATCTTGCAAAATATTTTATTATTTGTTAGCACTGATTATTCATGAGTCTGACTTTAAGCAAAAAGAAAATTCTGAATACTGCTAATACAAAAAAAACCCTACTCTGTCAACCTTTTACCTGCATTTCAAGAAGGATTACAATGGTGCCTCACACTCCTCACAGGCTGCTTGCTATCAGCTCAACTCACAGCAAGTCATTACAGCCTGAAAGACAAGGTTGAACATACTTTCCAAACTCCAGGTTTTAATTAATGCCATGACTGCAATATTTCCCAAAGTCTTGATATAAGCACAAGCTCTCTCTCAGTGCTCTATACCTCCCCCACTCCCACTCACCTCTGTTTCAAGGACAAACTTTCATTAGCAATGTGATCTTTAGCACTGGCTCTATTGACTGTAATGCTTGGTACTGCTCTATTTACTCAACACTACCTCATTGTTTGTAGTGCAAGCTTAACCAGTTGTAGGAGAATAGCCAATGCCTGCAAAATTAAAGCATTTTTTTCTAGTAGGTTGTTTCTCAAGTTGTTTTTGTAGTAATACACAGGGAAAGTAAAAAGATGAGGCAACATCAAAAGAATGAAGAGACATCTATCATCCACAATCCAGTTTCCTGTATGATTTTCGCATACTCCTGCCTCTCCATTAAACTTATACTGTAAGAATATTATAGGCATTGACTTTCCTGAATACAGCCTTGAGATCTATGAAGTATCGTTGCTTATATAAGAACCCAAGTAATTCTTGATCAAACCCTGACAAATATCAGCAAAAGAAAGTCAAACTTTCTTAAATTGACTCTGCTTTGCTTCCTAAATGGGGGAGTGTTCCCTTTCTTGTACAAACATGCTTTCACAAATACATAAAGGACAAGTGGAAGTAGATCCCTAAATCAGTTTGCCTTCAGTCTCTCAAACTTACAAGTCACAGATGAGGGCAAGCATCAAGAACTGGTTATGACTCTCATAAGGAAAAATGAGAGTAAGAAATTATTGGAGATACAATTTTAGCTGTTCACAACTGAGTAAGGTCAAAATTTACACTTGGCCTTCCAAGGGATTCAGACCTGCCCAACACAGAACAAGGACATTTATGATGATGCTATTTACATGTTACTTCCTCATAGAACTATGTCCTCCCTTTCAGGTAACTTACTGTTTCCAAAGCAAGTTCCTTGTGACTGAAAAGACTTGACATAAGTTTGTCTTAATGTGAAGCAAAGTCACAGCTTCTTGTGATCAAATTTAACTATCTGAGACTTAGAGAGAAAGGCTGTTGATTTATATTTTCTTTTGTTTCTTTAAGCATAGCACAAGAACAGCAGTTTTCTTCTGCACTTCATATTTACAGGGTGCCATTTCACATGCTTTACAATAAGCCGAAGTGCACCCTGTGTAAGTTTAATTCTGTTGTACGAAATAACACTGAGACATTCAAGTTACCAATCAAGCAAACTGAAAAACTGTGTCACAGTCATATTCTTGTGACAACTATGTATTTCCAACTACGTATTTCTCATGATCCCCCTCCAATCCAGTGGTATTTGATTCAAGAGGCTTGGTGTGTCATACACTCTCTCGTGTGTTTCTTAAGCTGCAAAGGAAACGTAAATTAACTTTCAGCTACAATAAGGTCTAGTTAGACAGCAAAACTCCCACAGGGGTTTTTTGCACTTCTGTTTTTCAAGTTGCTTTACTATAGTTCTACTTTCCTCTTAGTGCAATTCACTGCAACAGACTGACTTATCAGGAAAGGAAACGTCTTTACAAAAGTTACAGCAGAATTAATTTCACACACTGCCAATGTCGACACAGCTCATTATAATGTTAAAGCACATGCTTACATTTCTCTGCAATAAGAGCCAGAGAAAGGGAACCCCACTAATTAAGTTTTGGTTTGAATTCCATAAGAATGATAACACAATTCAGAGACTGTCCTAGAGCTCCAGTAACAGAACCTTTTATTTTAAGCTAACAGGTGTCCAAAATCATCACAGGAGCCAAGTTTATGCAAAAAGGAATACAACAGTTTCTTAACCCTAAGTTTCTAACGAATATTTTAGTGCTAACAAAATACCCATTTCTCAATACTTTTTGCCACACTCTGCCCACTGCAGCTGTACAAAGAAAGGCAGCAGGAGGAAAGAGAAACTAAAATATTTTTAAATGGAAGTTTCGGGGAAGTAGGAGAGTTGGTTTTAGTTGTTTTGTCACCCATCAAAGGGGTGAGCATTTGAATTTTAATTCCCAATACCTTTTGCGTAATATTTATCCCATAACTCACATCTACCATCACAGCATGTGGCTTTAACAAATGAGGCACAAATTAGGAAAGCAGCTTTTTATGAACAAAGCAGGAACAGAGGCTATTGTATAGAAGTACTCTGGAGCAAGCTGTGAACAGTTTAAAGAACATCACCACAGATTATCAGAGCAAAGCACTAAAACATGGTTTGTAAAACAAACATGACTTCTGACTCAATACTCTCTTAGGACACGTGTCAAGTTGTCTTTCAGAGCATCAATATTTCCCCCCTTTTATGGGAATAAGGTTGTAGCTAACAGAAATTGATCATCCAGGAAAACATGATATCTCTGCAGGTTTTTGCAAAGCAGTAACTATTATGAAGAAAAAAGCTTTTCCAGAATATAGGAGATGGCAGACATGAACATGAGGGAGAATTACTGTTTACGTTTCTAATTAAGAGACACGAAATTTCCAATTTTAACCATAGAAATTATAAAATGAGACAGGGCTGACATTATGTTGCTAAGAAATTAATCTTCAATCACCTTTTTTAGTTTTGGCCACAATGCTGCTTTGCTCGCAGTATCAATTCTAGCATCTGTGCATCAGTCTGAAACCCAACCAGCACTGCAGAGAAGTGCTGCAACATATTGACAGAGATGTTGTCCTCATTTGGCCGCACTCAGCTACCCAAGAACTTATATATTAAGAGCAGATGTTGCTACTTTTCCTGGTGAAGTAGCAACATCTGCTATCATAAAAGTCTACTCATCCTCAAACCACTGGGCCAAATTATTCACTTCTCATGAATATTGGTACTTCTGGTTTTAAGAGAAGATAGCCCAGCTAGCCAAGGCTATCACATTTTTATGCCTATAAGGAAAAGAATATGCAGCTTTAGACAAGTTCTTTTATCTAATTCTCTGCTCATTCTGAAGTGATATGTACCTGAATACAGGAACAAAGCAAGGGAACCTTCCTATTTCCTAAAGGGAATACTCGAGGAATTCAGATAAAAGTATTGCAGCCTTTGGAGAAGGTAAGGTCACTGCTTTTCCACACAACCTAACAGAACATAAATGCTGCCAATAACAAATGGATTCATATGATCTACATATGTATATTTCTGCATGCATATATATATAAAATAGACATAACAGAGGAACTGTTTATGCTATCAAATCTTTTCTGGGTTTTTTGAGGGAACAGATTAGAGTGTTTCAATAATAATGTAGTGGGCTACAGAGCTGGGTAGCATTGAGGATTTGTAAAGGGAAAAATGGTTTACCTCTACCATCAACAACAGGATTACAGCTAAGGTTCTGAAAAAAGAGTTAGCCATAGCTGAAAAAAAAAAAATCCACACTGTAAAATCCTACAGCTACAGGAAGCATTAGCACATCCTTAACTGCACACAGTAAATACTGATGATATTCCAATATTAAGTATGCAACATAATTTAACCAACGCTCATGTAAATTTATCAATGAAAATAGGCAGTTGTTGGATGTTAATAGATGTAAAAACTCCACATAAGGCTACCTGCACACAGGACACTCAGCCCTCCTGTAGGAGCAGGAATCTATCACTTACCTGAAGGCCCTTGTGTCTATCAGGAAATCCTCATCACTCACTGCTGATGCCAAACCAAGGCCACAGTTTCACATAAACTGCTCAGTGCCCTACCTGTCTTAAAACATTACCCTCCTTTCACCCACACCTTAGTGCTACAGCTGCCCTCAGGAAAACTTCCTAATTTGCCACATGTGCATCAGACAGAACCACTCCAAACCAGAACTGGCTTGAATTCAGAACAGTGCCCTGCTCCAGTTCAATTTGCAGCCCCAAAAAACTTTTGTACTGGCAGAATGCAGGTGAGGGAGGCCAGGTAGCAGCACCTGTCTAAGGTGCCACTGAAGTTTTCATACAACAGCAGCTTGAGCACACAATGCAGGGGCAGAAATAGCTTAAGCTGGTATCGCTATCAAACGTGTTGGATCATGCACACACAACCAAAGGGTGTAGTTTCATGGGACGTGAGCTTGGACAGCAAAGCAGTTTAAAGTTCCCACCCCACCTGCTCATTTCAGTGATGCTGTTTACAGCACATCTTCACAAAGAGTTTTACTGACACAACAAAAAGATGGCAAAGTCTGGCGTAGGGGCAGGGGAGAAGCTGGCTTCACTGCTGAAGCCAAATCTTGTGAAATGACACCCTAAGTATTTGTTGTGGAAAGAGCAGCCTGTCTAGTAACACTTGCCAAAGATAGCCAAACACCTGCTCCAAAACATCAGAACTCAGAACCAGCAAATACTCCAAACTCAGTTAGGAGAGGAGTTTTATGGAGCTGATGCAGTCACCAAATAATCTGAAGCTGGAAGACCAACCATAAGACTCAAAAAAAAAAAAAAAAAAATTACCCTGCATTTTCAGGCTTTTTTCTGCAGTTTGAAGACTGAGAGAAGTATTAAAAATAAATTTTAAAAAAATCTTTTATCCAAAATGAAGGTGTGACAGCTGGCAAGAGAGCCAAGAAAACCTTCTGCTAGCACTTTGTGAAGAAGAAGCTGTAGAACAAGTTTCTCTTAAAAAGAAAGTTGTAACCGGTTTATCAGGTTAGAGGAATTCGTGGGTTCTTCCTCCTCTCCCCCCATCCCATTTGTTTCCAAATGCTCATTTAACCAGCTTGTTTCTTGCTGAATTTGCTGAAAATAAATTGCAACTGCAGCTCAGCTGGATGATCAATAGGCATCCAAACATGCTTGAGGGAACTGGCAATTTGCTATCACCTGATAAAGCGGCAACTGAGTATTTTCAATTTAAGCATTATTTAGGGGAGTAGGGGGAAAAAGGCCCAGCTTTGTCTTTCTCTGTTTAAGAATATGAATCAAAATATTCACTGATGTATTTGATTCAATATATTCAATCAGCAGGACTAGGACAGTGTTTTAAACAAATTTTTAATACTTAAATGTCAATCCATAGATTAAATTTGAATGCTTTCAGTAGGTCCAAAAGCAAAGCCAGGTCTCACATGAGAATGTCTCTCTTTTTATGTATATCGTTCAAAGAAAGATGGTAATTACACCTAAACACTGCAGACAGTTCTCCAAAATTATTAGCTCCTCTTAGACCTATCCTTTGTCAGGAAGACATGCAAATACTGCCTTGCAAAAGGAAAGTAACATCTTAAGGCAAGTCATGCTGATTCAGCCAGGTTTTCTGTATGGGAAGGATTATGAAATCCACAACACTTTCAACTTCAGATGGGATTTTTAACTTAGAACCCCCGTGGCTACAATCGGAGAAGCACATGAGGATGTCAGCTTTTTGATGACAGAGTAATGGGGCTGAGAGAAAGGCAAAGTTCATTTTGGTTTTGCTCTTTAAAAGCAAGGTTCCATTCCTGCAAGGTTTCAGAGAGCAACCTGAAAATAATTGCTCTCCCTTAAAAGCTTGGAAACTGGGAAACTATAAAGCTACAACAGTTAAGTAGAAAAATATAAATAACATGTCAAATAAGCCAGTCCTGTGATTTGAGGACCTGAACAATGAAACCTGGCAAGAATGTCCCAGTAATGCAGGAAGAAAACTATTCCCCTTGGTAAGTGGTATAGCTGATGCATGTTTAGAGGCTTAGATCACAAGCTCAAGACAGTTCCAAATACACACTTGAACAAGAGATCTCCCACTTACTTTGTTAAATAAAAATCCTCACATTTTTCTACTCGGTAGCATTCTGCAACATCTCAGCAGCTGTGAGTTCACCATTATGGGTCCCACATCAGAGATAAGTTATTAATGCCATTTCGAACTAAATACATCAAGCAGGCTGCTCCCAAAGAGCACGCATTTTATGATTTCAGGTAACTATTTCGCTGACATTTGTACATACTCCACCCTCCCCAAAGGAAAGCTACGACAACATGGCACATCACCTATCAGAAAATACAGAAGGATCCCATAACTGCAGTAGTACCTATGGAAACAAATGCTTGTTACCCTGGACAAGTACAGTAATTAAAACCTTGCAACAAAACATATAGAGCATGCACTGCAGCAAACAGCTTGGTTATTTGGAGACACTGTGCTTCAGAACCTTACCTTGTAAAATTACAGCAGCCAAAACTTATTGATAAGGAACCCTATTTCAGAATATTTCTTCAAAGAAACTCAAGTAGTAAGCTGTGCAAGATGTAACATTTTAAGAATATGAAGTAAAATTGAAATGATGCATCATTTGTTGAAGTGCCTGGTTAAAAGCAGAGTAAAGTCTTGACCACAGATTACAGGCCTTTGGTAGACCCCATAATTGCTGGAAAGTGAACTATACAGCAATAGAAGAAGACTTTCTGTGGTCAGGGGAATAACTCCAGACCCACAGTAGCAGATCTACTGTTTACCAGCTACAAATCACTGATTCAGAACCACAGAATGTTTGAAGTTGAAAGAGGCCTCTGAAGCACAGATAAAAGTTACAATGGATTTGTGCTCAGTGATTCTCACTTCCCTCTACATGTAGAGGCTGGGTTCCCAAGGCAAGAGCCAGAAGCAGGCACCAAAACTTTCATTTACATGATTGAGATATGTGCTAAAGTGGGTGATTTTCAGCTGCATCATCAATTTTCTACCACAATCCAGGCAGGGTGTGGAAAGCTAATTTCACATACTCTGTAACATTATCTCAAATCAAGGTTCATGTCTGCTTCCTTTTCCTCCTCCTTTTCAAATAACCACTTCACCTACCTGTGCTTTTGCTGATCAAAATGCTTAACTGAGAAAGAAAAAATAAACCTGTATGTGTTGTCAAATACCTGACTCATCCTTAAAATACATGATGCAATTAAAATATTCAGTGGACTGAATGCAGAAAAGGATCTACTATTAAAGAATATAGAGTTTTGCTTTTTGCCACTACTGCAAGTGGGAAGTTGAATTAATTCTCTCCTAATTCCCACAGGAGTCAGGACACAGAGGGGAAAGGAGAAGAGTTTAGGTAAGGTGTGTTCCAGAAGACTTATGATGGAACTGGCCACATCACAACTGGCATCCAACAATTAACAGCAAAATCATTATTTAGTTGCATAGATATGCAAACAAAAAGGAAAAAAATTGTTGTTTTTCAAGAGTCTCTACCCACCTACACACAAAGGTAGTATTTCCTTTTATTTGCTGAAGCAGACCCACCTACAGTGCAATTTACGGCAATAAGATACAATCTCTCATAAAGTATTGAGTATAATTAAAGTGTGTCTGTTATAAAGGTAAACAGAGTGTACGAGGCTAAGCTGTTCCAGATGTCTTTAGTGCAAGATCTGGGACAAGATCAAACCTGCAGCTGCACATTTTCTCAGGGGTTATTATGGAGCTTTAAAAAAAAAAAAAAAAGAAAATCACCTCTTGGTCCAGGACTCCAGCAAAACAAATGCAAGTAGAACAAATGTCACTGCAGCCAATGCTGACAGATTTTAAGCCACATAGAAGTTACATGTTCAAAGATACTCACTCCAGACTTTAGTGTTAACCATGCAGTATCAAAGAGGCTTGGGATCAAGTCTGCCAAGTTATCTGTGTCACCAGAAGTTACAGCAACACGAACCTGTTCTACTGCCTAAGCAAGTTTCTTGCTGAAACACACCTACGAATGATTCAGACAAGGTGTGGAAAGCCAGGTTTATATGTTACACAAAAATGCACTATTGTATTTTTCCATTCAAACACATGTCGTGTACAGAAAGGACAGTCCAAGCAAGCACACTTTGGGGATCTGCATTATATATACACTATGTGCACTAAATTTTTTGAAGTAACTTAAGTCCTCTTGAGCTGCAAGTATCATACAAATTTATAGATTTACTGTCTCAGTGTGATATCAAATGAGCCAAAGAGCAAAACTACAGAAATCAGAAAAAAATCAAATCAAATAACTTTATAATCCACTAATTAGGCTCATCTGGAAAAGAGTGATACACAACAAGCATATCTGATGTTACATGAAAGATTTTGAAGATTTCAGCTGACTTTAAGAATAGCAAACGAGAAAAAGTTTTTTAATACACATTAGAGCATTGAACCTATAGATTGGAATGTACCATGTGAAGTTTGAAAATTTGATTAGCACTGCTTTATTAAGCAGTACTCTTACTGGCCTACTCTTTTAAGGTTTAAGAGAAACCCGGAATAAAAGCAGACCCATCAAAACAACCAGAAGTCAGATCTTCCAAAGACTTATAGCATCACCTCAAATACTTTGGTATTGTACATAACTGCTTCAGAATTATGGGGTTCCCATTTCAAATGATTCAGGTATCTTTTGGGTTAGCTTAAAAACAAGCATGAAAACTTGCTAGTGATTTCGAAATGAAAGACAAAATTAAAGTCTGTTTCCTTTTTCAAATCCATTAAATCTCGTTCACAAGCTTCACCCTTCTCCCAAAAGCAGCACCTCACCTGTTGAAGAACCCGGTCCAGGGGTTCAGCTTTGCCCAGTCCCTCTGGTGTTAAGCCACTGACTTCACGACACTGGTCACTTAAGTCCAAGTTGTCTGCTTTCACCAGGGATTTGTGTAGTGTCCCTACCTAAAAACATTTAAGAAATTACGGGGAAAAGTGAGTAACAATCGAATTAGCTCTTTACAGCGATGTGTTGAGATTGCAGAAAAATCAGAAAGGTGCAGTATCACCTCCCGATAAACGCCAGGAGAAAACGCATTTGTCTATTTCACAAATCGAAACCTTTGGCCGCGTTTTCTCTCCCTCCCACCCCGGAGAGCCACGCTCTCAGCTTCGGAGTATCCGAGCCCATTTTCATGGGAGGCCTTTTGCAGTTAGCACCGACTTTTGCGGGAGTTAACTGCAAAGGGAAGATCACTTAATATTAAGGTAGTTTCATGAATCCACTAATGAAATTGATAGTCTTGTTTGTTTTATCAAAGCCCTTCATCTCTAGGGGGGTTATTTATGATAGGGCTTTTGGGGAGAAAAAAGATTAGAGATGACTTTTAGGTTGACCTAAAAAATTAAAATAAGTCAATATTCTCTTAAAGGTTATCCAAACATTGGTTAAACAAACAAAAAGCAGGCCCAAAGGGTCCAACGGTGACCGTGAGCCGGCTCCCAGGGAAGCGAGCACGCTCGGAGCCACCCGGGACAGCTTTTTGTTTTAAAGCTTTAAAAGTCCGTAGACATCCTCGAAGCTACACACGATTTAAGGCGGACGGGGCAGTGGGGCGTGGAAGCGGCCAAACTTTCTTTGTAAGTTCCTTCTTCCCTGAAGACGGAACAAAAAGGAGCTTCCCGAGCGAGCGCCCCGGGCAGGGAATGACCCCCGGGCACGGGCCCCGCGTCCTCCCCTCCCTCGGTGCATTTGTGAAATGAACAAACGGCTCCGGGCAGGCGGCGAGTGGCCGGGAGAGCCCGCTCGCCCCGCGCCCGGGAACGCGCCCTCGCCCCGGATATCGAAGCCATACCTTCTTGCTGTGTAGATCCACAACTTGCCACACCAAGAGAATTAGTTCCCTCTCATCCGAACCCAGTTTAGCCCCATATGCACCAGCTGTTGCCCCAAACAACACCACCAAAGAGTCACTGTGCGAAGCCGTCATGACCACAGGGGGAAACAACTACAATCAAAAGCAGAGGTCAAAAAAAAAAAAAAAAAGAAAAAGAGAGAAAAAAAAAAAAGCAAAAGAAAGACACACTAACAAACAAACAAAAATCCCAAAAAAATCCCACAAGGCTTACCCCCTACCTCCAAGTAATCAAAGGGAAAAGGAGCGAACGAGGAGTCACAATATAAAGAGGAGAGAAAGAGCTATTTAGGAGGTTGGGTGTTTGAGAAAAAAAACATGGAGAAAGAAAGCTCCCATCTCTACCTGTTCCCGGTGATCTCCTTCCCGGGGCCGATTGGGAGGTGAAATTAGCAAGCTGTGGGTTTCTTTCCCTCTGACATCATGGCAGAAGCTCAGTCTGGGCTTGGTCTTTTTTTTTTCTCTTTTTTTTTTTTTTTTTTTCCCTTCCCTCTTCCCCTTCCCCTCTCCTGAGTTACCTGCCCTTGGTGCAGCTCATGTGACTCTAGTCAATCTCCCAAAGGGACAAGGCCATTGGGCCTCTGGAAAAGGTGTAGGAGGGACGGAGGGAGAATCAACGCCTGGCTGATCTGGCCTGATTGGTTTTTGAAGGAGATCAGAGGCAAACTCCCTTTCTCTCTTTAATTCTGCCCGCAGGAAGTGCCTCTACCTGCTTTCAGTTCTGCGGGATCCCGCCCGGCTCTGGGTGCGGGCACTGCGCGCCCGGCGAGCGGGGCATTCGGGGCTCTGTGCGCTCAGACCCGCGCCCGTTTCGGGCCGAAATCGGAACTATATAAGAGTACGGTTGCTAAAACACAGTTTATAGCTTAGCATTGAGTTCCACGAAAGAAGAGTCTTTACCTGCTTCCAAGTAATTGCCTTTCGTGCACGTTGCTGTGTGTGTATCCAGCTACCGATGCCAATGTTAATGTGTAATGAAAGTGTAGTATTTCACAGGGATTTTTAAGGGGTATTACAGGCAGAGAGTACTTTTCAATTTAGGCCCTATTCTTCATATAGTTTGTAAAGGTGGGTCCTAGTAAAACAATTTTTTTGTTTTGAGAAAGGATGTATCTAGGAAGTTTAGCAAAATAGCAATATAGAGCCCTGCATTTTCTACCCTACAACTGCTCAATAAAGAACTGTCTCCTGGGCATTAACTGCAGTCCAAGACGGGCAGCTTTTCTCCACTCCTCTCTCCTGTTTCACTGGTGAGACCACAATGGGAAATCACCACCTAGTTTAGCTGCTATGAAAACACTCCTGCTCAACTGCACCAGCAGTAATATTTGTAACATCGGGGACTGAGACAATTTTCAGAGATATTGTCAAACTCAATTTGATATTAAAGCAGAAAAAAAGATCAAAAGGCCTCTAAACTCTTTCGAAAGTTATTTTTCCTATTGCCACCACTGATGAGTTACTAGTGATTTTTGAGGGCCAAATGCTGCAAGTTGGACTTTTCATAATTTTTCTTTTGTTTAATAAAGTCTTCAGTTAGTACTTTAATATTAGTATTGTGTTGAAATAGAATGTTTACTGAATGAAAATTGGCGCTGCTATTTAGCTACCGATGTCTATCCTGGGAAAATGCAGAGCTGGGCATTTAACTGTGAATATCTGATGGTTTAAATTATTAAATCACATTTTCTCATCTTCTTTTAAAATTCTAATTTTATAATTGATTAATTAGAACAGTTATTGTGGTCATCCTTCTGGCAAACACTGATTCTCCATGATAACACCACCAGCAAGACTAATTCCATTTATTTCAGTGAAAATAAACTACAGTTCAAGGATGCTGTCCGAGGTGAAGTATCTTAGAATTCATGTGTCACAAGCATTTACCTGACAGAGGCCGTGCAGGAAACTTTGCACAGGTGCATCTCACTGAACATCACAAGACAGTTGTCAAACACCTCTCAGCTGCTGTCTCTGCAGCTCACGCAGCTGCCTGAGAAGCAATCCTGAAAATACACTGCTACCGAAAGGGCAAATTCCTGAACAATCAGAGGTGAAAACTTTAATATGTATATATTTATATAATCAAACGTTTTCAGCGGTATATTTTCTAGCATTGGTGAATTTATGCCACAGCTATATTTTCCTCTGCCAATGCATTTATAGAAGTCCTTGGCAGAATAAAAACCCGTTTCTATTCCTTTTGTTATATCCTTTGGATATATTGGTAATGAAACAGTGTAACAGACTGTTATTGAGTATGGGATGATTCTTATCCCTGAAGTCTGTAATAAGAACCATAAAAATGCATTGACTGCAAGTGTTCCTCTTGAGAGAACTGTTCCTCTTTTCCCAACTTGTTCCTGCCCTCCCAAACTCACACATATATATGGGGGTGTTTGGAGAGAGGCAGTGTTTGTACACATTTGTGTAAACACAGATTAAGTGTAAATACAGATTTTAACTGTAGCTACGTTCACAGAAAAAGTACCTGGCTGTTGCAATTTAGCTGCCTTCATGAAGATGTCACTTTGTAGCCCTTATATGTGAGTTCTTCATACATAATGGGATTTTAATTAGCAGATTTCTATAGAAGATCATACCCATGACAAACTCTTGGCCAGGTTGACATATATGCTCACAGGCTCCAGTGAATTGGCACAGAGAATGCCAACACATACGTACTTGTCTTTAGGATCTAAGGTGAAAGAAGAAGGATTGCAATTCACTTAGAGCAACATGTCAGATTAAAGAAGTCCTCCTCAAATCCATGCCAAAGACCCTTGAAAACTTACTTGAAATCTACACATGGTATCAAAGGCTGGTGAGCCCAAAAGCTTCTATGTTTTTTACAATTATATTAGCTCATCTCATAAAATGTACCCTCTCTTCCTAGAAAGCCCATCTGCTTTCCACTTTTAGACTATCTTGACTCATATAATTCTACTATTATTAATTTATCTGAACTATTCTAGCTAAATGAACTTAAAACATATTCTAAAATGTTTAAGAAAACCTTAAATAAATGCTGGCTTCCTGCGATCACACATTTCAAAGTATCAGATTACCCATTCTCATTCACCTTTTATCCACAACTCTCTCATTCTCTGCCCTGAATTATACCAGCAATGTTATTGATCTAAAAATTATAAAGGAATGACATCATATGTCTCAACAGAACAGCAACAGGATCCAGTTCCTGAAAAACATGTGGGGCAAGCCCTTGTACAGTGAGCACAGAAAAGTTAATTTGTAACCAAGATCTTGCTGAAATAAAGAGTTATTGCTCACCTTTAGCTTCAATCCTGGCAGGCATATTTATAGAGGTACTTGTTTGTAGGGTCCATATGAGGATAACATCTCATAAATGTAACTGGGTGGAGAAGAAAAGTTTTAAAGATGGACATTCGTTGTTATGTAAGCTTAGTACTGTGATTATCTTGTTTCTTGTTAATCAAGCAATTAAAACTGGAAAATAGATGAGTTTTACAGTTAGATCACATGAGAACACTGAAGAGAATCATTAAAAGCATTGTGCTTGCAATGGATAAATCTAGTGGCGTGGCATTTTCATTCTTACTATGAAGGGAAGGGAAGGGAAGGGAAGGGAAGGGAAGGGAAGAGCATCTCTTTTACTACATTATTAAAAATTCCTGTGAACTGAATGTCCTGATGAATGAAGTCCTTTTGTTAAAGCCTAATAAAAGGAGTATGAAACTTTGACACATGAGATCTGGAGTAGTATCCTGGCTGCATTTAGATCTACAGAAATACCTCAATTACCTTTCAAGGAACATAGAAGTTGATCTTCTGTTCCAAACTAGTATGATATTGAGAAGTTATTTGTCCTCATGAATATTTTACTCATCTGTTAAAAGGAGGAAAATGATGATGATATTTAACCCTGTCAAATGGTTTGAAACACCCTGAAAAAAGTGAATTAACTTTAAAGGTAGGCCTAATTTCAATTTCTAATTCTAATTTCTAATTTTTTCTATGATTTTGAGAAACAGAGATATTAAATTGAATAAGTATGGAGCCTTGGTGTTTTTCTGCACAATAGGGATAGTAGTAAATTCTCTGCATGCCTCAGCATCTCCAAACGGAACTGGCACTGGAAGTAAAAGATCTGTAAGTGATCTGTAAACAAGTGTGAGAAGACATTTAGATTTCATACCCATTCAGTATTATAAGATACTGCAGCAATATTTGCTGAAGGAAGAGCTTACTGTAACTCCTGAAACATAAACCCATAAGTAAAGAATTTTCTGGCATCCTTTCTTTAACAGCAAATGAGTGGGAAAAGGCATGGGAACAAGTGCTGAGCAGTGTTCTTTGATTGCTGTCCAGATGTTTGGAGAGATCTGATTTTTTGGTCTGCCAGGTAGGTCTGCCATTATTACAATGCACTGCAGAAGCCTTGAAATCATTTCCATTGAGATATCCACAAAAGGTCAGCAATCTGCAGAAGAGCTACAGAACTGTGGTTCTGATGGATTGGTACCCTGCAGATACCAGCACCATCAAACCACACTGGAAGCATTCACTTAGAATCCTATATCAGCTGGAATTCAGCTTCTGTTGACTTAAAGGTAGATTAAAACATAACACTGGTGACTAGCAAGAGAAATAAAAATGAAATTACTTCCCCTATTACTTTACACAGCTTCTCTTCTTTATGGAATGACAATCAATCCACTGGTTTAATCCTACAAAGGTTTTATACATGCTTAGTTCCCATTGGAGTATTGGTGTGAGCTGTTTAGCCAAACTTCTCCAGATTACACTTGTCAGGCTTTTGAAAATCTAAGCATTTACTTTTCTACCAAACTTGTGGACAAATCAAACATGCATGCATAGTAGTGTCTTTCATAAATATTATTATAGATTTACATCAAAGTTAACAGTTCATAACAAATAAATTGAATTTCCTTTATTTTTCATTGGAAATAATGTTGTCCTTCAAATAATTGACTAAAGAATTTTCTGGATTTAGAATCACTGAAATGATTGCTGACAGGGACCTCTGCAATCCTCTTGTCCAACACTGGATTATTGCCAGCACTACATTGACCCAGCCAGTATTTTGTCCAGCTGTGTCTTGGAAACCTCCACGGATGACCCATTCCAGTGCTGTGCTGCATTGCTGACGAGAAACTTTCTCCTGGTCGCCAATCTGATCTCACTGCTAAATTTTTAAATAATTCACTGCAACTAGTTGAGACAGGATCTTTAAGCTGTGGTAGATTAGACAAGCCATGTGATACAATTTCTGTTACCTAATGAGATGAATATGCAAGTACTTCCTGACCCTTTGAATCTACCTTACCTGTGACTGAAAATTGACTTTGTGTGAAGCTTTATTGCCCCTACAATCTGCCAAAATAAATTTTCATTGCAATTTGTTACTTTTTTTACTAGTCTCAGGTACAGTATAATATGAGAAAAGAAATTCAGTGGAAAATATTCTTTTTGTGGAAGGTTTTTAAGCAAGACTGATGTTCAGTCTTAGATCAAAACCCTTCTATATACTAACCCATTCTCTCTTTGCCCATTGAAATGATTTAGCAGTTTACAAGTCTGTCAGTGTGGCAGCATATCCAACAGTAAAAAATTTGCTTTTTACTTATAAAGTTAATCTAGTGAGTTATTTGTTATAGTGAGTTATAAAGGAAAAAAATTCCATCACCACCATCCTTGCTACCATCACTATCACCCTAATGAGGAGTAAAAACACAAATTGATAACACAATCCACTGCAATAGCTAAAAGCCAAAATGCTCTCTGTTATTCACTAGTATTTACATGCAATTAAATAGAATCATCTTCTTAATTTATAAACAATAAAATCTAAAATTACACATTTATGGTTCAACAGGATAAAGTTACATCCTCTTGGGAAAAGATCAAGATTTCAACTCCTCATAATGGAAAATGAGAATGACCTGATGACCTGATGTCTACATAAAGCATTTAATTTGGGCCATTTTGTATTTTCTATTTAACAGACCAACTCAGAGACTTCCAATCATAGGAGTAGCAAGACAGGAAATCCAGTAGGCCTTTACCCTTTTAGAAAACTTGTAACACTCCTTCAATGAATCAATGACACTCAGCCTGTCATATTCCCACACATAAATGCATTCACACTGTACGACTAGAAAGTTCTCAGAAGTTCACTGAACCACAAAATCACTGATGTTTTGAAGTGAGAAGTGGCCACAGCCATCTGGAACAGTGGATTCCAGTCACCCAATTCCAGTCACCTTTGCTTGTAAACATAAAAAACAAATAGACAACATAAGAAATGTAAAGGCCATTATCTGCATCAAAAGATCTGCATGCTCCACACTGCTCTCACTTACTGAGAGTTGATAATCAGTGCTGCAATGCAGCAGTGATGAAAGAACTGATCATCAAATACAAAGGACTGTATACTGGAAGTCCAAGATATTCAATGAGAAACAACTATGTAAATATGTAAAATTCACACTATTAATTATTAATTTGTGCAAGTTACATCTTCTCAAGCTTTACTGACAACTGGCTGATACTGGCCTCATGACATTATCTCAGCAGAAATTACTAATCTCTGTCTGTTTATTCAGATTGTACCACAAACTCTCAGCTGACATAAAAACCTTGATAAAAAAGGAGGGTGTGTTCCTATAAGATTCCATTCCCATTTGATTCAACTGCTCTGATATTTAACCTGTTTCTTCATTAGAATTTAATTAGACTTATTCCACATACAGATATGCTAATACACTTTTTTTCTCACCACTATATAAACAGAAGTAAAATATAAATGCAAAACATAAGCAAAACTTAACCACCTGTTGAAGTACTTGAGGCTTTAAAAACATTTCATCGAAGCATTTTGTATAATAAATTGATGAATGCAATTATGTGCATCCAAAATAGACATGATAGGACCTATAATTCAACGATTTCCTGATCTTTCATTTTGCTTATGGTTATTTTGCTCCACTTCACTTCTACCAGCAATCGTTACATACCTAGGATCTGACAGGGACTTCAAACACATGCTGTGTCCTATTCTATCCAACACAAGGATGGGATAATTTCCCCAAAGAAGCAGCAGACCTCTGATACAACTTTTTTTTTGTATTTCTGTTTCACTGTCCTGTCTTGAAAGTACAAGACTTTAAAAAGTCTTGTCTGACTCGCTGCTACCAGCCTCTAGCAGAACTAATGTCAATTTCTAGGAAGATGAGTTTATTTTCTACTCTACCATTTTCAGCTTGACAAGACATCTACAGCTTTTGCAAAAATAATCTGATTTTTTTCTACAGCATCTCTAGATGCAATTGCTTGCATGGAAGACTCTAGTTCACATTCAACTGTATTATATAGTTACAATCATGTCATCAAATTATCACTCAAATAAATTTCCTCGTCCTATTCAACAAATGCTCTCTCACTTTAACCCCTGAGCATGATTAAATAAATACCTTTCTTCCTTTGGCCTGATGCTGGATCTTACACACTGTGGAATATACAGTGGAAATAGGATAGAAGTAGTGTCCTTACAGACACATCTGGCTGATACAGGAGAGTGATACGGTTTCCTGAGAAGAAACATTCTCAAAGAAACATATTGCACGGTCAGTAAATGTATTCAGACAGAAAGAGCACAGGTATACCTAGATTATTTCTTTTGGCATACCGAAGAAATTTTAAATTTAAGACGCCATATGATGCAATTCAGTGCATTTAATCACTTAACAGCTATAGAATTGCTTTATAAGCACAAATAATAACTAAGCACATGGCAAGCAAGTGCAATTCGCTTCCCAGCAAGCTGGAGTTGTGATAATATACCCTGACAGAGCTGTTTCATAAGTGCCAGTACTACCTCACCTCTATTCCACAACCCTCTGCTAATGTGGCACACCCTTGTTTAACAGAAAATGTCACCTTGTGTTCAGTCATTCCTTATTTTCCTCTAGTAATTATTTCAACCATGGGGTGACACAGTTAACTTACATTAAGATTTTGCCTTTTCTACCCTGAAATACATGGTGGTGAGGAAAAGAAAAAGAGCCCTGGGGCACACGATAGGAAGTTGCCTGGCACGTTCTGGGAGTGGCTCTGCAGTGACTTGGGTGAATGCACCGATAACGCTCTGGCTCTGGGTGAAGCAGATGTCTAGGACATAACTTCAGCTTTTAACTACTCCTTTCCATGGTCTAGTGCTCTGCTTTGTGTGAGCAGGGAATCCGAGGGGTCCATCTGCTCCTCTGTTCTCTAAAGTGGAGTCATTCCCTCATTTGGTTCAGTTATCCCGGCAAAAACAAGGCAGTGATTCAAGGGAATGGGCAAATAGGAGGGGTACTTTTGCCTGATAGTGTCATGAATCCATGGCTTTAGGGCACATCAAGCTTTTCTAGGGCCAGTTCCCGCTGAACACCTGCAGCCTCACTAAGGGCAGTCAGGCCGGCTGTCACCGTCACACATGAATCACAATGAGCAGCATTTTACACCTTTATAGAGACATTAAATGTAAGACTGAGATCAGGTCTTCCTGTCTCTTCAAAACTCTGGATTACATTCTATTACATTCTGACAGAATCCCTGTCAGAGGCGTATAAAACATCACATTTTTGATAAATTAATGTGTAAATTTCTCATTTTCTCACCGCACATCTTGCAAAAATGACTTTAAAAAGCATTTTATATTTTGCACTGTTATCAAAAGCGCAAGATTTATCTGTCCAAACCTTGTGAATCTGTTTGGTTTAGGGGAACAAGGGGGAGCCCACCACCTTCAATCAAAGGTTGGCTGCTTTAATCAAAGAGATGTGAACAGCTTGCATTCTCAACTTTTGATTTCCACAAAGCCTGTTTGTTTTACTTAAGGCTAGCAGTCCCTGTTGCCAAGGAATTGCTATGGAGCTAAGCCACACCTTTATGAACACACTTAACACTTCCTGCTCTGTGCAGCCTTAAAAGCAGTCTCCTCTACTCCAGAGAGATAATTGGAGGTTAAAAAAACATAAACAGCTACATCTTAAGATCTTGCCTGGCTGGCAAAGCCACCTGTCTTTGTGCTCTTGTTAAATAGTTCACACAAGGTCTTGGGGAAGTGTTTACCATGAGATGTATTTTTCAGAAGAATTCGATGTTTGTGATGGTGATACTATGTTTCTTACCCTTTCATCTGTTTGAATGAAGAGCTTCCATTGGTGCCTGCTTTGTGACTAGAAGAAAATGAATTGGTGGGTTCCTCTGAAATCCCTCTGGGCTGGTACAGATGCTGCAGGCTGACTGGTAGCTCCAGCACACAGGGTAAGGGTTCATTATTCGTAGTATATGTAAACAACCCTCTCAGTGCTCTGAGGCAGCATCATGGTATAATTGCTAAATCACTTGCATCCTCCTTTTTCTGCTTCATCTGTAATTTAAATTATTATATAAAAGGATTTGTCAGTCCTGTTGATGCTCAGTATTTACATCAATCTCAGGAAGTTGTGTTTGCTGTTTTTTTGGGGTTTTTACCATAGTTTACTTAAAGAAACAACTTTTAAACACACACACATTCAGTACTATAAAACAAATCCAAGCACATAACTTATTGCTGAAACTTAGTCTAAAAATGCCTAAAGCACACCGAACATTCATATCAGAAACCTTCTTACTGATGAATCAGTTTTGTAGATTTTCCCCTTTATCCTTCCCTCTGATGCAGAATATAAAACTATCTTTTGTTTTATTGTCACTGCATAAAGCAAATGGGACTTCAGGTTACCACTAAATATTTCTTACAGTTTTCGTGACATGTTACAAATGACAGCAGCTTCTAAGACTTGGGTGGATAGTAGGGATGATTAATAAGGTATGGTTACTGGCACAGCAGTGAGGTGGAGTAGGTGTGAGTAATTGTATTCTGTGGGAACTTAATCAGAACCCTCTGGTTCACGGGCATGAAAGTATTTTGTATTCCTAGCATTTGTAAGAAAGGACAGAAAATCAACAGCATTTTAGTGCAAATTTCCTTCAGGATTTCTATACAGAGGAAAATACAGGCAACAAGAGAAAACTAAAAATTTGGAATCAGTTACTTCATTGCCACTTTTGTTTTTCTGAGAACGAAATCTGCAGTGCACATTAGAATGTTGTAGGCTCAAAGGCAGTGGGAAATGATTCTCACTTACAGACTTAAAACTTGTTGCACAGGCCTAAAAGCACTACAGGGGACAGGCAATGCATTTGAGGATGCAGCTTCATTGCTTCAAAGGGATACCATTCTCCATAATAGTCCCAATATATTACTGGGGGCAGAGAAGGAGGTTGTGAGCATACACACAATGAAACAAAACTAGTGGGTGTAAAATAACAGCCAGTTTCATTTATTTGCACAGTTTATCTATAGTAGCAACCAAAGCCCCAGTAGGCAAACAGCCTGGGCAACTGGCATGGAGGAATGGATTCCACAGCTCTGCAAGGATTTCATGTGAAGCAATACCCTCTTACTGGGATCAGTTGCCTTACTCAAGACCAGGCTCAAAGGGATTTACAAAACCACTATATACCCTTATTCAGAGTCATACAGTAACTTCTTCATTGTTCTGCGTAAGAGAGACTTGGTTTTTTCTCTTATGTGGAAAAGAAAACATGCCTTCCTTAGAAAAATCATAGGGGACTGGTAATAAGGGGATTAAGAAGGCAGGATTACACAGTATCAGCTGAAAAAAAAAAGTGTATGACAACTGACAAAAAATGTTAAGTCTCTTTCAGGAAAAGGGATTATTAAGCCAACAGTTCTGCAAGTCAGGCCCACAGTTCCTGGTTCTTGGGCAACAAATATCAACTGTCAAATGCTGCTATTTAATATAAATGTGCTCTCTTCAGTCTCCATTTACCTTTCTGCAATACAATCAAGGCTAGATGACAAAAAAGCATTTGTTCACATTTGTCACAAGGGAACTTGGTTTGGCATTGGGCATGATGGTTTGTACAATGGTTTAGGAATACTGAGGGAAAGGATGTGTATTGGAATGCTCTTAAACTCATAAAACCACAATCGCTACCTTAATTTTTAACATGAAACAAGAAAATATATGTATCAAGATGTTGTAATGTATCAAGAAAAATTAGTATGGGGATGAAACGCTAAGGAGTTTATTTGATCTATTGTCCTTGAGTGAGACAAAAGACAGTAGTTTCAAGAGCATTGCTTATACATGAAGGAAAATCAGAGTTCAGGGATCTATTTGTTTAATGTCTTTAGCCTTTCAGAAAATAAAGACATAGACTGTTTGAATTGCTTCAATTACTTCAACATCAAATTTCAAAGAATCAAAATATAAAAGTTCAGTTTCCTAATCTATTTCCTCGATAAAAATACATCTTTCAAACAAGGCAACATTAACATTTGGATAGCAAGCTCATCAAAACACATGATCCCACATTACAGGCAAATATGGATGTATATCTACATGCACATATACATAACTCCTTTGTTACATATTCATGTCCATTTCTCACCTTTCTGTTCCCTCAGAGTTTTCAAGTTTGGGCCAAAGGCATATACTTGATCTCTTCCCCTTTAGCATTTCTGACTTCTTTAATCTTCTTTTAGTTCATATTTTTCTATCCTTTCTCTCAAGTATCTGAAAATGCAGAACATTATCTGAGTATATAGCAATGCAGAATAATCAAATGTCTGTAGAGATCACAGGCTTCCCACAATAGTATTACAAGTATAAATTGAATACATATTTCACAAATCATTCACAACATAGTTATTACTGTCTCCCCCTGCTCTGCAATGAAAGGAAGCAACACTTCAAAGAAAAACTGCCTCAGTAGTGTGAAATTCACATCTGCGGTAATGCCATTATGCACTTAATTTCACATTTGATTTGAGTGTGACTCTGTCACTTTCCTACCAGCAGTACACATGACCTTTTTTAGGAATGACTGCATAGGAGAAACATGCTCCTTTCACATTAAGTGATGCTTTATGATAGCTTTCCTCCACCCCTCCCAGAAGTGCCTTCATGTTTAAGCAGCTTCACTCTGAAGTTACTACAGCTATGCAACTGTTGCTCATTCTGTAGCCCTTAATAATTGCTTTCCATTTGGATAATGCTGTTGTCATATGCTCTGCATAAGGCTACACCTTAAACACCTAATAAAATGAAGTTCATGTCAGAACAGCGAGGATTACTTCTGAACTGCTTGACTCAACGCAATTTTTTCATATGTTGGTCATGAATAACAAGTACTGCACAGGAGGGGTGTACCAGCTCTTCTCTTTTTCTCCTCGTTACTCCTTGCTCTGTGTACACACACGCCAACACATGGCCACAGTTGCAGTCCGTGTGCCTCAGTTTGATATCCTTGATATAACAAAAGGCATGACTGGCAGAAGTCTCTTTGAGGATTCAGAAATTCAGGATATTTGTTCCCATTTGAAAATAGCATGAAGTTATATTTTAGCCATAATTCGGAAGACATCTTCTCAACAGGGCCTCTGAAAAGGGATGAGGATATGCTACCATTGATAAAGAACACACAAACAATTCTGTGTATATCAAGTCAACTCCAGCATCAGGTTTTAGTCAGCTGACTGAATTTTTCCTAGGGCATGCAAAGATTCCAAATGTGATGTAAACTGCGCTCCTGCAAAAGATTCTGTATTTCTTAGCATTTGTCCAGTTTCTCAGGAAGTTTCACTGGGACGTGACAGGCATCAGTCATGAGGGCAGCATTCAGCACAGAACTAACTTATTGCATTCAAGTTCAACAGTGCTTCCTGTTAACCAGACTCAATAGAAGTCAGCAAAGAAAAGACTCCCCTGAGCCTTGTAAAAATTCATTTACTAGTCCCAAGTAGAACATGGGTGAATTCCCGTTGAAAGTTAAAGCAAAAGCTTTATTGTCATTACTTTTTATATCAATTAGCCATATTATACTTCCTTTACTCTGGATCCATTCTGAATAAAGAATGCATTGCTGGTGGCATATTCAATGTAACCTACTCCTTTGCAATATTTAGATGCATTTTAATCCACCACAGAAAGCTATGCAGTGATTGCAGGTTTTAAGGACTTTTGTTATATTTGCCTTCATTTTCATTTGGAACATTTCCAAACTGTGTCCTTTGCTCACTGCTAAAGGGTAGAATTATATTAATGGAACATAACTGTCATTTAATCTCTGGAAAGCCACACACTGGCTTAGGTATGCAGTCAAATATGCTCTAGAAAGCTGCATTTCTGTTCAGCCCTGTACTATGAACCTCTTACATGAGCTGCTCTACAAGATGAAAGTGACACAATCTCCCACAGCAGTGCTCTGCAGTTACTGTTTCACCTTCAAATCAAATGGTGGAACGTCTCATACTGAATTTACTCCTCTGTACTCATTCAAAAAGTAATCCTAATTTGTACGTTGTTCAAGAAATAGTAGAAGTAACATTAAGCTGTACATGGACTACTTTCATGGTTGGACCACTAATCTAACACCATTCAGACTTGCAAAATCAATCTCATATGACGAACTTCATGTGAAGAGATTCTAACTTTTGTTTGTTTTACAAAATATTATAAAAGAAATCTCTGCTCACAGTTGCACAGCATCTTTTGCCTCCTCTTTCTCTTTGCTTCCTTCGACTTAATTCTCATAATTCTCCTTAATGTCTTGGGAAGATGACAGTCAAATTTTACCCAATGATTAGACTTCTCCCTTTCCCTCCAGATTTGTGTGTTCTCTGGGCCAATTTGAATTTTTTACCCTGGAGAGGAAAATCAAAACAAGTAGATAAATCTAAAATGCACAGTAGGCATGTTCAAACAGCAATAAGTCTCACACTTCTTTTACACTACAAAGAAAACCACAGGATAATAAACTCATCCAATTTTTAGTATAAAATATGTATGCTTATATATATGTAATAATGACATGTGGGAATCTGATACAAGACTTTCATAATATAGAGGTGATAGACAAAAGCCTCGAAGAGCCCTTGGATATTCTTTCCCTTTCCCTTTCCTTTTTTAACAGGCATTTTTCTTTATAGCCCAACCAGAGCTAGGTCACCACTGAAAATCTTCTTGGGCAGTGACTGCACAATAAACCCAAGGCAAGAGGACAAACATACTCCTGCATCACTGTACAATTTGCCTCAATGAAGCAGGTGGAACAAAAGAATATTTCAATTTGTTAGAAAAGAAAAAAAATCTGAGTATTTTCCTTGAAGTACAGTTAAAAAAACCACAAAAACCCAGTATTTGTTAATAAAAACACTACATCCCGTATGTTAAATGGCAAATGTCCATTTATTTTTTCAGTGTAGCTTTCATCAACACTACCTTAACCCTCACAGCTGAGTAATAGCGCATCCTCTGCTTGAATATTTTCTATGATGTCGATCATGTAGTCAAGCTATGATCCAGAAGGAAAACACAATTCAGCTCTTATGTGTCCTACAGCTAACAGTTTTTCATATTTTGTGTGACTTGTAAATAGCTAACACAGAAGTATGTTTGAATAGCTGGCCTGGCAAAGACCTATTCAACCTCAGAGTAAGGAAAATATTTCCAGACCCAGTATAGATCAACAGGTTATGTGTGACAACATATTCAACAGTCTCAGCAGCATTGCTGAGAGAATGCTGGACTAGAGTTTATGAAACTGCTACATTCATAGTGAACTGATGCACTGCTCTGACACTTTTCCCCTTAGTTGGCCCTGTAAGATGACTGCAAAGCTGGCTGAGGGTGTTTAAGTCTCTTTGTGTTTTGTTTCATTGAATCATAGAACCAAGGGAAATTTCTAAAACTTTAATATTGAGATGATACCTAAGTCTAAAACTCTAATGGTTTGAATAGTTAACAGACAACAGGCTCACATGACCACCTGCAAATTTGAGTTGAATTCTGAACTTAAACTCTGTTCAGAAAAATCTGAAATTTGGCACATGCCTGTTCACGTAAAGTTTCTGAACACAATTTTTGAAGTTAAATACTACATCTAAGCTGGTTTAACAGCTTGGCATTGCCAGGAGTGGGAAGCCCTCGTTGTTTCCCCACACTTTTTTTTCCCAGCTTCATGTATCCCATCTCTTTGTACCTGCTGTAGTTGTGGTCAGACTCTGGCTGAGCCAAAACCACTTGTTAATTCACCAGTAAACCCCCTTTTAATCACCAACCAGGCTGACTTAGTTCTGTTACTGCCAGAGCCTATGTAAATAGAGGGGCCACAGTCAGGAGGGAGAAAAAGAGTCTTCCTTTACCAAACCATAAGACTGGCCAAAGCCATGATGATCCCTCTCATTACTTACAAAACGTAAAAATGTGATTTTTAACGAGGAGTTTTGAACTCGTTTTGGCAAGTAAATTTTTTGGGGAGTTTTCAGAAGCCTTGATTCCCTAACTATTCTTTAGCTAAACTAAGTTGCAGTTTCACAGCTTTTTTCTTTTTGACAGTTGGTTGGGGCCAGAAGTGCCATTTTAACTATAAGCTGCTTTCACAAGTACTGCTGTGAAGAGGAATCATCATGATATCATGCGCTTACAGGGTCCTTCAAACAAACACTTTAGTGTGACAGTAATGTAATCACAGACTTCCTTAAGGAAATTCCTTGACTAAAGTGCTGGGGCATACATTCTAGTCAGTTTAGTACAGACCAAATTGATCTAAAGACAGAACAGAGATGTACTTCAGATGCACGTACAGAAGGAGACAAAGCAATAAAGTGACAATAAACAGTAAGCAGCCAAATTGTTCATTAGTTAATGGGTCATGCACTCGTAGCTACTTAGCAGTATTTTGAAATACCCACAGCAATTACTTCAGCCTCTGGGTCTTTCAAATTTGGAATTTTACATTTTCAAATCTTTCAAGAGTGACAGCTAGAGCACAGAAGAAGGAAAAAGCTGAGGAAAAAGAATAGTACAGCACTTTCCTTAAACTTTTTATACCATCAATACCCGAGACAGAAATTGATTTTGAACAAGCCTGTCAGTGTTTGTTTCCCAGAATATCACAAAAACCTGATGGTATGAAGGACAGATCTTTTCAACGTATTGGATGCACAACCATATGTATTTTGAGTGTTCCTTTCAGATAGTTCTCAACATGCATCTATAGCAGTATGAACAGACATATCCTTTTAAACAGTTCCTTTCTTTGTAGTGTAACTTTAGTCAGCTACGAAGTGGTTCAGGTTTTCAAGAAAAGACTCCCATCAGATGGCTGGAATAGTAATTTTATAAATATCCTGCCCCATTTGTTAACCAGCTTTGCTCATGAATAAATACCATGCAGCATTTTTCCTCCCCATCCTCACCTTTTAAGAACAAAAGCAGCCTCAGGACATCGAGTCTTCTCCATCACCTCTTAATCTCTGAGAAACAGCTTCTTTCTCAATTGTCGTTGCTTAACTAATGCAACATTTAACACCCCAGATGAATCAGCACTGAGCTACAAGTAACCTTCTGACTACTGATCCTTCAGCTCCACAACACTAAATTTACTGATGAAAGTGTCTGGACTTGGTGAGCTCCATTTTGGGAGATCATTCTAGAGCCCACATTTGCCTATGATACTTTGTCACCTCTTGTTCCTTTGAATCTGTCTCTAGATTCCAGTACATGCAATTTATTTCTGTAATGTGGTGCATTCCAATTATCAGAACTCACGTCATCTGTGTAGTTTTTGTTCTTATCTGGGCAGATCCTAGATGACGTTTGAAGTTTAGGGGTTCAGGATTTAGTAAAATACAGAAATTCCCTGTATGACCGTACCAAAGATCAAAAGGAAGCATTGTGTTGGTCGAGCTACTGAAGAGACAGCAGTTCCAGTTAGCAGGAAGTTTCTCTTTCTCATCTGAGCTAAACAAGACACTCAAGTGGATGACAGAAACAAGAGGACAGGTTTGTTACAAAATCTTTCCATAACAACATGAATATGTATTTATATGTACACACACATTTAAAATGTAAATTATGCAACTAAGTATGCACACACACCTTTTTTTCCACAGCAGTTATTCATTAGGGTGGACAAGGATGAAATCCCTTGATATTTTTGCTGGAGTTCTAACTTGTGTGCAAATTTTCTTTCTTTCCACCCCTCAGTTTCCTCAAGCATAATGGCCTATGTGTAATAGAAATAGCATCAGTCAGGAAGGTCTTGTCTTCAAGCGTTAACAATTTCAACCAGCAAATAAAATGAGCAAGAAATCAGAAAACGTGGGCTGGGGGGTTTTGTTTGTTTGTTTGTTTTGTTTGGTTTGGTTTGGTTTTTAATTCCTATTCTTGTATTTCCCCACTATCCCATCCAGGAAGAACATACTGTCTTTTAGGCAAATGCTCTGTGAATGTTTTCCTTCCGTCATACCCATGATCTCATCCAGCCTCCTCAAGAGGCGAAGGTGAGGCTGTGTTTATTGAGCAGCCTCTAGTGGTTCCCCAAGGAGCCACCCATGGCTGTACCTGTGTGTACTACAGGGGCAGCAGGTACCTGCTCACACCTTGCACAAGAGTAGCTCAGAGAAATGCTCTGAAATTGTCATCTTGCCTAGAACATTGAGAAAACAGTTGGGCTTTTCTTTAGTCATCTCCAGTTTAACAGAGAAATTCTTCTAGCAATGAAAAATCTTTATTTAGAAACAAGTAATTGGAATAAAACTTCCTATTACTGAGAGATTCCTGCTTAGGCTAATAAAACCTTCTTCATTCCTAAAAGAGGTGGTCCTTGAACAGCAGCAGTGTGAGCCAGCCTCCAGCTCCAGGGTTTGTGTGGCTCCAGGAGAGGTTGTGGTGGATGGGAGAGGACGTGGATGGCAGGGGATGGGAGGGATGGAGCTACCACTGAGCTGGCAGAGTTCATCCTGATCATCTTAGATTGCTGTGGGACTGCCCCCGACCCAGCAGAGCCCAGGCTACCTGACAGACCTGGACCTGACCCCGGGGAAATAATCATCTGGGGAAGACGGGGATCTCAGTTGGTGTCTTACAAAAAACAGTCATACACTTTATACAGCACAGTTAATATCATGTAAAAAATGTCCAGCATATGAAAGACAGAATATATATTAATCATGAAAAAATTAATTATAAAATTAATTACAAATGATTTTAAATTGTTTCCATTGTTTATAATTATCAAATTAATTATAAAGGCTTTCTAATTGTTGCCACTGTTTATGTTTAAATACATAAACTTGGTGGTCTAATATTCTGTTAGCTTGAAAACTTAATGTGAAATACTTCAAGCTGACACAGACATTTTGGGCTCTGAAATTTACAAACCCATATCTAACTATTTTGTGATGATAGACTGATATTAATGAATTTTTTCCAACTTTTAGTACCAGCTTTTTCCACCAAATATCAAGAAAGGAAGATTCAGCAGCATATGTATTAGTTCACACGTAAAAACTAGTGACCATCACAGCAAAAAAGAGCTATGTTTAAAGCATCTACTTAATTCCTCTGACAGCCTAAAACTTTGAACTCCAGAAAGCTCCAACCACTTTTTCAGCCTGGGTAGGATTCTGAGAAAATATTTTTCAGCTGATTCTCTGCATTTGCATCCTAAAACTACTGTTGAAGCTCTTCCCAGCAGTAATTAATTACTCAATGCAACGGGCATGTTTTCACTACAGCCTGAGATCCACCAACCCTGCCCCGAGGGGAGAACAGCTGCCCCACCTGTCAGCATGCAAATATGTTTGGTATGCTCAGTCACATTCATGGCAAAGCCTGCGATCCCACTAACAGAAAGATTAAGGTTTCCTATTACTTTGAGGCACATTTTCAGGAGATCAAAACAATGGACTAATGGGATAATCTGAAAGTAGGAAACCAAATTTGCAAGATTTTACACTTTTACCAAAGATACTTTGAACCCCTAAAAAAAAAAGTAATCTTTTTGAGTTTCTGAAACTCAGTACAGCCTGGGTTTTGATTTTGTTTTTTTTTTCAAAATGCAAAATTGCTTTTGGGTGGCAAAAGCTTCATGATTTTAGATAATTTAATAATGTTCTGAAATAGTATCTCATGAATCCAAGATCATGAAATAATTTCAGAAGTTTTATTTGC
Source organism: Gymnorhina tibicen (assembly GCA_013399875.1). Lineage (NCBI taxonomy): Eukaryota > Metazoa > Chordata > Aves > Passeriformes > Artamidae > Gymnorhina > Gymnorhina tibicen. The sequence continues at coordinate 1,071,890 of VXAZ01000783.1, read as the reverse complement.
GCTAAGTTAAAGAATATTTCTGTAGTCATTGCTTTGTCCTTAATTCTCGGTATCCTAGACTGGTAGTCTTGGATATCCTTACAAGGTGGGAAGTGCTAGGAAAGGTTGTCATCCAAGATCTGAGAAACAAAATGATTAAATCTCTGAACTCTCAAGAAATTGTGGGAGGCAAATGCGATCATGGAACAAAAAACTCTTCAATAGTCTTCCTCTACAGAGTGGTGGTGTCAAGGTTTTGCATCCTTCTAATTTGGACAACACAAGAGTTCACCCTCCAGAACTCTGTGGTTTGGAACAAAAAACCCCAGACGTGCTTGTGTCCTTTTTTTATTTGGCACTGTTAAAATTCCCTTTTTTTCTTTCTCATTGCCATTTATCCCCAGTCAAACCACATGTCATCTCCATTCTTCTTCCTTTCTTCCCAATAAAGATGAGGGGAAGTGTGGGTAAGATAACACATGCTGTGACTGCAAGCGTTACTGTTGTTCTTAGGATAATACAGGAATCTGCCTCCCAGCCACCAAAGCTTGGTTAGGGCATAAATGGAGCCTTCACTATCAAAATGTAACTTATTACACATTTTTTTTATCCTACCCTGAAGACCTACATAAGAAAGTGCTTTTCAGTGGTGCAAAATTACATTCTTAAAGGCTGAATCTGTCCACAGAGGAAATAAAGCATAATGTGTAACAGTCCAGGCTGGATGTAACTTCCACATCCCTTGAGCTTCATCTCTCTGCTGATGCTGAAAATCAAAGGGCCAATTCAGACAGATGTTTTTTTAATCAAGAAAACTGAAGTGTGAACGATATCTATGAAAAATTTTTAGTGACACACTGGATTGTAATCAACTTCATAGTTTAAAACTGACTAATTGCAGTTAGAGAAACTTTCTCACTAGCAATGATTTGTTCCTATACTTCCTGCCCTCCAAACTGGTGGACTGTTACTTGTGATGATGATGAAGCACTTACTTAAACTTCTGAATGGAATAGATATAATTTTGGAGGCCAGTGAAAAGAAATAACCTGTAGAACTACACCTGAAAATGTGCATGGTCTATCTGCAAATATACCAAGAAGAAAACAGAAGGTATCTGTAGGAAAATCACGCAAGTAGTGTTCCAGTTCTGCTTCTTTTTCTATAGTTACCTGATCGATCATCTTGATACCAGTTTATCAGCTACATTTATGACTTAACACTCCTGAAATATCTGCTGCTCTCTAGTGGTTTCCACAGAAACAATAAAGCACATTTCTACACTCAAAAACTGTAAAAAACAAAAATCTATGTTTCAAACACTTGAAGGAAGGGATTGTCTTGCTATTGCATTTTCTGTAGCAAAGTCTGTCTAAGGAGTTCCCTCTCCCCATTTTGGGCTTTGATACAATGGTTCACACAACTGCTTGTGGGGCTGCATAATGAAACATGCCAAGTAACTGATCAGTGTTAAAATCACTCTTTTTCTTAAGATATTAAGGGTTAAGTTAACCCTAAGAAAAAGGGTTATTTAAAAAACTGATAATTTCCCTGATCTGCTGAATGGATGCACTATCTACCAAGGACAAGGATAGGGGTACAAAGTGAGCAAACTTTGTAGACTGTTTTTGTCACTGAGAGAAAAAACTGCATCCATGGTGCAAATTCCTGATTTCTTAAACATTTCTGTGGAGTGGCTGTGCACAATCCGCTCTTGCTTTGGCAGCAACCAGAACACTACCAACACTAACCAGAATGGTACAAAACCAATTTGTACACTGGTCATACATGTTTTAAATTAAATCTTTCAGAAATGCTATTAAAATCAGTCAGAGGTTCTGTTAATATCTTTCATCTTTTTTTTTCATCTTTTCATTTCTTAACATCTTTTCATTTCATCCTTACATTTACAGGCCTCAATGAGGTTGGTCCACCACAGTCATTTTCACCTGCCATCCAATACTTCCAGCTAGATGCCAGTTTTCACTACCTGTGTATTTGTGCCCAAACCTGTCTTTCCCACTATCCCTTAAATCTAGAAAACCCTGCTTAAATTAATTAGTATTCAACTTAAAATCCAACCTCAAGACATGTTTATACTTTGGTGTTTACAGTAAATTGCCAGTTAAGATGGTGAGGAAGCTTGTATGCAGGGAATTTTGATACCATAAACACTGTTTACTTCCAGCTTCAGGAAGTCTACTAAGTATGCAAATAACTGGACTTGTTTCTCTGTGTCATTTCTTACTTCTTTCACCAAATTAGCTGCTGCAGCTATTGCAATATACTGACTGAATTAAATCTCAATGCATTGTTTGAAGATAACGGGACAGAAGGCTGACTATTGCTGTATCTCTTCTGTTTGATACTGCGGTTGTATTAAGTAATTTCCATGTGCCAGGAGCAAAGCTGCCTAATCAATATTTATACTCAGGTAGCACTGTGCTCAACTCACCTTTTAAAATTTTTTTAGACCCAAACTGATTTTAACTGTATTTAGAAGCAAAGATGTTTTTTCCTTAAAGTTGTTAGTAAGATATAGTAAAATTGATATTTATCTGCCTTACTTTGGCAAAGGACTTGACGGACCAAAGCTCTTTTACTTCAGTCCTCACTCCATATCCCAAGGGAAAAATTCAGTCAACTGTAAAACAGGAAAGGAAATGTAATAGACCAAACTCCATCAGATCAAATAAGCTTTGCCATAATAAACTGAACGGATTCTGTATTATATTATACAGAAAGAAAATCACGAATCCCTGAATTTTATAAGCAGAAACTCAGTTTATCCCTGATTTCTAATATATTTCCTGTGCATAGACATACACACACACACACACACACACACACACGCACACAGGAAAAGGGCTGTTCCTAGCAGCAGTGAATCTTTGACATTTCTGGTCTACTCAGCAAGGGTTAAGAGACAGTTTACAAATAACAAACTTCATTATTGCAGTAGTAGCTCTCACAATGTTAAAGAGTGATTCACAGACAGTCACAAAATAAATTCATTATGTGTTTAGACTATTCAATTTGTGCATGATGTCATGCATTTATGAAGACAAGAGTTGAGAAAATAGGCATACAAAATACTGAATACAATTAATCAGCTCTCTCATGGTGTAGCCTCTGTTGTCAAATACCATGTGAGGCTGTTTTCATTCACAAGTTCAAGTTATGACAGAAGGAAAATTCATGGATAGTTTTACAAGACACAGGGTTAACAGGACTTGTGTTAACGCCTCACTGCTACAGTACCTCAAACTCATCTTTCTTCCAATATTTGATATTGGGAGTTTCCTTCCTTAAGCACCAATATGACAAAGGTGCTGTAAAACCTCTGGAAGAGGGGACTTGAATGACTGAAACATGTGGCTAAGAAAACAAGGGAACAGGGAAACAAGAAGATGGATGTAGGAGAAAGAAGTTTCAAACTCAAAATAAGTTTCAAATGTGAATATTAATGTAATGTGAATGTTATAACTGTCAGGAGAGAGATACAAAGAGAAAAAGAAGAAGTATACCAAAAATGTCTGAGAAAGACAATCTAATGTGGAAAGAACTGCCATGAAATCAGAAAGTATTGACTCTATTTCCAAATTACCTCTTGTGTTTCCAAAAAATTGTACAGAGGTTACTTAATCTACTACATTTTCTGTCTGTAAAATCAGAGAGAATGCTTATCTGATAGGCAATTCATGTATAGAAAAATCTGTAAGTAATCTTCTGACCTATCAAGTTTCATGCACTAAAATGAGATTTCCACAACTGCTTCCAAACACACATTCTCATACAGCCAGCCCTCCACACCTTTGCTGGGCAGTGCCACAGCTTTCCTTTTCTTCCCACCTCTCAGTTTCAGTGCCAGGCTCCCTCCAGCCTCTGATCCCAGCACTTTTCCCACACATCTGTTCCAAGGCATCTGTGCTATGTCACCTGTGAGCAGGAGGGCACTGTTTGAGGGGTCTCCTGTTTGTGCAGCTACAGATCTAAGATGCTACAGAACTGGAGAGAGTCAAATCCCTTATGTGATAGAAGTATCTTCTGAAACAAGTATTTGGCTAGATCCATGACACCAGGAAAAGACAAATTTCTAACTCAGCCGATTTGACGGGGGTTAAACAAATGAGTGAACAAGTTTGATGTGATAAAAAGTGTTGTCTCTTACTTTTCCTGAGGCTTTTTTCCTATTTGCTAGTGAAGTCTTGCTCCCTTACCACCACCTGTGGTTGGTTTTGTTTTGTTTTGTTTCCTGGGAAAAAAAACCCTTGAAATAGAAGTAAATATGTAAATGGAAAAATACCCCAAATTAAATGTTATAAAGAAAGCAAGCAATTGTAAAGAGAACTATGTTGTCCAATAGCAAACAGCATTCACAGAAGAAAATTCAAGCAGATGTAGCCAAAGCAACTACAGAAGAATGCAAACACAATTCTGTAGCTAGAAGAAGACTAATAATGAGAACAAAAGATATATTGTTAATACAAATGATGGAATGGGAAGAATTATAAACAAAGTCATTCTCTGAAAGAAAACATCAAATTGATTGAATAAGTCAAATAAAAAATATTTTTTTTAAAAGCCCCACACCTGGAAATGTAAACAAAAGGAGTATTTAGAGAGAGATGCCAAACAGAGAAGATTAACCATGGAAAAAAAGTCATTGAAAGCCACAGAATATTTTCCAGCTTGCTTTGAAGGTTGGATTTAGAGTAAGGAATATGAAGGCAGGGTATTTATACCACATAAAGTTAAACCTTTCGTTTAAGAAAATAAATTGGGGAAGTATTCTCCTTATTTTTAAGTAAAGTTGATAGACAAGTAAGACCTTCACCTAAACTGCTTCAGGAATTACTTACTTCTTTCTACAGGTTAAATAGGGAGTCCAGAGAGTGACAAGTGGCTGAGCCAAATTAATAGTTCTTGGAGGGAGGGCATCGAGTCCTGTCCCCACCTTTCCAGCTCCTCTTTCTTTTCTCTCACATCTTTCTTGTGCTGCCTCTGAAGTTTATCTGATTAATGTCAAGGTCAGGCAACAAAAGTCACTAACTCGGCAAAAATGTACACTTTGAAAGGTGGGCAAAGGTAACCTGTGTTGTTTTATCAGGTTGAACAACCAGCAGCCAGATGAGCTCCAGAGGTAACTCAAGGTCAGCAGGGGGATCACGTAGCCAAGAGCAGAGAGGGTTACAGGAGAAGGGCACAGGGAAAAGGTAAGTGCTTTCTGGCAACAATTAGCTTTTACCTGAAGTCATAGCCAGTTTTGTAACTTAAGCACCTTAGTTAAATACATGAAGTTAGATGAAGGGAACTGTGTCACTGCCATCCTTTATGTACACAGAGGAGGTGCTATTGCTATTCTTGAACTTGTATCTTCACATTCTTAGGTCTCTTATTCACGTTAACCAAATCATCTCCCCAGAAGTTTAATTAAAGCTCAGTTAGGAATATCCTCCACTGTCAACCTCTCCTGTGCTATTCTGCTCCACAGCACTGCTTTTTTATTATAGTACTGAAAGTATGACACTCTTTCAAGAGGAAGCTAGTATTTGATTTACACACTTGTAGGTTTTATTGCAAACCTCATTAATCCTGTTGAGTTTTATTTTTAGCCTCAAAACCTTACATTATGCAAATAGATTACAATCTGCATTTTCAAATTTTCATTTCTCAGTGGCGTTCACTGTTTTCTTGTTTATAGGGCCTTTGGTTATATAATAAAAATTCCCTGACTCTTAATGTACCTTATATATACTGTGATATACCTTAGTCAGGAAGGTTTTACATGGTATTCAGACTAAATTTAGCCAATTTACAACTTTTTTTCCTACTTCTAATATCCAGGCTGCTTGCCCCTATTAAATGAAGTTTAAGCAAAAGGTGAAACAAGGATTCTACTGCCGTAGGTACAGATGCACAAACAAACTACTACAGGGCATGCCAGGGTGTGAACACACAGCACATCACACGCTCTGCAGAAGCTCTGCAAACTGTTTCTTCTCTAGTTTATTACCTGCTCTTACTGCACAAACCTGGACTTTATGATACCTTGTTAGCCAAGGAATTTGTGTACATTATATACTTACTCAGGCCAGGTGACCATGCTGGGCCCTTTGTTCTTAACATACAAAATTATTTTCTTCTAGGAGTTACAACTTTCCAATATCTTTAGATAGCAGATGGATCTCATATTTCAATCACACATGCACATGGCAATAGACTACATGCATAAAGAAACTGTTGTAGAAATAACATCAGAAATCTCATCAGGAAGAATAAATACAATTTAGGAAACCCTTCCAGAAGAAAAAAAAACCCTTGAAACTAGCTCTTGTTTGGGGAGAATTTTTATACTCAGGTTCCTTAGAAAATCTAAATATTCAGCACATACTTAATTTTAAGCTTGGGAGTGGTCAGATTAAAGTCAATGAGGGGAAATAATGAATGCAACACTTTTGCAGGAGCAAACTCCTTGCACATTAGGGATTTTCCTTGCTTTTATAACAAATGTATTTGATTGACTTTAGTAAAACAATCTATTTATACTGTGAAAATACAACACCCTGTGTACACCTGTATCCCCCAGGGTCTCTCCCTGTATCCCCCAGGGTCTGTCCATGCCCACAGATGTGCGCACACAAACACAAACCGTTCCTGTGTGCTGACTGGCTCCTTGTGTTGCTTGAGCAAAAGCTTAAATGATGATTTGTTAGCTCATCAAACCTTTTCTGAATAGGTAACATTCTTCTCTATGTTACGGTGAATATTTAAACACTGTAGATTCTAAAAGAAACAAATGCCAGAGGCACTGAGGTAGGTGTGTTACATAAAAGGGAAGCTCAGTGAAAAGTCGTGTGACATCTGCAGCAGCCGCCTAGCCCAACGTGCTGAGTAAGAGGATGAGAAATGGAGAGCTGCGGGGGCACGAATAACACATCAGCACAACTGCATTCCCATGGGATTGTGTTTTCTAAATACAATGACACATAATGGGCAGCCCGAGCTGGAGACAATGTTTAAATTCCTGAAGAAAGCTGTCCATGATAAATCCCTGAAACTAAGGCAATACCTGAGATAAGTTTGTTGTAGACTGAGAAGGAAATCCATTTCAGATGAATGTATAAGAGATGTGGCCTTCACCTTGCTTGGCTTCTCTGAAGTATAATTTGCCCAAACTTAAACTAATCCACAAAAATTCTGTCCTGTGCTTTTGTGCAGTTTACATCTACGTGGAAAATACAAAATCATTTTGAAACATAATTTTAGAGGTCTGATGTTAAAATCACAAATCATGACACAGCATACCAGAAAACATACTTGCAGATTGTAAAAATCAGGGATGATACAACAGGGGTCTTAAATATATTAATAATTCTAAAAAGACATTTTCATGCTTTTAAGACATCTCATCCAGTAGCCTCTGGGCTCATTTCTAAAAGAAGGGATTACTTGTGATGAATATAAACCGACTATTTGTGTATGATCTTCCCTGTGCATGTAAGAAATAACCTGGGATTCCAGTCTGACCTCTGAGACATGTTGAAATCAAATACCTAAAACGTAGGTGTTCACTCTGAAAACTCTTTATTTTTTAGTTTCTGCAAAATGATTTTTCCTGATTAAAATTGCTGTTTCAGATTGCTTTGTGACTACATAGTCCTTGCTTTTGCTTAAAACATCTTTAGAGACTTCCGCAACCAAAACATAAAACTTTTACTTTAATTAAGTTGTGGGGAAATTTGTCTATAAAGGCAGTTATTCATATCTTTCATATATACTTCAGTCCTTCCAACTGTACCCTGAGGAAATGTTAATTTTTAAACTTTAATGTATTATTTTAATGTAACTTTCTCTGTTGCTATTTCTGCCTTAGTCTCAATTCAGGAAGCTACTTGGAAAACCCCGCTAAGGTAAATTCCATACTAGTTTGAAAAGTCTACCTTCCTTAAGAAGCTTATCTACATACGTACCTAAGTAGCGTAAATTCCTATAGAATTTTTAACAATTTGATTTAAAATTTGAAGTATTTTGATAATAAAATTTTTGAAGTGTTTTGCCCACCTGCACCATATGATGATAATTTTGTTAGACCTATATTTAATTATGGTAATATATTATTACACTTATCTCACTCTTACAATGACATTTATTGTGTAGCCTTGGGTACCTCCCTTCACCTTCTGTTGTCCTGACTGTGAACCAGGAATAATAACAGCACAGCCAGGAGTCACACACAGCCTCTCTGAGCTGTGCAGAGGGGCTTTGCTGGCAGTCAGGTCATCAAGGCATCCCCTCTAACCCATTCTTACCTTCGGCTTTCATTTTGAGGCATAATGAAATTTCTACAGGAATGTTTTATATTAAATACAAAACTGCACTCCTTGCCCAGTATCACCAACCATCTAAAGTTGCTAAGAATGTGAATTCTACTCAGAAAAAACACAAACAAAACTCTTCTTTTGAGATGCAGGTAATGTTGGGGCATTAAAAGGAGTGCCCTCCTGACCCCCGCTCATGTCCTGAGGCAGGAGATTGGGTTACTTGGTATCGTTACCTTGGCTTGGATAACTGCTCATAAAGTTAGAGTTTTAAAATTCCTCCAACACCACTTATTTCCACGAACACCTGCAGCTCTGGTTTCTATAGGCCAGTTTTAAATTTAGTAGAGAAATATTTATTGACTTTTACTGCCTTTCTTACTAAGGCAACCCCCTAACTTCTTGTGGACTGAATGGAGTCCTACCAATTCTGTTAACCACTGCAAAGAAGCAAGTTTTCATTTCCTGAACTTCTTTTTGTACAAATTAAAATCCTTCTCCCTTAAATAATAATATTTTAAAAATTAATGCTGTATTATTTGCTAACATGTAATCATTAATTACACATCCAGAGTCAGAGTTTAAACAACAGATTTCAGAGATAATTAACTGTTCAAAGTAGTTAATGATGTTACAGAAAAAGAGATAAATCCTTAGTTTTTTCTGGCATTGGATTTTTTAGTTACCACTGTTTATTTAATACTGCCCTTTGAAGAATTGAATACACTATAATATTAATCAAAATATACGAAGTTGCTAGCTTAAGAGGCTTATCTTTATCTTCTGATCAGACAAATCAAATGGGGTTTCCTGTGGTTTTTTTTTGCTTGTTTGTTCACTTTACAGCAAAGTACTGATCTAAGGCACATTTCTACATCACACTTACAGCCTTTACCAGTGATCAGATACATCGTACTTCTGCTTATACAGGAATGGTGAGCTACTTCGTGGATGGAAAGGGGAACAAGTAGAAAGAAAAGGAAGTGGTTTAACCTCAAGCAGACAAGGTGAAATGTATGTTTACACTTACCCGGAAAGAAGGAAACTTCACTGCCCAAGCTTAGCAATGCAACACTCTGGGTGTTTATTTTTGCCTGTACCTGTAGGAAATGAGAAGGGATTTCCCTGGCACACAAAAAGCAATGGCAAGGTGGGAATTCGGATGTGTGTCTATTCACTATTGTCTCACTGTGCTACTCTGACATGCCGAAAAAGAGCCGGCAACGAGCACACCTGCCATGGAACTGCTGCGGCCCGGGGTGAGGCCACAGGGGCCTGGCCGGGCAACAGGGCCCCGGCTCCTTCAGAAATGGCGTTTCCGAGCTGCCATACACATTTAGGAACTAAACAACTCCAAGAGCAGCTGAAGCACAAAAAGCGGTGTTATGTCCCCTGCTGTAAGGAGGAACGTGAGCATGAGGAAAGCTTAGGTCAGGCCACACTGCCATAGGTCAGCCGGAGCAGAGGCCTGCTCACCTCCCACAGCTCCCTCACGCAGGGGAAAAACCGCAGCCAAGTGCTGCTCCCTGGGTTCTTACACCGTTTCATTGCTTATGATACACTTTAGTACTTGTGGATAACAACAGTAATTCAAAATATTAAATAACACCACCACCCCCGTGGGGAACTATCGGTGTGCCTACAACGATTTGCCTGAGTTAAATTATATAGCAATAAGGAAACAAGTACTCTATAGCCAATGCAATATGTATTTGGTGCTTGGGAAATGCATAATTATGTTTTTAAACACATACCAAACATTTTTCTTTTTTTGCTGTTGTGCTCAGGATGCTAAATATTTAACTTTATTCAACCAATGGTATTATCGAAATGAAATGAAAGATGCTATCACATGGCCAACCCAACAGCTACACTGGGCTATTTAATTGTCTGGTTAACTCAAGCCAAAGTTCAGTGACCCACAGCAGGTGAAACTCTCAGTGTGATAACATCTTTGTGATCAGAACAGCGTATGCTTTCCTAGCTCTGTACTCATAGAATTTCTATGCATTTCCACTGGTAAAAAGATGCAATTTTCTGTATCTTGGAGAGAGAAAATATCTTTCTGTGTATGAAACACAGAAAAACTGTGATGAGACTTGAAGAATCAAGGGAAGAGAAAGGGTTAGATGTAGGAAAAAATACTCTGAAGTTCTTATATTATAATTCTTCTTCATTTGTAATATTAAAGTATAAGTGAATGCAAGTGTAAGTGAAAAAGTAGCAACCTTGAAATGTTAAAGAGTAAAAACAACAATGCTTTTTCTAGGAGGCTCCCCCACTTTTTACAAAGTTGCTAACTTAAGCCATTACATAAAATGGCAGTTGTGGCTTGTTGGGCATTATTCCATGAATAATTTGCATTTTCCTGTTCTTGTTCTTTGTGTTACCATTGCTGCTGAGAATGTATCAGGTCTCTGAGTGCACTAATAACCCTTAATGACCCTCCACTCCACAGACCCTGCCTATAGGTCCAGGAGTCCACATAAACTCAGGCCTGGAACTTCATCCCCTACATGACCTGTGTTGTTGGGTTGACTGTTTGAGTTCTGCCCTAGCCATGCCTGTGCTTGGCCATGTATCTTTTGGATACAGGCCCTGACATATGGACTGACTTCCTGACACGACCCTGACTGACCACTGTGGTCCTGCTTGGTCATCTCTGGCTGTTTCTGATGGTGCTTATTCTCAGTGGGCCTGATCCTGACCTTGACATACAGATTGATTCCTTGGCTTCCTCCTTGGGCCAGCCCCATCTGCCCAAAACCAAAAACAGGAGCCTGGAGTGAACCCAGAGACAGAAAATCTTCAGTTTTCATTTTACTTTAGTTGTCACAGAACAAAATAAGGTGTGTAATGCAAAATGGCTGGGTTTTAGTGTAATGTACAATGCAAATCTTGGGTTAGAATGGCTATTTAGGGAAATGGTTATTGGGTAGAAACCTTTAATTCTTCCTAGAAGTGCTATGAGAAGTTCTTCAGCAAAATCAGTTTCTTCTGATTCTGATTGTTTTAAAAGTAGGATTAATCAATTAGTGTAATGCTATTCAACATGACAAATGTAAGAGGATTAAGCCAAGCCTTGTTCATAGACACTAAAGGCATTACATACAGAAACTAAACACTGCAACAGAGAAAAAGGGAATTTGAAGACAAATCTATTGATTCTGTTTTCTGCTTTACTCCTAACACTTTTCTTATTTTCTTAAAGGCAAAGCTTTTGTGATTTTCTTATCATGGATACCTTTAAGACTGCAAGAACCATTTCTAATTTTAACCACAAGGAAGTCAAGACTTTTTGAAACTTTTTGAGTGCATCTCAAAACTACCAAAAGCCTAGAAATCAATAATATCACCTGGCAGGAGATGTGAGCTACTCAAATTCGAATCAAGGTCCAGATCAACATGCTTACTGATGGTTTTGTTGGGGGAGGGGAGGTGAAGTTGTTTCCAATATAGACTTTTCAGAAACTGGCATGAGGCAATTACATTCTGTCAAACATTCTCAGCTTGCCTACTTTATCCAATATTTGAAAAAATGTGGGCTTAGGCTCCTGAAGAGTGAGAAAGAGATGAAGTAGATCACTCTGAAATGAATAGAAGTTGAATGATTAATATATTATTGTGAACATTTCTCAGGTCTCAATGACCTGAACCTTAAACATGGTTCACAACTGAAACAATCAACAAAGTACTTCACTAATTGTTTCAGTGACTTCCAGAGTATTAAAATTAGGCCTAACTTTTTAAAATGGAAAAGCCACACGGTGGCAGAAGAGAACAAGGCATGTAAAAAAACCTGCCCTGCTAAATGTTTCCTTCAGTTTTAACTATGCAATGTTCCCTTCTACAGCACAGCTGAAGGTCTGTGGCTGTATTTTTAAATCTAACAGGCACTAACATAATTCATTAGTTTCAATGTTTAAAAAAGTGTCCCTAACTTCTAAGTTTCTGATACTACTCACCAAGTTCAGCAGGAATCATACAGTAAATGTTAACATTACAGTAGCTTTTGGAATTACATAGTAGAGTTAAGATATGGAATCTGCAACCTGTTTTCAGATTGTCTACACTGCCATATATTCCCATAGCATCAGTGATGCAATGCCTAGAAGTCATCTTCACACAACTATTTTCCTACTGTGGCTCTTATGGTGACACTACCAAGTTAATGACAGGCCATAAATACTGCTTCAAATTCACAATTCTCCAAAAATGAAATATTTAGCCCTTAATTTTTCATGGAATGTGCTACACCATGAGCAGGTCTGCTATGCAAAAATGAAAAGCCTGATTTTTCAGTGTAAGATCTAGTAAGAGCAGTCTAAACTTCTAATCTTCCAATTTACAACCATCTGGACATCTTCACTTCAATCACAACACACTGTAGATGTCTCAGTGCAGTTCACACTGTTTTCTAGTTAATGGCCAGTGGAAATAGTGATGCACTTACCTGCACACACTGTTAGTACCTACACAGGTGCAGCCAAAACTGAAGACTGACCAGTTACTTTTGCAATCAAGATATAGTTCTGATAGCTGACTGCTGTTACATAAAGAATAAGTGGATTTTGCAGTTTAGCAGATGTATAATCAGGATTCCTAACTTAAGAGCTATGACTCTTTAACCTGTATTTAAGACTTCATGGCATCTTTTTCATTAATTCCATCATTTAAATCACTGACTTGACACATTCCATAAAAATAATTTTCTTCTAATCTGAACATTTCTTCAACTTCAATCTATTTTAAAATGTTGAACTTTACTAAGAACCACCTGCAGGACTTTTTAGCATATTTGATTTAAGCGGGAGGAAGACACAAATGAATCCAATAGTATATGATTCTCTTACCTCCATACCTATCAGTGTAAGAACTTTTTTAGGACTGTAAACAGTGTTGTAAAGTTTCTGAAATCCTGCTGCCCCTCATCATAGCCCTGGTCACACCCAGCTCTCAAAGCTAACAGGAGCAGCATAAGTTACTCACCCTCCCAGAGGACAGCCTTACGTCTCTCTAAATTGTTTTATCGGATTTTTTTTCTTTAATCTATTGACCACCAATGGAGATCTCACTGAGAAGTTTTCTAATAAATAACTGTTTTAGTGATTAACTGATCTGACAAGAAAGCATTCACAAAAATCTCAAACTGCCTTGCAACTAAATAGCTTTCACTTCCCTGTCTGTTCTCTTTTTAATACTCAGCTTTCATGGCTGAACTTCTCAGTTTCATTCTAAGTCCATACGAGTCTTAATAATCTTGACTAACTTATTTCTCATGCTTTTCCACTCAAAAAAGCCAATAACTTTTCCTTTCTCTTCCCTTTTCCCAACATTTGCAGAAAAGGGAGGAATACAAGAGCTGTACACTAACCCGTAGAGAAAACCTTCACCAATGTTAATATTTGCTAATTCTAAAATATTTATTCTTTATCAGACTTTTGCTTGAATGTGAAAGAATTTGCATTCCTATGTTGTTTCTGTGTCATCTGTTAGCTTCCAGGTTCTTTCACCCTTTTCACCCAAGCACTGCAGGCAAATCTTTCATTTAGTCCTGTTAATTGTAACCCTACAAGTTCCATAACTGCAGCCTTAACTGTCTTTAAAATGTCTCGTAACTTTTGCTCTATTTCTTCCTTGAATATGTTCTGGTGGTTTAAAAAAATATATTTTTTCTCAAGTATAATGCAGTTTCCCTGTTTCTGCTTGCAAATAAGGATCTCTTGATTTCCCTTGTGCTACTCCTTAAATTACGAGTTGCCTGTAAACATTCACAAAGCTCCATTGTTTTAATCCAGATATCTGTTATAACTCTTTTACCATGATCCTTACAGAAACATTTTGATGTCAACAGGCAACAAATGGTGTAAGGCTGATGCTTTTTCTTCATGTTCTTTTCTATCCTTTTCATATATTGGCTGTATGAACTAAAAATTCCTCAAGCTTTCCTTCATTTAATGCAATATGAATTCACTTTAAGCAGTGTGATCCTACTACAGTAAATGTGAAAAACTCCTGATGTAAGCCCATGGAATGTTCACAGCAAATTTCAGGCTGGGAAATACTGAAATGTTAAGAGATAAATGTTAGGAGATTATTAATTTCTACAAATGTGAGAAATTCAAACTATCTGGTCACCTCCTAGTACTCAGTGTTCTAAGCAGTGTTGCATTGACTCCACATCATGTTCCCTGTGCTCAGTGCAGTCCGAGGTGATTTGACTCAGGTGACTGAAGTGGCCCTCTCTTAGCTCAGCCTTCTGCCTTGCTGTGTCATGAAAAATAGCTGGACACCGAAACCACAGAGCAGACTTTATAAACAAGGCTGGAAAGATTAGGAAGTAAGAAAAAAAAAGAGGAACTCAAATGACATGAAGCCTCAGTTTCAGGAGAATCTGAGTGTGTCAAGAGTTATAGGAAGATTGATCTTATCTCCAAGTCACTATTTTGATCTAGCTTGAACAACAGAGAGGTGTGAGAGATGTGAGATCTCACAACAGATGTGAGAGCATGCTGTTAGTACTGATGAGGTGCTAAATCTGGCCGAACTGCTAGGCCTGATGTGTGCCTGCTCAAGGAAGCAGCAGACAGCAGCATCAGCTTGTACTTTTGGGTTAACTCTTACGGTCCCAGTTACATGACTGTTGTGTTGATAAAAATATTACATTACTGGGGGTTTTAACTGTGCATACCAATATTGGCAAGAATTAACTCTATTTACTCTACATAAAAGTGAAATTAGTTAAGGTTGCTGTTTTAGTATCTTCTACTACTTCTCAAACATCCTTCAAAAGAAACAGTTCTTAGAGATAACTGTCTACTGGAGGCAGGACCAAGGCCATTAATAAGAACTTAAGAGGGACAGCTCTAGCTCCTTGATGGCCCTCATGTTTTACAAGGACTTCAGTACTGCAGTTGTGAGTAAAAAGCAGTGGAGAAAATGTGAAAAATTAATATTGAGGCAGAAAATTCATGCACAGACTGATAGAAAGGAAAACTTTAGCTTGTACTAAAGTTTGTCTGGGTCTTTTCCCACCCTGTGAGTTGTGAAATGCTTGACTCCTTGTGGCCTAGAAGCTCAGTTGCAGAGCTCATGTGCTGAGGAGATAGTAAATCTCCTCATCTGTTCTGTGTTGTTATTGAATAGTGAGTGATTGTTATCTCAAGAACATATTGGGAAATACAGCTTCACTTTTTTATGAGCAGATAACTGAAGTTGCTGCTTTTTTTGTGAGATAATGTCACATTGCTATATTGAATGTACTATAGTAATTAAAAGCCATTAGAGGGGTGAAAAAGAGTGGTAGGTAAAAGACGGGGTAAAGTCTAAAGGGTTTCATCTGTTGCTTACTATGTGCTGCAAACAAGGTCTTGCTAGTTTTCTTTAAGTTTAGTGAAGGAGACCTATTGAAGAAAAACCCTCTGTGCTGTGGACTTTTCTCTTACTCAGGAGAAAAAATACTTTTCGATAACAAGCAGGAATAACAAATACATATGCAAGGTTTAGAGAAATATTCTTTCATTAACAGCTAAGGATTTTACTTCCCCATGTTTATTTCAGTTTACAAGCTAAATTAATGCAACTCAAATATCCTTTACTGTGACACAATCAGTATTAATCAAAAGTTAATAAAAAACTAACTTCTAGTTAGTATTTATAATTTCTTTGTAAAGGTGAGTAACGTAACTGTTTACCAGAACAGCTGTCCAGAACAGGGTATATGAAATTACAATGTGCTTCATAATCAGTAGTTACCTTGATCTTATTGACTTAAAATCTTGAAATTATTGACTTAAAAATTAACAAAAGTAAGCATAAAAAATATTAGGCATAATTGAAATAAATAAAACTTCAAAAGCAAACACTTGATGCCATGCAGTTTTTCACAGTGAGTTTGCATACATTCACAAAACTAAAGACCTTGCAAATACAAGTCTTACTGGTTTCTTATGGCAAAGTCCACTATTCTACAAGAGAAGAAAAAAATACTGCTTTTATTTGCAAGGTGAAGTTCTTATGATATTAGACACTTTGTACTGCTACCATAATTTTCTTACACATAAAAAATAATACCAGGGATCTCTCCTTCCTCCTCACCTGAGCCTGATCCAATTCCTCCATAATTTAACAGACATCTTGGAAACTTAACTTCTTTGAACCAAAAATTTTGAGGATACTCCAAGTATATATATATTTAATACATCAATAGTTTAGTTGCCACTGAAGCATGCAATGTGTTTGACAGCAAATACAGCACGCAGTCTGCAGCGATGTTAGCCATACAACACAGTTCTCATACCTCCTGCTTCTTCTGGAGGGATGTCACACTCCACATTTGACTTGTTCAAACCTACTATGCCAAGATAATGCAGTAAATGAGCTTGACTGTGTAAACAACCCTCATTACTTTCAAACCTAAATACAGTAATGAATAAAAACAGCTTTAGATTTTCCATCGAGCCAGAAGAGTTTTGTGTCATTAGTCACACTTAAAAAGCATTCTTACCCATATAAAGAATTTAACTTTTTAAAACTTTAGATTATATAAGGATTTTTGAATATGTAGTAATTTTTTTTCTGAAGAAAAACTTAGATTTAAGCTTTCAAAAGCTCTCTTTTCCACATGCAATTATTTTCTGTTTTCTGCACACAGACTTTCTAAAAATCAGAAATAATTTCAATGGAAAGTAAAAATGCTGTGTTCCTTACAATTTGAGCTTTTAGCCACCTTGCTGAGGTTCTCAGCAACAGTGAAACAGTGCTCATTTCATGATGGAAATATTACCTTATGAACTCAGTTGTCAAATGCCAATTGTTATAAAACCCACAAGAAAAAAAACCCAAAACCTTTTACTTATCTCCAGCTTTCCCTGAACTGCTCAATAAATGAAACTGAGAATATGAGGAGAAAGGACTGCTGAAGGAATGACACAGATTATTCACTGAGTTCTTTGTTAGAGATTTTCCGTGCCTATCAAAGGATCTTCATGTTTGGCTACAACCAGACTTCTTTTCTTGTCTTCCTCTGTTACAGTCTGACTGATCTGTTCAAACAGCTTTGACATCTTGGCAAACTTCAGGTGGTTCTGAAACCTTCGTGCAGCAAAAGCATAAAGCAGAGGGTTAATACAGCTGCTGATGAATACGAGTGCTCCAGAGATGTACACTCCTTTGTCTACAATTTCTTCCAGTGCCAAAGACATCTCCTCATTAGAGAGTTCTATTTCAATTGAAATAATATCCAGGATGTTAAAGAGATGGTGAGGGACCCAGCACAGAATGAAGGCCACCACAATGCTGGCAATGAGACGTTCCGATCGCTGCTTGGATTGGTAAGTCATTCTGCTTATTCTTCTTGCAACACACACATAACAAGTGCAAATAATTAAGAAAGGGATTACAAAACCTGCAAGGGTCTCCAGCAGAAGATATGACACTTTCTGTCTATTAGAAGAGTAGTTGCGACACGTGCATAAAAGTCGACCGTTCGTTTCTTCTGTGTCTTGAAATGGAATGACAGAAATACCAAAGGCAATAGACAGGAACCAAATGAGGAACACAATCAAAGAAATTTTTTCTTTTCTTCTGTATGTTTGAATTGTGAAAGGGCAAAACACAGCCATTAGTCTCTCCAAGCTGAGTGCTGTAATCAGAAATATACTGGCATACATGCTGCAGTAAATAATGAAAACCAGCATTTTGCAGAAGATGACTCCAAAAATCCATGAGTCGGCAAAGGAGTAAATCCAAATTGGTAAAGTGATCAGTACAAGGACATCAGCAATGGCCAGGTTCAAGATCAGCAGGACTGAAAGTGATACTTGCTTCATTTTTGTACATACAGTCCAGATGACGATGCAGTTTCCAGGGGTGCCAATAATAAATGACAAGCTCAGTATTATGCAGACTACTGGCCTCACAATATTCCATGTGGAGTTGGCACTGCTTTCCTCAGCTTGACTCATTCTGGAAATTCGTCCGTTCTTGGTTGCTCTGCGCTCTGCTTTATTCTGAAGGTGTTGGTGAACTACTCGAAAGTTCTCCTCTAACTGATGTTCTGAAGGCTAATATGAGCTCACATCCTCATGCTCACTTTTACAGACATCTGACCACATATGGCAGTTCCTGTTGTTTAGGAGGATGGGTATTTTTGCACACAAAGCAAAAATAAAAGTACAGCGCAGGACCTGACTTTGCTGTTAGTTATACATCCATTGTGCTTCGGCAAATTTTAAAGCATGTTGCTGGTCTTTCTAAAGTGTCCCTATTTAAAGAAACTTGCTACTGTTGTGATCTTACTGAGCTAATCAACGGCTGTGAGGAGAAAAAACCCCTTTTTATGCTATTCTATTCTTGCTCCTATGACTAACTCAGCACTTTATTTTATAAACATAAGAAAAGGAGGGGTGGCAGGTAAACTACAAATGTGCATTATATGTTTGACATGAATTTTAAAGCACAAAAAAATTGTGCTTACTACCTTCATGTAATCTTTTTTAATTCAGCAGAAAACAGTCAATCGTATTTTAGAAATACCCTGGCATAAAGGAAATCAACATTTGTCCTATTTGTACTGTACTGGTACAATAAAGTGGGTGAGAGTTGTATTTCTAATTCTCTGGGAAACTGCAGTTCTTTACCAAACAACAGCCATCAGAATATTCAGTCTGGATGTAGAGTTATAGGAGGAAATGCTCCATGTCAGAGAGAAAATATATGATTACATTATTGTCCTGCTGTGCCAGCAATGGGCTATGACTTTATGACTTTTCCGAGGAAATTTGGTAGTCAGTGCAGTATTCAAATCCTAAATGAATCCTAAGTTCTTCAGAGTCTAGCCAAACAGTACGAAACTATTTTGTTATCCTGATCTCAAAACATCCCTTGAAGTTCATTTCTAAAATGATAAAGGAGGAACTAGAACAGCAGAGCCAACAGAAATATTCAAGAAGTGGAACTGGAAGGGTATTTACCATAAAAAAAGATTCACAGAAACAAAGGAGTTATTTATAGCTTTCTTAAATTTAAAAATGTGATACAGATGATTTCCCTAATTTTACAAACCTGGCAAATGCAGTGCATAGTATTAAGTCAAGAAGTATTTTTCACCATGGAAAAAGGATTGTAACATCAGCACCCCCAAAGCAGCTTAGCCGGTTTTGCTGTCATAAGAGTATAATGAGATCAAAAGCAAATCCAGAATAACCCCACTGAAGTAAGTATTATATCTTCAAAATACTATTTGTGTAATAAAGATTTTAACTGGGATTTAATCTGATACATGATTCCAGTTCTTTCGTTTTTAACTACACTTAATGAGAATCGGGTAGGGGAAAATCCGAAACAAGCTGTTTATATTCTGAAGGGAATTTCTGGAAACCACTTGTGAAAATTAACTAATGGGAGGAAGTGCTGGGCAGTATCTCTTCTTCTAATGAAACCACCTTTGCACACATTATTTCTCCCGAAGTACCTTCATAGACTATTTTTAATTTATTGCCAGTGGCATATCTAGATTGAACTAAGTTGCAGATTTTTATTGGGGAAAAGATAATTACGGAAAGATGTCCAGTACTTCTTGTCACCCAATGCTACAGGGACGGGCAGGTTCTTTAAGTAAAGTCAATCTAGATTATGATTGTTGTGTCACACGCTGCTTATCAAGACTTTGACCTGAATTGCAGAGGGCCCAGGTGACTAAAAGCCTACATAACCAAAGCCTCTAGATAATAAAGAAAGCTACACTGATTACTAGAAATTCTGCTTAACTGAAAGCTGGGGTAATTGCTAAAAATCCTGTGTAGCAGCAAGGTACACTAACTGCTAGAAATTGTAGCTAACAATAAGGTATGCTGATGAGTGAATTTTTACGTCATAATAAAGCTCTAAATGTAGCTACAACCTTGTGGCCAGTCCTCATTCTACCAAAGGATCCCTAAAAGCATCTGTACATTCTGTACTATTGTGTGGCACCTCTGTAGGATTTTCCTCTGTAAGACTTTATTTTTAGTGGAAAAGAGCAGCTGTCTGAACCATTGGTATGAGTAGAGTTCTAATCCAGTAGTGTGTGGATCTGGTTGAACTTCTGGAGCATCTGGCCTTACATTTTCCAGAAACACATTTCTCCACTTGAATCGAAGTTTGCTTGCCAGACGGCCTCTGCCTCTGGCTGTATCTTTCATTTAAACTAGAAAACAAATTAATCTCTGAATTGCAGCCACAGTGTGGAACTTCTGTTTCAAAAAAATCCCAGAGAAGTGTTGAACTGCTAAGATTTCCTTGAGTAAGACTCTGAAGCCAGGCTATTAGACTAAATATCCCAGACACCAGAGTTAACATTAGCTCAGGAGCATGTTTCTGAGCAGCTCTATGTGACTACCGGATCACTATGAAAACTTCAGACTGTAAGTCTGTCTTTAATATTCTCTAGAAGTGTCTGACTTATTTATCAAATTTACATTAGTAGTACACAAACTTTAGGGGCAATTTAGCAAATATTTCCGTTAACAGGGGGAGCAATGCAGTGTAGCCAATAACATGCTAAACACAACAGTGGCTAAACCATTCAGTATCTTACTCACTCTAGTGACCACGTGTGGGTGGGCTTTAATGTATGAATGCATTTAGACTTCAGACCACAGAAGTTCTGGTCTACTCCATCACAGCAGTGAAATTAGGCTGCATCTCTGTGTTTAAAAAAAACCATTTTATGTTATTTGTGTGCATGCATATTGTATGTAGTGCAACAACTCAGTCACCAACACAGGAAATTTTCTCTAAGTCTATTATATTTAGACTGGCAAATAACTTCTGAAAACTTTCCAAGCTCAAGAAGTCTGTGCTACTGCTATGGAACACTTTGAATAGAATTTGATTCAGCTTAAGTATCAGGTGTGTGTTTCTCTCAACCTTCAAATTATTTATTTTACTCTGAATGAATGCATGAGCTTCCCTCTGGTGGACGCTCTGTAATTTACACTACCCCTGAGCATCTTCAAACAGCTGTGTTTGTGCCCCTAAATGTAAACTGTAATTGATATTTCCACCTTTTGCATATTTATTCTAAGAATCAGAGTTTCACTTCAAAATGCTAAGAGCCCCTGCTCAAACTGTATCCATCCCTGCATGCAGTAAGAGCATCCCTGTAAGGATTTACAGAGTAGCTGATGAATGGCAAATCCAGAATCTGGAGCTTGTATCTAGAACCCCACCAAGAAGACTTGTAAAATCCTCTTTACATTTTGTCTTCAGAAGGATCCCTTGGATGATTGTCTAGTAAGTGACTGTAGAATAATGATTATCAAGTATCATGTATCTGCTGACACACTGCAAATTGCTGTTATAACCTCATTTGTCTGTTAATGTCAAAGGGAAGAAGTTACTAGTCTGAACCCCCCGGTTCTTCAGCCATTGAATCAAGGTGTATTTGCAGGATTTGTACAAATGTCTTATAACAAACTCAATTCCATGTGCTACTGAGGACATCGTGGAAGTGCCACACTTTGCCTTGATCAGAGAACCATGGGCTACTTCACAGCTGATCTAAACGTTGCTTTCTTGATTACAGGAGGGGCTCCTATATAAGTGGGATTTCATGGAGGTGTGCAGTAGCTGATAATGTCTCTGCTCTGCAACTACTGCAAAGGGAAGTGTAGTGTAGGAAAGGACAGACCAGACATTTCTAAGGTTTTGCAGTGTTTGTGACAGCAGTACATGGGGCAGCAAGTACAAATAAGAACACTCCCAGTGCTGTTTTATTAGAGAGAAAATAACTTCGGTAAGAACCTGGGATCAGTTCCAGAATGTAATAAAAGATGTGTACTTTGCACTATAAAGTTTGAAATATTCTGTTCTGTGTGCATTGTCGTTAATCAGAATTCTAACGTTATTAAAAATCTGTATTCCTTACCCAGCTCAGTAGCAAATAACTATAGTTTTATATGGCTGGCTAGAAAAAATATTTCCTGTTTGTTATGTTCAGGGAAAACTGCTTTAGGACTTGTGACAGGGAAGTGCTTCCAAGGCACGTGTTGTATGTGCTTCAGACATGCTTACATATCAGCACCCTTCTTGCCCTAACAGACTGATCACTGACAATCAGAACACATTCCCGTGGCAAAAACCACAGAAAAATATTTTCCTTGTATAGACATACCAGGTGCATTAGATTAGAAGTGTTAATTAAGGCAGTGTAGAACTGTATTCATAATTTGACTGTAAGCAGGAATATGAATAACAATTATGCAGAGATTATAGAAAAACTTATAGATACGTTTTCTTGACATTATGAATGTATATACTTTTAGTGTCCTGTTACAGCACAAGCTTTTGATCAGTAAATATACAGATTTGTTACAATCGAGGGCAAGACTGGCCTGTTCTGTATCAGCTACCACTAAGTAGCTATTTGTGAACAAACTGCTGCTAGCCAAAATCCTCAACAATACAAGTATATCTGGCACTACATTTGCTACTGGGTAAACCAAATACACGGTTTACATGCTCTTCCTTTTGAGTAACAAGTTACAGATGACAAATACTGCTTGGACGACTTGCTGCCAAACATGACTTAATTTTTTTTTTAATAGTTTAGCCAAATCTACTGCCATTTCTACCTTGTTTACTGGGATTGCACATAGATATTAATTTGCTATATGATCAATGTCTCTTTTCGCTATTCAGCAGTGATGAAAGCAAGTTTTTAGCAGAGCATGCCTCAGTGAAAGACCTGTGATTAAAAACCCACAAACAGATACTCTGCAGTGCCTGAGCAGCAGCACCAGACGGCAGCTGTTCTGCCCACGTGGAAGGGGCTGTCCGTGCACTTCTGTGTTTGCAACACAGGGCGGCACTGGGAAACCATCCCTCGGTTTTTGGCTGAGCCTGCGGGCCCGGAGGTGCTGCCTTTCTCTGCATGGGGTACACGGCATTCAAGGCCGTGGGTCTCCACAAAACGAATTCTTTTCCATAAGAAGGTTAGGTGATTGTGACTAAAATTTCAATGAACTTATAGAGAAAAATCACGTCTTTTTTTGTCTTGTACCTCACATTACTTTCTAAATACTTTTATTTCTAGCTCTCTCAGTTCTGGTTTGATATGTATCCATTTCCAATGCTACATTCTGTTTTAACTGATATGGTAAGGACAGCGCCCTCTGAGACAAAATATAACATTAATTTTAATAAATAAATTTCATTTTCTATGCCTCTGAAGGAATGAAGCTCAGAAAGTTTGGTAATTATATTAACAATTGGTTCTTCAGAGTAGTTTCCATTTGTGTGTTCTCTTTGAAAAGCAGATCACATTGTGATCTCTTGGGTTGTGAAACAACCCGGTTCAGCAGATTTGAGCACCTTTGAAGACTTATTTAATTCCTTTATTACATATGCCTTAAGTTTAGATCCCAGTGTGACATGAAGTCTTGATTTTGTGGCCTTGTGTCAGGAGGCTGGTTAATTGCGCTGAAATTAAAAAGACTGTACTGATTTTATGGGGAATACAGAGATCTTTCTCCTGCTCCGCAGCAGCCACCACATGTGTATTAGGAATGCCTGTGTGCTCAGACACTTATTAATTAGCATACCTGACATTCTGTTCTGCATAGCCAGAGAAACAAGCACCCTGTGCCACGCTGCTCTTTAGAACGGTCTTGTCCAAGCACTCTTAATCTGAAACAAAAAGTAGTCAGGATTGATTCTGAGATGCTACACAGAGCTACACTAACAGTTATTTAGTAAACACACACATAATATATTGTATGGAAAAAGTGTAAGATATGCAAACTTCAGGCACAGGTATTTTCTATCATTCTGTAATGTGAGCTATTGTTTCTGTAGAACTTTTATATAATATTAGAAATTACTGTGAACAATAACTTCTCCATTAAATGAAGCAAGTGCTTTCACTGGAAGAAAGTGTTAGCACCATCTTCTTATTTAAAAAAATTTATTATTTATGGAATTTAATAGAATGTAAAGCTAATAGACTGTAAAATCACCTGATGTCATACTTTTCCTATATTTGACTCTTGAGCCTAACTACATGATCTGGTTTTAGGCAGTATTATTTCTTACATTCTAGTGTTGAGTCAGATCAAAAAGTACTTTTAGCCCAGTACCTTGTCTCCGGCAGCAGCCACAAGCAGGTGCTTAGAGAAGAATACAAGAACAAGCCATGTGTGTCTATACTTGTCCTACACATTCTCTGGCATTCAATTACAGCTGAGGAGTTTCCTGAATCAGGGATGGTTTCTGTGTGTTTAATAAAGCTTTGTGGACATTTATTCTGTAGACTTCCTAAGCCCATGCTTGAACTCAATGTGAACTTTTAGCACTGCAGCTTTGATCCATGCTGTGTGAAGAGCCACCTCCTCTTGTTCGTTTGCTGGTCTCCTGTTGGCTCCAGCTGGCTCCCACAGTTCATATGGTGGAAAAACAGTGAACAGCACATCTGTGTTCATCCTTTCCACAGTCCTTCCTTGATTAAACCCTACATCTATCAGTCATTTCTTAGCTGCAGACTGGAGAGTTCTTACACACACGAACACACCTATATACCTTCTTATACCCCGTATAGAAATCATCACATGCTTTTCATCATCCCTTCATTCTTCTCATTGTCTCTTCATTCAGGTATTTTATGTTTCTTTCAGACAGAGGAACAGACAACAGACTAGTTCTGAAATTCAATAGTTCAATTAAACCACAGCGTGCTGATGAGGGAAAACAAAAGAAATCAAGACACACAGAGGTCAAAGTTCCCTCATCTCCAGTCTGTCTCACCCTGCTGCAGAGTAACACAGCTTGCCATACTGCACTTAAACATGTTCTTTTTTTTTTTTTTTTCTAATTGGGGATTAGTTTAGTTTACATTCAAACAACAAAAATAATAATTACCTTTTGTCTTTCTCAATGCTAGTCTGTGCTCTAAGATTTAGAAGACTTTGTTCCAAAGGTCACTGTGTCATTCTTCCTTCATTTACTCCAGATGCTCCACAATCATAGAAATCCTCATGTGATGCAATTACCTTGTAATCCTTAAACCATAGGTTATCCTCTGACTGGTAGAGCTTTGTATCTCTGCTGTGTCCCCTATTCTGTGCTTAAACCACTAAAAGTCACGTATAACCTAAAATTGCCATTATTTGGTATTGTATGAGAGGCAGCTTTAATTGCATCTGTTACCTTTTTCTTGGTAGCTTTGTGTCTTGTTATGTCTGGCTGTGTGGGAAGCATTTAATCCTGCATGGTATTGAACTGTGTCTCTTTAATATCTTCTGACACAGCAAATGTGTGACTCCTCTTTCTCTCATGATTGTTGTTTTCCTGTATTTTGAGTTTGTGACTATTCACCAAGTCCTGTGGTATCCGACCACGGTGTCTCTGAAGCTCTCGCTGCAGCTCTGCTGCCCTGGCTCCCCTCGGGGTTAGCTGCATGTACCTCATGTTGGCCCAGCAAAGTGTTTGCAGTGTATGTACAATGATACCTTAGGTTTTAACTTGTACATTTCTCAAGTTCTGGATTGCTTAGTGTGTAACTCTGAAGCTTCTTGTAGCTTGTGAACTGCTCTCCTAGGCTAGATAGACACAACAAAGCTTCTCTGAGCTTGCTGTTCAAGGACACTCAGACTGTCCCAGGCCCAAAGGTGTAAACTAGGGCTGCGAGAGAGGTGGAGAAGTTGAAGAAATTACATCATTAGCTAAAGTTTTAATTTGTGAATTTATGCTGATATGCAAATGGACCAAACCTATAAAAGTGTGAAAAACTCGTGACTGGTCATCCATCTTGGGCTCCATTCTGGAAATAGCCTCTGGCTCCCCAGGGTGTACCTTTCAATGCCCTTCAAATAAATACCTACCTTTATTCCCTTACTCTTGTCTAGTCTCTGTTTCTAGGTAGCCACCGAAGGCATCAGCAATATACCCTGATAAACAGGGTTGGTTTTTGGCACATTCTGAGGTCTGTTAGTGAGTGAAAACCAGACAATATAGTATGGAAAACATGGCTAAGACTCTTAGTAGACACTGCTGATGAGCATCCATTGATCAAATTACTACGGATCCCACTTGGCATAACAAATCACAGATCCAGTCACAAACTTTACCCACGTTCTAGTCCTCTGGTTGAGGTTTGGAACAGTGTTAGGCTCAATTTATAATTTAGGAGATTTGCTACGTTGCTGTCATTATGTAATTCTAACTTCTATAAAAGTTGATACAGATATCAAGAAGACAACTGTAAAGGATACAAAACCAGATTTTAAACACACATTTATAAAGAACTCACATTTTAAAGACTATTAGTCTTTCTGTTTTATCTGAGAACAATCATCTTGTGTTAACACAACAGAAAAACATCAGTACTGTCTAGCGGATTGCCAAAATGAGGAAATATCCAATAAAACAGAATAAGAGAGCAGCTTTGATAGAACTGTTTTCTGCAGCTGATCAATGCATCTTTGCAGCACACAAACACAGCAGAACCATTTTCACAAGTTATGTTAGAATGAGGTCCAAGTAGAAGAGCTGAAATTGCTTCATAGTGGTATAACCTTTTACAGAAACACTCATGTATTTCTTGTTTTCAGCAGAAAATTTGTTTTCATGTCACATGATAGCAGTACCCATTTTTTACTGCTTCTTTGGCTTGTAATCTGAGCAGCTTCACTTCCAGCTGCCAAGCACTGATAGCCAAATTAATTTCACCATACCACAAAGAAACTCTTATGAGTGTTAGTCTATTGTCATTGTAGCACGGCAACAATATTTACAACATCTCAAGCTGTCTTTAGCATACTAATTTAAAAAAAAAAATTCCCACTAAATCCATCTTCTCAAAGTACTATGTCCAGATAGCTTTTGGCAAGCTTCCCCTTTCTAATATGTCCACAAGTGTCTCTAAAATATCACTATTCAGGTTAAAACACGACAGGTCAGTTCACTGCTGCCTGTTTAAAATGTCCTTTATTCAGTGTTGTTACCAGGAATGTGTTAAAGGAAATAGTGGAATTTTATTAGAATTTTCATTTGATATTCACTTATTTGCCCAACAGAACTATCAAAATAATTGTCCTGATCCAAATTTGATCATAGCTATGATTTGAACAAAGGATTAACATAATGACCTTCAAAAGTCCCTTCCAACCTTAATTTCCCTGTATTTTTGCACTGACATGTTTGATAGAGCCTCTCACGACGTTACTCATGATGCTGCTGATTCAGCCATTGCCCCATGATTAACTGTTCCCAGCTGCCTGTGTCCCTCAGTCTAGAAGGGAATTGTGTCCTTACAGGAATCATCGAGCAATACCTTTTAACCTAATCTGCCCAAAGGATGGGACAGTTAAGTGCCTGTGCATTTGTAGCCTATCTCTTACTTTAGAACACGGTACCAGCAAAACAGTAGATTAGGCATTTATTTTTACTTTCAGTGGCTGTCAAAACTCAGATCTTAACAATTAATTTTGTTAATCTTGTTCATTTTGTTTGTTTTTAATGTTAATCAAGAAAATTCGGTAAAATGTGGGTCTGTCCTATTTGGTTTTTAAGTGTAGTCAGTTTTCCTATTCATATCTAGTTTTTAATGTGATAATCTGGATTTAAAGGATAGAAAATAAATGGCTGGTCTATAGACATTACATCTTCACAGCTAAGATGACATTTGCTTTACAGATACATCTTTTGGTGGGATTGCACACACATTTCAGAGCCAAAGGGACATAATTATAAAATGAAGAAAAGAATCTTTACATACCCTTTAAACTCAGGTAAACTCTCATTTTTTAATGCACCAACTAAAGAGGAACTCTCAGATTGTTTCTT
Organism: Gymnorhina tibicen; assembly: GCA_013399875.1. NCBI lineage: Eukaryota > Metazoa > Chordata > Aves > Passeriformes > Artamidae > Gymnorhina > Gymnorhina tibicen. The sequence goes on along the minus strand of VXAZ01000783.1, from coordinate 1,043,769 downwards.
ATAGGCTGAAGGGAAGTCTCTCAACAAATGTGATCAGGGTCAGATGTTTTTCCATCCTTCAGTGTTGGAAAAATTTAGCACTGAAAATGAGTGTGTGAAACCTTATGGAGACCAGGCAAAGGCCAACATCCCCTTCAATACATGACTAAATTACTGACATCAGTTTCAGGTCTTCTGGACACATTCGTGTTTGCAGAGATGGATTCACTTTTGTCAGTAATCCATCAGATTCAGAAGTAGTAGTGTTGTGTCTCTTCAGAAGTGGCTCTGAGCTAGCCAGTTTCCTAAGCCTTGTATTTCTCTGTGACTTCCCTGACACCCAGTCCAGTGGGGATACCGGACAGGTGTGACACTGGATGAAACTGCTCATTAAACAGTGGGCTCTTGCCTTTTCATTATATGTGGACTAAAATCCTGAAATGCTGCTGCTTGACTTGTGTCACTGTGCCCTCTCTAACCACCCTCAGTCTTCTAAGACTTGTTAAGCATGCCAAATTCTGCTTTTTCTCCAAATCTTCTCTTCACAGAAAAAAGTACCTTGTCTGCAAATTACAACCACCTTGTCAGCTTTCTACCTCAGAGGGCCTAAGTTTCTCTGCACAGCAAAAGGTGTCAGGTTCTACCACTCTTGCAATGTGCTGGGAAGTTGTTGTACTTTGTGGGAACTTGTGCAAGACATAAACTGTCCCTGAGGGTTCAACCTACTCAGTTTTCATCACATCATGGATTATATTTTCAGCACATTTCCTCATATATTCATCCTACATAAAACTGTATCTCCCCTTTTCGTCTTCCCATGTCACCTTTTATTTTTTATTTTTTTAAAATTCCACATATTGCCTAGCTCTAATTTCAAAATTCTTCAGTGGTCCAACCCAGAATACCAACTCTGAGTAAATCTTGAGTAAAAGTGCCACTAGTTAAATCTGAACATTCTTGCTAAAAATGTCACTCCCGGATTCTAACAGAATTCTCTTTCAGGAGTTCTGAAATTCAGCTTGTTAGTAAATAAATCCTCACAATTTACTATGAAGCTCTATTACATGGATGGTTTACAAGGACAAATTGATTTGCTTTAGCAAAACATGAGCCAAAGGAGTATTATGATCTCTATTATACGGATTAAATGTTTGAAGATAGGAGAGATTACAGTGACTGTTCATCTGTTAATTGTGGTTATCCTGCCTTGGCTCTGAGCTTGTGGGTTGATGTTTATGTAAGCCTACATTTCAGTACTCCCACCACCTAACCACCCTCTTCCCTTTTTTCCTGTCCCTGTTTGACACTGTAACCAAATTTAGCCTGAAAGACAATGAAGAACACAAGTTTTCTTTACTGTCCTAATGCTACTGAGCAGCATCACGGGTAACAATATGGAAGTGGATGTGAAGTGCTGAGGAAGCAGGGAGAAGTGAAAGGAAGAAGTGTCTTTGCAGCCCCGGTTCAAATACATGTCAGATTGTGCCCTGGGACTGTGCTACTGCGCTGAGGTGCAAGGACAGAGTCGATTTGTGACAACACTTTTGGTTGTCTTCACATTTTCTTTGAAACTGGCTGTCTTCTACTCATGTGTGTAACTCAGCACAATCCTGTTTGAGGGTATTTGAGCCAATACAAACACCACTTAAATGGCAAGGATCAGAGGCAAACAGAGAATTCTGTTCAAACAAATAAAGACATTTAAGCAAACAGTAGATTTCTGGAAAGGATTGTTACTTTTAAATAACCAGTGTGCAAACTCATATCCAATTCACTGAGTTTTTGTCAAGTTGCCAGTGCAGGCCCTCAAAGAGTCTTAAACAAAGATAATGCTCCTGACACTGTAGTTTCTGGTGTTTAATATAATTTATTTCTATGGTGGGGATTTTCTGGAAGAAGTAAAGACTATTTCCTTAGGAAATGGATTATGCACACACAAAAAAATTCCACAGTGGTTACAAACTGGCCTCTGAATTATGGATAATGATTTTTTTTTCACTTCATACATAAGTAAAAAAGATGCAGTACTCCTTTTATCAGTAGTTCAACTGTAACAACCTCATTTTCCATTTCTAGCCAGTTTTGGATACGAAACATGTGAAGGAAGCAGTATATAGAGTGTATTTCATAAAATAATAACCTGGCTGGCATTTTACTGTCAGTTCAGATGTGTAGTTGGTTCTGTTATTCTTTGAATCTGCCTTGGATGATTGGTAGATTTCTGTGTGGCTACACACAGGTCATGCTCCTGAACTGCTGTTAAGCTACAAATGCCCTGTTGTCAAGTCATTCTCTGTGGAGAAAGAGCTGGATTGCTCCTCTAACAAAACAGCCCCTGGAAATAGTTACACTGACTCAATTAATAGCAGGGTATCATCAGCTGGAAAGCAATGCCGTGTGTCCAGGTTCCTGGGTTTGTTGGTGTGAGTGACAATAGGACCAGGCACTCAGTGTGAAAACAGAAATTTGCTGTGCATATTTAAACCTTACAAAGGCAAAGAGCTTAATTTACTTTGTGTTTAAATGCAAGTGGTCCTGGTCTCACAAAAGGAGACAAAAAAAGAAAAAACTAACATATACTACTTGATTCATCAGCTGAAAGACCGTTATCTAAAGAGCCTGGGCTTGCAGGAATAGATATTACGTGCTTAGAAGGCTTTTCCTGGAACAGAATTAGATGGAAAGTATTTTAGTTAAGTGTGAAGACATTCCCAGCTGTCAAAACAGCACAGAGATTTGTAAAGGAAATATTAAGATTGGTTTGAAGACATCTTGAGTAGAATCAATGAGGAAATGGTTACAGAAGTGATACCTATGTGATAATCAATAGGAGCACTTGTAAATGCTGACAAATGCAAAGCGTACATCGAGCCCAAAAGGCCTGTGCTCTGAGAGGCCTACAGCGAGGCACAGAAAAATCTGTCCCAAGATGATGCTTTGATGCCACCCAAGAGAAACCACAAGATGTAGAGGACTTGACAGGTGTCATTCCTTGAACCTTGTGTCATAGTACAAGTGATCTCAGCCAGGCTATTTGGACATGTGCATTTTGGGGCTTTTGACTATGAGAGAAAACTGATTTCAGACACAGTCATTGTTTTAAATACTGTTTTACCTTCCCATAAGGTCTTTTGCTGCATTTTGTAACTTTTAATCCGTTCACCAGGTTCACTGTTGCAATCAGTTTTAGTCAGTCATACTTGCACACCCTGTAGTTTGTTTTAGTAGGAGGTCATTTCATGTCAACACCTGCAGGGTGACTAAGCACCTATCTTTGGGTTTGTTGGATGTAAACACACAAGGTGTGGCTGCTGCCTAGAAAAAGGCAAGTCTAGATCTAGCCTTAGCCTTACCTTCCTTGAATGATTTGTTGCTTTTTCTTCTCTTATTTAAGGAAGAAGATGTATCCTTCTCCTTCCATGTCAATGCCAAGAGAACATAATTTTTCTAAACTCCTCTCAGTAGGCTGTGTATCTGATTTACCAGATTCTGCCTTCACACACAGATCTCTGACATGTCTCTCTTCAGGAATCACAGAAGTTGTTGAATATTGAATTCAGCGAGGCAAGAAGAATTTCAATTTTATACCTTAGTTGGTAGGAATTACCAAGTCATTGAGTAGTTTTCTACTTCTACTTGTCTTTCACTCACATGTCTTCACTTGTTATATTGTTCATGCTATTGTATTAACCATTCAAGGTAGGAATATTTCTGAAAATTAGTAGACCCCCTGGGGGATGTAGGAAGCTGTGAAATAGACAGGGCAGTGCTCCTGTTGCAAAATATCCTTATCAGGATAGCTTTATCCTGAGCATGAATTGATAACATCTGGCTCAGAAAGTGTGTTTCCACAGCAGGAGTAGAAATATGAGTGAATCAAGGAAACCTTGTCCAGCCCATCAGCACAGTCATTACTGATCATGAGCTGTGATTACACTGGTTCCAAGTACCATTTTCTTCCTCTGTTTAGTTTCTTCTTCTGTGGATACCCTTCCTCGTTCCTCTGCACACACAGACATCCACCAAACTACCTGTACACCAAAGAGAGCACGTAGCCCCTACTAACTGGTATTGCTGAAGCACAAAGGCTTATAACCCTTCTGGTTCCAAATTACTGTAATTACAGGTCTTCCTGTTCTTGTTACATGTTTAAAGGTCTAATGATTTTTTTTCCCCCTCTCAGTATTGCCAAATGCCTGATCTCAGGGATCCTCTGTACCAATTAGCTCTCACGTTAGTCGGGTGTTGCTGAAGTGCAGGTATGTCCATGAGCTTCTATATCAGATACCCAGTCTTTTGACGGTGTAATACTAAAATTCCAAGCTCTTCCAAGTGCTTTGGCTTTCCCTAAACCATTCTGACCACGCCCCTTACGCTACTTATTTTTAGACGTGTTTTGCAGCAAAGCCCATTACTTCGCTGTTAGAATTTATCACGACCACACAACTGTAGACGTAATAATGAGAGACAAACGCTGTCCTCCCTCAGCNCCCTCAGCCCGTCTCCCTCCTCAGAGCGTTCTGCCGGCCTCAGCCCGGGGCTGCGGGGTGCCCTCCCTACCTGTCCGGGGCAGCTGCCTGTGCCTGCGGCCGGGGCCGCCGCACTGGCAGGGCTTTCCGCGGGGGGCCGAGCTCCCACAGCCGGGGCCGCCGCACTGGCAGGGCTTTCCGCGGAGGGCCGAGCTCCCACAGCCGGGGCCGAGCGGCGACCGGCCGGGCCCTCCGCGCTCGGCGGTGACGCGAGC
>VXAZ01000783.1:980095-1038681 GCA_013399875.1 Gymnorhina tibicen | reverse complement strand
GGCTCCGCAGCTGCCCCGGCGCTGGCAGCTCGGCTCGGCCCAGCGGCGGAAGGTCCAGGCCGGTGTACGGGCCGGGGGGCGCGGGCGTGCCCAAAGCATTGGCTGCCTTGGCCTGGCAACGGGCGGGGGGCGGACAAGGCTCGCTTTAACGCGCTTCGAGCTCATTAGCTAACACCAGAGCATCGCTGCTTAAGTCTTTCCTCTATATGAGCCTTACCTGAAAGAGGCTGGAATCAGATGCGGACAGAGGAGTGACTGGGTGCTCCAACAGTTGAATTACAAAATTTTTTTAAAAATAGGCTTATTTCATCATATAACATGAAAAATGAGTATCCGTAACTGGCCTGTGGTTTCATCTATTAACACGAAATAGTTTGTAATGAATATGCAGACGATATTCATATAATAGTTAATAAGTAATATTTGTTAGTTGCTTTTTGTATCCATTGATAAGAAGACATAAATAAATTTGAAATGTTTCAATAACTTGTCTACTGAAACTGTAATTCTTAAGCATCCCAAGACAGCAAGTGCATTTGGTGACAGTAATGTCAGTAGCCAGTCCTGTGAATACATTCAACATGCTGCATGTTCTTATTATTGATTAACCTTGATGGTCATGGGGGAAGAAAAACTAAGATGGGAAAAGGATAATCAGTGACATGTTGTTCAGTTCAAGCTCCATTTCTTGATAATATAATTTAGGCTCTGATGGTGACTTTGTTACTACTTTTACAAACTTCTGATTTAGAAGGGCAAACTAACATGGCATTTTTAAAACTGTTCTTTTTATCTCAGGGAACAGTGTGTACAAATCCACAGTTCTTAAAAGGCTGCAGAACTGACTGACAGGCTGTGGGTTTGGACGTAGAAACTGCAAATGGATGTCCTAATAGACAGGAGTTGAAACAGGTCTAGTCTCTGTTTCTCTGTCTGGGGAGGCTAGAATCAATCTTTTATGCCATCTTTCCACTCTGTAGTGCTGGGGTTTAGCAATAGGCCTTGGCACTTGCTCCAGTGCAAGCTTCTTGATGACAGAGATGTTTTGGTTGCTGATCCAATATTGAACTCTATCTGGGAAGGAATCAAAGGCTTAAAAGCTACTGGGAGAAAGGGTTACTGATTGTAGAAGTGTGGATTTACTACCGATGGATCTACTGTAAGTATATATGTTCCCTAAGGATGGTTTTAAGAACTGTGGCTGACCTACATTTTCTTAAGAGCCATTCCGGTAAATACTGTGTGGCTGAGCACACGTTCATCCGGAGTGGTTTATGACAGACTTTCTTGCTGTTACAGTGAATTTTCATCAAAGGCTGCAGAACTTGCATCTCTTACTGTTCTAGTCAGTCTCTGCATTTTAAAATTTGCTGGATTTTTTGCTGCCCAGTCCTCATCCTTCTTGCATATGTGATATGTCAAGATAAGCTTTTTAGGAATTACTGCGATGAGGATGGTGGAAGGGCTTAGGAGAATCATTCAGGGAAGCATTCTGAGTGCTGGCTTAACACAGGTGTTTGAGGGAAGGGAGAAAAACCCACGTCACCTGGATACACAAATGAAAAGGAGATTCAGTGGTGCAAGGCTGCATTATACAGCCCTATACAACAGCCCTATACAAGCCTGAGAGGAATTTGGAGCCCATACCAGGTGGGAATATGGAGTTGATCCTCCTGATTTATCAGACTGGCACCTAGACTCCTAATTCCTCATGTAAGTTCAGTTTTTAAATAAATTTTTATCTTATGGTAAACAGGGTCTCATGGTTAAAGCACTCACTCTTAATCTGTTTGGAAGTTAACACACTTCAGGAGAAGGGGGAGTTAAGTTTGGTATTACTCTGTCTGTGGCAAGTTGGCCACCTGATCTTAAGGAATAAAGAAAGAAGAAATGCTGTTTAAAGGAACGTTGTCAACATAATGATCACTTCAGAAACGTTTTAGACCAGTGATGGTCACAAGACCCAGTGTAGCTTGCTCTCAAACCTTTTGTGTAATGACCCCACTTTGCAGTTGCAATCTGTGCTTACCCAAGTAGCAGAGGGGGAAGCAGAGCAGAATCTTGCAAAATATGGGGCCTTGCTCATATAAGGGTAACTTTTGTTCTGCTGCCCAGGTACTGACAAAACTGCTGCTTCAAGGAATCTCACATCTGAAAACAGCTGAGCTGCGTGAATACAACCTTGTAACTCATGGCCGTAGGTTTGATGACAACAGCTCTCAGATTTGGAGAGCCCCCAGCTGGCTCAGGTGAAAGGTGGTTCTGTGCAACAGCTGTGCCAGTCTAGCAGCTCATTAGTGCTCACCCAGCTTTCCTTGTACCTGTTTGTTGGCCACTTTGTAGAGTCCTTTTGTCTTGCTAAAGGATGAGGAAATAACCTGGTGAGGAAGAAGTGATTAATTTTGTAGTTGAATGACTTTAATGGAGGAGCTGGCACGAAGAACGTGGAGAGTGGCACCACACCGTTTGGATTAGGTTGTTTTTTAACCTGGTCTGTGCATCCTCAACATGCTTTAGTAGCAGAAGTTACTATGCCTGGTGCTCATGTTTGTTCACACCAAGGGAGCAACACCGGGGACCAAACTGTCATGTGTAGTAACTGACAGCAAAATCCTGTGGTGCAATTGCTCAGTTTTCTCTGAGATTAAATAAAAAAGCAACGAAGTGTATTTATATAATAGTGATACTGGAGAAGAAACAGGTGAAAGTCAAAACCTTACTTGCAGAGCCTGCCTGAAGGCCTGATACTAGGCACAATGCTCACTAAAAGCCAAGGTTCTTGGATTCCTTTCCCAGGTGTTTTGGGGGAAAAGAAGACTAATTATGATGCTGACTTGCTTTTATGCCTTTTTTTTGAAGTGTTTTCTATTTAGCCAGGATGATATAATCATACAGGAAAATCTTTAAGAACCAAAATAACCCACTGAATACTTCTGTTCTACTGACAATATCTACTAAAAATGTGTATTATGTATATTCTGTGCAATTATTTCTGCATATCTGCTTCATATTTAGGGGAACTATAATTTTTTACACTTCTCTTATCAGTTTGGTGATGTTCAACAGGCTCCTCTTTAATGCTCGTGGCAAGTAGTTTTTGTGGCTGTTCTTCCTCCTTCATTCTCTCATATAGCCCATCGATAATCACTGCATACTATCTCGTGTCTTAGAAGTTTTTGGAGCTGATAACCCATCCTTATAAGATCAGTGTCAGATGCACTGAACTCTTTACCTTTTAGAGCTGACTAAACACAATTACTATATCAATGTTCTGATACCTTCTGCAAACAATTTGTTAGGTACTTGGCTAAAGTTTTCTAGAAAGACACCTAAAAGAAGTTTGTTAATAATTGATTTCCATGCAAAAGAGCTTTGCCTGTGAATTCCTGCTGACTGCTAATTGAGCTGTGTGTGTTTGTATGGTCAGCTGGCTAGATGTCAGGAGTGATTTAAATGTTTATGCCTCATGTGATCCAAGGTATCTGGAAGTATCATGTGAGACGTTGTTTGCTTTCTTGTTCCTAATTTTAAACACAGGCCTTTTCTGTGGCAGTCCATGGAGTCTATGAGCTACTTCAAGACATTCTTCTTAGAGAACTGTGGTCAGAGCTTAAAATTTAATTTTCCAGGAAAGTTGGTTCATTTTGAAGGAAGTCTAATTTATAGAACCAAAAGGACGACAGTTATTTGAGGAAATAGTACTGGTTAAAAAGTTACGATAGTTGATAAATACCCAAAGGCATTTGCATTTCAGATAAAAGTAGTAAAGAAGTACCAACTGCTGGCCCTCTTTTTTTTCTTTTACCCCCACATAAAAAATATCCTGGCTCCCCACCCTGTTATTAAATAGGTACCTTTTTTTTTTTTTTCCTTAGGATCCTCATATTTGAACAGTTGTTGAATGATCTTTTTTCTGTGTTATCTCAGTGGTCTTAAGGCAAGTCACTTTCAGGGTGCAATTTGCTTATTGTCTCTTGGTGGGAACTGTGAATCTGCCATTAGGACTTAAGGACAGTGAAAGGCAGGAGTAGGAATGTATCCTAAAGCTAATTGCTGCAATTCACAGTCTGTTACCTCCCTTAAACTCTAATGGTATTTCTAAATGTGCTTTTCCTTAAAGTTTCATCTTACAAAAACACATCCCAGAGAGAGATCTAGTTTTGTCAGGGAAGATGAGATGCAAAAATTAGCCAAGGATACTATAATATGGGAAGTGAATTGGTCTCTTCGATTGTATTTGGGTGAGTTCTGTTGGGATTAGCATCTTTGTGAAAAATGCAGATGTGCTAGAACTGATAGAACAGGAAATCTAATGGAAACACTTTTTCCTGCTGAATAAGAAATCTCATTTTTCCAATGTTGCAGTTCTGAAATTAATAGAGGAATTACACAGCTGCAAATTAGGGAAGCAGGGTACTGCTGAAGATCTCGTCTTGGACATCTGGTCTTAACTAGTGCTGATGTATTCTGCAGAACTTCACAAGCAAGTTATTTTGGGGTCAGTCTGCAGGCTTTAAAAATAATAACAACTCTCTTCAAAGCAAAAAGGCTTAGAAACTACAGATACTGGTAGATGAGGGGAGAAAAATTGTGTACAGATTTCTCTGCCCACAGGTACTTTCTCTGTATGCCCTGAAAACAAAGGCAAAGATGTTTTTCTACTGCTTTCAAATTCAACCATAGAAAATTTGGAAAGTTACGTCCTTAACCTACAGAATTAATCTTCAGTGTGATATTTTTTAACCTGTTACTTATAAAAAAACACTAAGTAGTTCTCCAGCCAAAATGTAAATCATTAACATTGTTAAACTGGGTGGGTTGAAGACTGAAGATCTTGCATGTGTTTTTCAATCATCTCTAAAACTGAAATTTGTGTTTTGTTCCCCATAGGTTCATAATGAACTGTCTTCAGTTTGCAAAGTATACTTCACAAAATAAAAAAAACCCCAAAGTGTGAATGATAGTGATTAGCAGTTTCATTGTTAATATGGAAATGTAAACATGACAAAAATATTTTTGTTAATCCCTGCTTTACAAACAAACAGGCATCATACTTTTATATGAGAATTTATTTTTTAACTACAGTATGTATCTTTGCACAGGTAGGACTTGTCCCTTATCTTTTGTTTAGAATTGAAAAAATTGCCGTTTTTCATCTTGTTCCTTATCATCCCTTGGGTAAAAATCAGTATGTCATGTTTCTCATCTTGTATCCTGAGTTGGACACAGGAGCACAGCCTCCATCCTCCAGAAGCTTGAAGATAAAATATCTTAACTAAATGAAACTTGCAGTTAATCTAAGATCATTCTGTTAAGTCCAAGTGAGACTTCGTACAGTTTCCTGCTTTCAGTGCTGCTGTGGATGAATGTATCTTGATTATAATCTTAAACTTCTTCAGCTGTGAATTTTCCTGCTCTGAGCAGGAGTGCTTATGATTGAGTGCAGTTTGGAAACCTCAGCAAGTTCTCCAAACTCTAATACCCCAGATATTTGTCTAAGTCTTTGAAAGGTATCTTTGCTGGAAGAACTTTATTTTTACCCAAGGAAGTGAGATTCCAGGATAGAACAGAATGTTACTCTTCTTTGTTTTGCATTGAAACTGAGGACAACATCAACCTGTTCTGTCCTTGGCAGATCTGCTGCTGAAACTGGCCAGTCATGAAAGATTGATATAAATAGAATTACATTCTGTTCCTTTTCCAATTAAAAGCGCTGATAGGGCAGAGGCACGAGACTGGAACAAGTTGTTGCCTTAGTTTTCTAAGCAATAACTAAGTAGCATTTTGTGAGGTTACAAGACTGAACTTCAGTAAACTCTTTCTAGGGTGTGATGCAATACTGTAATCTCCCTTACTATGCTTTCCAGTATATCAGAGTCCTTGAAATATGACCTAAAAGAAACCATGGTCAGCTACTGGGCCTTTTAACGTTTCACTTAAGGCTACAAAAATAAAGCCCCTAAAAACCTAATGAGAAAGTGGAGGTAGTTAATAAAGAAATCCTGAGGTATGTCTTGTGGTGGGACATAACCTGCAGTGGTTGGAGGTTGTAAGAGTGTGGTTGTCTGAAGTTCTGGCCTTTTTCAGTTCTGCAGTAAGCTTTTCTCTAAAAGCACATCTGCTTTTCCAGTTAAACTAGGCATCGCAGTAAAAGATACTATCTCTTTCCTTAAACCATTGCTAAGTATCAGTGTATTATAGAACTTGAACTGTTTTGATTAAATAATTTACTAGGGGATGGGGGAACAGATGTATGGGTAGATCTGCATTAAAACACTTCATTGACAAGTAAATAGGATACAGCACACCCTAAAAAGAGGGCTTTGTGGAGCTGAAAGTAGTGGAGGGAACCCTTAAGAAATGCCTGACTTCTAAATTTTTCTAATACAGAATAACTTCTCAGTTACTGAAATGTTTTTGCATCTCTGGTTCTTGAGGAAAAAATGACTAAACATAACAGAATGTAAGAAGTTTCTCTGACAACTTGATGCTGAAAATTTTAAGAGTGTTTGGCTAAGACTAATTCTAACTTGGAAAAATGTTCCTGTTTCCATCTAGGGTTTAAAAAACATCGAAGAATAAACCTTAGTCAAAGGGATACTGGCATTTAGTATATACCTTAAGAAGGTGCAAATACCCAAGACCCTTTCCTCCAAGTAGTACTGATGTAAGGTATCCAAAGAAAAAAAGTAATACTGTTGTTGCAGCCAAACCTGAATGTAAAAGATATGAAACTGCATTTTTACGTTGTTAGCCAACTATGTCTTGTGTTGCAAAAGTGTGGTCTTTTGTGAAGAAGGGCAGATAAATGATATAAATGGATCTTTTACTTTTTTCATTTTTAATGTTAGATTGATAGCTTGCAGGCAGCTGTTTAAAGAGAAGAAAGACTTGCATATGCAGTCGTGATACTCTGAAAAAAAAGTTCTTTCAGAAAGATTCAGTTTGTACTTTAAAACACAGATAATTTTGGTAATGTCCAAGACAATCTTTTTCTTCTTACCCATGGCCTTATATGATGTGGTCCCATATAGTCTGCTCTTTGAAGTTATGAGCTGTTGATCCAGAATCATTCTACATGTTGGTTTCTCAGCTAATGATTTTTGAAAATATTTATGTATTTTCAGTGGAAAATGTATATGTTGTACCTTCTTCTTGTGTAGTATGTTTTTTATCCTATTGCAAAACCTAATGGTGTCTGTGGATGCAGTGATAATGCGTATAAGGGCTACAGTCTTTAGCCGTGTATACTACAATATCAAATGTTATATACTTTAATTAACTGTCTCATTTTTATCTCTCTCTCCTTTTTATATTTTTCAGTTCCGGGGGACTTAGGTAATCAGTTGGAAGCAAAGTTAGATAAGCCGTCAGTGGTGCACTATCTCTGCTCTAAGAAGACAGAAAGTTATTTTACACTCTGGCTGAATCTAGAATTGCTTCTGCCTGTCATCATTGACTGCTGGATTGATAATATCAGGTAAGATCAGAAATGGTGCTCTTTGCAGTTACATCCTTTCCTCAGGCTGATGTGCAGAATGGCTGCCTTTAAATTCTTTTTCTGATTCAAGACCAGTGAGAGAAATACTTGGAATTCTGCTGGGTAGGCAAACAGGATGGGTGTGAAGATGTGGCACTGTTGCATCTGGGGTAGATGTTTATTGGTGATGAGGAGCAGAGGCTCTCTTAGTTTCTTTTGCTTCCTCTTCTGCCAGTGACTCAATGTAGGTTTGAGCACTTATTAGACATCTCTGTGGCCTTATCTCAAACAGGAGGTTTTCTGCTCGTTTTGGAGTCAGGCTCTTCGTGGTGATGCCAAGCAATAGGATGAGAGGAAATGGGCAGAAACTGATGCACAGGAAGTTCCACCTGAAATATTTTGGTTTTAAAAATCACCTAATTTAAAGCTTTCACACTATTTCATAATTCAATCTGCTTTATTGATGTTCCTGTAAGAATAAGATAAATATATGTATGAAAACAAGAAATAATTAGCTGGTGCAATTGAAAACTATTGTATTGGCATGTTGCTCTTTTATCAATGTACTGAGCTGTTGTAAAGCAGTCTGCTTTGTTTGGCCCTGTGCCTTATGGATTAGAGAGATCTTTGTTGAGAGGTTTGTGCATCAGTTTAGATTCTTAGACTGCATCTAGGGGTACAAACATGCATTCAGAAATGGCAATTGTATTGATATGGTATTACAAACAAACCAAACCCCCAACTATAATAATAGGGATGATTAAAGAAATAAACTCCTGACTCAATGCTCCAGATTCTTCACATCCTAAGTTGATTTGAAAAGTATTTACAAAACACTCAACACCTCAATATGTCTCCTGAGGTGCCAATCATTATTAATCAAGAAAAAGTATTTCCTTATGCTGGTATGGGTGTTTCTAGTTAAATGGAAATTAATTATGTTTAGGTAGGATAATATTTTTGGTGTCTGATTTTATAGGTGTTTTATGCCCTATTGCCACATTCTTATGCTCTTTATAAGTTTTTTCCATTTTGTGGCTTGATGCAAAGTCAAATGGTACAGAACTGTATAAAGTAGTTTGTTTTAAAGATGTTCAGCCACAGTTGCATATACTCAGTTTTATAGAGATGAAAAGTCTTAGATTCTGCACGTAAAGCATTAAAGTAATTAAAGTAATTGTTTGCACTGTATAACCTCTTAGCCATGAGAGTACTCTGGTCATGTCTGCTTGGGTTGGGTTTTTTCCTCCTTCTGAGTAACAGCACTTAAAGTTCTTGTACTGCACTCAGAAGGTAAGACCCAGTGTAGTTGAGGGTTGTCATGTGGCAATATAACATGTTTCATGGTTTTTTTCATTGTTTTTCTTCCCCTCCTCCCCAGGCTGGTATATAATCGAACAAGTAAGGTTACAGAACCACCAGATGGAGTAGATATCAGAGTCCCAGGATTTGGGCAGACGTTTTCCTTGGAATTTCTTGACCCGAGTAAAAGGAGCGTTGGTATGTACAAGATGGGCCTGGAGTGCTTTGTCACTTGGAGGGTTTTTCTAGTTTGTCTTTATGCAACAAGCTACTGAAATGTGATTTCAAATTACAGTTCCATGAGCTCACTTTGCTTTTAAGAATTTGCATTGCATTGTATTGTTTCGTTTGTTGCGTGGCCTGACAGATTGAGACGAGAAGATTCCATGTTATTTAGTGTTGTGTCAAATCTAAGTTTGCTGGATGAAATCCAAGTAGACATATTGAGGACAGATGCTTTCTAAAAATGAGTTGGGTTGAGTAGAAAATTCTGTGACTCAAGCTTGACAAGCAAAACTGAAATAAAAGCACTTCAGCTTGGTTCTGAGTAAGATGTTCTTCGGCCTTAGGTATGGGTTAATGGGATTGGGAGATATGGTACCACAATCTGCAGCTCCTTGTATTTTGTTGGTGTCAGAATAATTATAGAATTGCATTTGTGCTGCAAAAAATTCCTGCAGGGTATCTTTTGCATTATATATTTTTTGTTTAGTGCTTTTGTAGAAGTCATGTTTCAGAAAACACTGAGTTTGAAAAGCTCTTGTGAGTTGTTGTTAGGCTGAAGACTGAGGAGTTGAATAGTCAGTAATGCACAGAGCTTCACGTGCTTCAAAACATGGATCTGTTCTTTAAGGGCTGTGATGTGCTTAGGGATCTGCACTAGATCACTCTTATAACTAGAACAGGTTTATGATTAAATTCTCCACTTGAGGGACTATATGATCAACATGCAAGACCTAACGAGTGAGGTTCTGCTCAAAACTTAAATATGACTCTGATGTTCAGTAGACTGTTCTGACACTGTTACTGGAGGCATGAAGTCATGGTAATACTGAAATCCTATGTGTCAAACCTTGCAGTATGTAACATCGTTCAGTATGCAGTCTGCAACTGTTTCCCTTCTTTGGTATTAAAGCTTTATGTTCAGTTACTTAAGTCTTAATCCTCTTCCCCAGAGATAGAAAAAGTGTTTTGGGGTAGTTTCCAGAGTTCTGCCCTGGGGTACACAATAAGCATTTGTTTCCAAGAATAAATGTTAATGAAGTCTGGGCCAACCTTTAAACCCTACCTGACGTTAATTTGCAAACAACAAAAGCTATGACTGACGAAAGCCCCTCAGAAATTATTATGTTGCAGTTCATGGGTAAACTTTCCTCTGCTGATTAAAATTTATCCACTTTGTGTACACAACATTTTGCTGCCAAAATGTTTGAGAGATCAGACAACTAGTAAGAAGTTTTAATAGTGACGTTCTCTCAGTTTCAGGGGATAGTGAGCATAACTCATTTTGTTAATATGCATGCAGCTTTCTAGATTGTTAAAGGCAAACTGCAGGTTTAATGTCTGTCTATATGGTGTCAGAGATAATGCCTCTGGAACTTTGTTTTGCAGTAGTGTCTGACAGCTGTTTCTCACACTAACCTTGTTATTGTTCTGATTCTCTCTTATCTGATGTTCACAGGAAGTTACTTTTATATGTTGGTGCAAAGTTTAGTAGATTGGGGCTACAAACGTGATGAAGATGTGAGAGGAGCACCTTATGACTGGAGAAAGGCACCAAGTAAGTAATATACTGTTACTTAAACAAAATTTTGACTCTCCTAGCCAGCAAATAATGTATTGAATCTCTTTTCCCACCTATACAATTACACCTAAAAACTTAATTTTGATTAGATCTTGGGGCCTGGGTACTCCTGGATGTAAATGCAAGCTCACTGTTGTGGTTTCTTTTTTTTTTTACTTCTTTAAACAACTTGCCACTTAAAACTTGCTTAAAACCAGAACAGAACAACAGAAAAACCCCATTTCACCAAAGCATGTGCACTCAAAACCCCCACCCCTCCCATTTAATATTGGAATTTCTAAACTGAATTATAAATTCCACAGACCGTTCAACACAATGATTTAAAAGCTTATTTTTTTTTAAAGCTTAGCACTCACAATTAATAAATATCACTGTGTAATCTGTTTGTTTTAGATGAGAATGAAGACTATTTTGTGGCACTTCGCAAGATGATAGAGTTACTGTATGAGCAATATGGAAGCCCTGTTGTCCTAATTGCCCACAGTATGGGTAATATGTACACCCTCTACTTCCTCAACCGACAGCCCCAGGATTGGAAAGACAAGTACATCAAGGATTATGTGTCATTAGGTGCTCCATGGGGAGGAGTGGCTAAAACTCTCCGTGTGCTGGCTTCAGGTAGGTAATTTGAGGCTTTGCACTGTATTTTGCGTGTAGTGCACAATACTAATGAGACTGTTGACTGTAAGGCTGCAGGATGAGAGTTTAAGGTACCATGAAGGTGTAAAAATATTTTTTTGTGAGTGATGACAATGTGATGTTTCAAGCCTTGCAACCCAGCTGTTACTTTTCATATTTGTGGGGGTGGAGTGAGTTTTCTCACATCCTGTAACCAGGAGCTTTCTCCCTTCTTGACCTCTCCTGACCTCTTTTCAGCAGATTGTTGTGTCGTTTGCTGTTTGGCCTGATGCCTTCTATTTCTGTCCCTTCTGCCACCAGCCTGATTGCTCTCTGTTCAGTATTGCAAAGATACCAAGGACTCCAGAGCATTCAGCAGTTTCCTTTGATTAAAGATCACACAGCTGCTTGAGGTTAACATTAAAGGAAATTTGTAGAGAGGGTGGGGAACTGTGTCCACGCTGTAAATGTCAGGTGAAAGTTATAACTCTACAGATTAGGAAAGTAAGTCTTTGAGGTCTTGGGTTTAGCACACTAGATATGCCAGAGACTAAAAGACAAAAAAATTGAATAAAGCAGCAGAATGTATTTCACTAAGTAACTGAAAATGACTGATGGAATATGTTCACTTACCCCATCATGTGATACTGTAATTGCATCATGTGCTTTGACATTTAGTTCATGATGTTTCTGGCTTGGTTTTGTAGCTTGTTTCTGACTTGTTAGCTTTGGATAGCCACTATCTTCTTCCTAATCAAAGCTGATGTCAAAAATTGGACTTCATCAAAATGCAAAACACACAGCAAGAGCCAGCCATGCATGGACAGAGCAAAGAATACTTTGCTGGGCAAAGGCATTTGATTCTGAACAGTAGTGCACTACTCCATTACTTATTAGAAAACTTGACTCAATACAAACATCCAGTTTACACATTGTTAAAGCTGTTGAAATGGCACTGTAAAAATTGATTTCCCTTTTCCCACAGGCTTTGTCTGACATATTTGCATGCTACAGAAATGGCAAGAAGTGAACAATGTTAATATCCCCTTCATAAAATTACACGATTATATAAAATTCTGCAGTCCCATATTTCTCTTGGATTAAACTTTTGTGCTTCATACCTTGTCTACACTTTATAATGCATCTCAAGCAAAGTGGCTAATTCTGCTAATGCATAATGAATAGCTAAATTTCTACTAAAATGTAGTTAGTCATATTTTAATCTGTGTATCTGTTGTACTAAACCTCATGTTTTTGAGCAGAAATTAAAGAATCATGTGGGAAAGTTAAATGGGCAAACATATCAGAATGTAGTTTTAGGCTGTTTCTGTCTCAAATATCTGTAGTAAAGCAGCACCATCAGCACTTGGATTGCATTAGTCTATTTAAGAGTTTCTAAAGTTATCAGGGTTAGTATGCAGAAGAATAAAAAAAAATATACTGCATTTCAACAGGAAAGACCAGGCACTCTATGAATGCATTCTTTCTGCTCCCATTCCTGTTTATAATATGTCAGGCCTAGGAATTCTTCATGTCAAATCCACAGTTGTGTTATCAAAGCAGTAAACAGTACATGTATGGAATGGTTTTGTGGAGATTCCTGTGATAGTTTCAGCTACTTATTCATGTGCTTTGCTGGATCCCACTACAGCAGGCAAAGACACAAAGCTCACAGTGGTTTGTTTCTATTTTTGAAAGGTTGAAATGTTAGCAATGTCTTCCTTAAACCTGATGTTTTGTTAGGAGTGTTGTCTGCAGACTTACACGTGGTGTTGGCCATCCAGTACTTCTTCACTTAAGAAAAAAGTAAAGCATTTGAGAAGCACTTTGTAACAGTTCTGTAAGAGAAGGCTGGAATAGTCAGGTTCTGTGTTTGATTATTCTACTGGAAATAAATGTTGCACACATTCCTTTCATTGTTCAGTTCAGAACTGGGGCTTTCTTTGCTGAAAACTGCCAAGCAGTATTCAGTAGCTTAGTGGTGAGAGTGCACAGTGAAGTGCTTACACCACACAGCATCATGAACCCTGTTTTTCAGGACCTTTGTGATTCTTGCTGTGCATTTGAGTTTTCTTTATCTGTTTCAGACTAGCAATGTCTCCATATAGTCCTCCTAAAGATTGCAACACTGTGCTTTGTGTCTCTTTGCTGAAGCAATAGTGCCACCCCATGGAATTGAAATAGCACCTGAACATATTTTTCAGTAATAGTGGTTTCGGTTGCAGCATTTCAATTTTTATGGCATGGTTGACCTGGACCACTACATGCTGTAACCACCTGGATCTAATAATGGAAAATAAAATTCAAAGTTCAGCTGACAAAGGAATTGGAGTGTGACAGCCACAGTGATAATGAAAACAAACAAGGAATATAAACTTGTGTCTGTCTCAGGGTTTTGTTTTTTTTTTTAAAAAGTAATCACTATATTGGCCATTTATTAAACAGCTTTTAATCTTGTGAAGATGCAAGAACTGTTGTTAAAATATGCAGAAAGATGCATATAAATTATCACTTAGTCATGTGTTAGTTTAAGCCATTTTTTACAGTCATTCATCAACTCATATTTAAATTTTGGAAGTTATTAAAATTCAGTTTACAGAAGTTAATTAATAAGACAATCATAAATGAGGAAAAACTTTTCAAATTGTCACTGTAATCCAGGAGAACAAACTTATTATTGATGTTGTCACCGTGAGTGCTGGTAATTGCTGCTGCTGAAGATTGATGCTTTGCTTTAGGGATAATGAAATTCCACTTTTTTTCCCTAAGGTGACAACAACAGAATCCCTGTTATCAGTTCACTCAAGATCAGAGACCAGCAGAGATCAGCAGTTTCCACGAACTGGATGCTCCCCTACAACTACACATGGCCCCCAGACAAGGTGTTTGTAAGCACCCCCACAGCTAACTACACTCTGCGGGATTACCGCAGGTTCTACAGGGACATCAACTTTGAGGATGGCTGGCTCATGAGGCAGGACACGGAGCACCTGGTGTACCCCATGGCCCCGCCCGGGGTGCGCATCCACTGCCTCTATGGCACCGGCGTGGAAACCCCCGATTCTTTCCACTATGAAAGCTTTCCTGACAAAGAACCCAAGATTTTCTACAGCGATGGGGATGGTACAGTGAACTTACAGAGTGCCTTGCATTGTAAAAAGTGGGTGGACATGCAAAAACAGCAAGTGGTGATGTTTGAGCTTTCAGGAAATGAGCATATTGAAATGCTGTCCAATGAAACTACTATCTCCTATGTGAAAAAGCTGCTCTTTGATTTGTGATAACCTTGTGTTGATAGTTCTTTTCCTCACCTGTGATGCCTTCCCTTAAATACGGGGAAATGCCTTTTAATCCCTTGATATTTAGATATTTGAATTATTTATTTTGCTTTTTTAAAAGGTTGTGTTCAAGTTCCTTGGTGTCCTTAATGATCGTTTGTCTCTGACTTGCGTTTATGATGCTTCATGGGATTTTCACATTCTGCAGGTTTTGTCAAATATGCATTTTGGTGCCTCTGGTGTTGTGTCCAATGGTCATACAGACTTTCCTTTGGAGACTGTGCAGCCCCTTGCACATACCACATGGAGTCCTAGATCCCAGAGCTCCTTTGTGTGGTCTTTGCGGGTTTGGAGTGGGAAGGCTAGGAAGGATGGCAATTTAGGATGCCCAAGGGAATGGTATTAACAATTTGGGAAACACAGTAAGCTTTTTAAAGGGTCTTGCATATTCTGATCCACAGTTCCCAGTGGATTAGTTTGTAAATGTGCATATCTACTAGGTAAAACAGGGAAGAGGTCTACCTGGAACTGTGCTACTGTTGTTGTAATCCAGACTTTTTTTATTACAGCCTGGGGGAAAACAAAGATAGATGTGTGAATTACTGGAAGCTTCTTTATTAGGTACCCTGCTGGGTTATTTTAGAAAGAAGGAATTGTTTGCTCATCAACTGCTAGAATCCCTCATTGCATACAGTCTGGAGTCTGAGGAATTCTCAGCCTGTGCTTTATTTATCAGTGAGGGAATGAAGCTAAACTGTGGTTGCTGCTTGTAATAACTGTAGCAGTGTGGAGTAGCACATAAATCAAAGCTAATTGAATACTGGCAAACAATCGATACAGTGTGGAATTGCATTTCTGGGTGAAAAACAACCTTCTCTAGCGGAAATGATAATGGATGGTGGGCAGTATTTAAAAAATAAAAGTAAACTTCTGCAGTGGGGTGGGGAATGGAAGCCAGCATAATGTTGTATGGAGTATAAACCTTGTTCTCAGTCCAGTAGTTTGGCTCTGATCCATGTACCTAAGCAGTGATCAGATCAATGTTGCATTCCACTGAAAAGAAATGTTTTAAGACTAAAAGTAGTTTCCCATAGGTTACAAGTTTCATTTTTGCTGTTTCAAGAAGTTGGGATAAGTGGTTCCTTAAATGTTTCTATAAATTGCTGAACATGCAGTGCTGTAATTTCCTGCAGTGTTGTTTTACTCAATGTTAAAATAGAATAATTTCAACTCTGACCTCCACAGAAGTGCTAGCCTAAAGGCCATCGTATTTACCACCTTGATTACAGAAGTCCTGTTGGAGAAATAGTTTTACTCAAAAATTCTCTCTTGCTTGCTTTAAAACCAGTCACCCGGTTAGACTGCACTTTAGTTTTCTGAAAACACAGTTTTGAATGCTTTCAAAATGCTAGGTTCTCCAAGAAAAATGTTTTAAGAGTTTCAGAAACTCATCAAACTGTTCAGGATTCATTACTTAAGAAACTGAATTTGTCTAAAGGGTAAAGTTTTAACTATTTTGGTAGCATGCCTAAAATGTTTTCTGCCATTGGACATATCAATATAATATGTGTTGAACTGATGAGCTTGAACTCTTGCTATTGTAGAATGGAACCAAGAGGTAGTTTTAAGTCTTTAAGTTTTAATTCAGAAATCTCTTGTTAATTCAAAACAATTTGAACTAGGGTCATCAACAATATCTTCCTAGGTTTTAACTTCCTTATGTAGCTTTATTTCTCCCTCTGCATTTTTTCCTAGTACTTATGTTGAGGGAGTGTAAACATTTTCCTGATTTTTAAAATGGATCATTAATCTTGTCCTCACTTGCCCAGGAGCCTACAGTTCAGCAGCAATATTGCCTAGACTTTTCCAGAGTAAGTACTGAGTTGCCCACAGCCTTTGTAATGTGTAATTGTTGAAATGAAAAATAAAAACCCCACCACCAACCAACCTAAACAACCAATCCCCCCAAAATAAAAAACCCTACAACAACAAGGAAGGGGGAAAAAAAACCCAACCCCACCGAAAAAATCACCACAAAAAGTTGCCCTTTAGCCAAGTGATCTATTTTCTGCAGGGCTTGTCGGCTGGATAAGCTTCAGGCTTGTGTTCCAAGACTGCTCAAAGATGATAAAGCTCTTCCTTGGTCTGACTCCATTTTTGAATAAATTGCTATTTGAATAAATTATGGAAAACAGCTAATCACAGTCTGTGTTTCTTGCTGAAGGAGAATGCCTGTTGATAAGCACTGGATTGAGTGGGGCTGGAGGCTGTATTGCAGGATACCAACATAGACATCAAGGGCTGAAAAATGAGAAAACTATGTAGGTAAACAATTCTTAACCTGATCTGGAGAATGTTTCTAAGCTTCTTTTGGATCCTTACCCATTAGTCAGTAGCATTTTTAGTCTCATAGCAAGAATTTAGCTTCAGGGGTTTTAGTGATTTGAAGTTCCAAAATACATGATTCAAAAAATGCTTGTTCCTTTTCCTCTTTTTTTCTTTTAGTACTTCTAAAATACACTTTTTGTGACCCAAAAAAAAGAGAAAAAGCACAACTCTTTTATTCTTTTCTAATTTTGGCAACCAAGTACTGTGTTTCTGAGGCTGTATCTTTTAACCTAAAGTTTTCTAAACCAGTTTTCTATTAGTAGACAAGCCCTAGAGTGTCTCCTTAAACTTGTGTTAATGTGGTAAGATGAAGCTGAAGGTTTTTCAAGGCTTTCATTTGTTTATGTTGTTTGTCACTATAAAGCCTTGTTGTAAAGAAATGCGTGTACCTGAGTGCTAAGTACTGTGTGGGAGCAAGCACAGTGCTTCTGGTGTTCTTTGATTGGATGTGGTGGATCTGCAGGCTATCGTTTTATGTGCAGAAGGTGTGGTTTTGTTGTTTTGTTGGGGTTTTTTTTCCCTACCAAATGATCATCAGCCCTTTCATTCACAGTTTCTTTCATATTAGGATGCAGTTCTCACTGAAAAGTGAATGCATTATTCAGTTGCTGAAATGGAACCACTGCACTCTGTGTGTGAGGAGTGGCTGCTCTCTGCAGCACCATCCTCTGCAGGGACAGTACTGAGCATTACTGTTACAGACCTGCTGCAGCCACGTGCATTGAGCTTTCTAGATTCATGTGGGGAGAGAGGTCTGAAAAATAAATATTTAAGGAGAATGTGGCACTTTGATAAGAGGATTAACTCAGGTGCTTTGCCACGCTGCACAGTGGAAATGTTTGAATTCACTAATGTATCTTCGTTATACCTAAAGCATTAATTATGTGTCTCTTTCCATAATTTTTACTTAGTTTTATTCTTCCAAGATATTTTCAGAAACCAAAACTAGTCTTGAGGACCAAATGTGTTTCTTATTTTTGACAACATGTATAGAAAATGCTGAAGGAGCTTTCAGCTGTCGTTGTAGTACTTCTGAAGGGGTTCAGAGTCACTATGTGATTCTGTATAAAAACAGAAAGCTTCAATAACTAGCAATAATTGCAAAGGATTTGCAGACCAAAGGAAGGAATGTTTGGTATTAAGGTAGTTCTTGGAGCACAGTGTGTTCAAGGCCCTCTTAAATTCAGGGAATGTTTGGCAATGACTTTGCTGCTCTACACTAACCAGTATTTTGTACAGAACATATTCTGAGACCTGGCATTTTATATGTTCTTGTGTATGAATGTGTTCAATAGATTTTGAATATTTTATTGTCAAATTTGATAATATAATAAAGTTGATCTAATACAGATTGTCTCCTGTTGTGAATAATGTGCTGTCTCAGTTCTCAGAGGAAATGAATACTTGGTGCTGTTTTTCTTCCTTAAAGATGCTTGGTGTCTCTCACAGTTATTACTTCTTGGTTAATCTTCCAAATGCACCTACTGTCTCGTGGTACATTTGAAATTCACTGTTAATTGTTCTTGAATTTAAGGAGGTGTGGGACTGGGATTACTCAATTCCTTTTTGCTGGCATCTTACTTGCTCATCTTGTGTTTAAAAAAATAATTCTCAGGATGCCTTATATTCTGCTCAGGTAATTATTTTGAAACTAGTTCCTCAGTCCTGAAGTGTTTCAATTGCCTGCAGTTGCCTTTATACTGTTGGTTTCCAAATTGATCCACAAACCCGTGCATGATGACCACACAGTTATATAGTTGTATAAAACAATCTTTTTCCAATTTGAAATAGTGCATTGTGGCTTTGAAGAAACTGTAGTGCTAGACAGTGATTCTGCAAGCATTGGGGGTTTTTTTACATAATAAAGACTGTAATACAAGTTGAGTGTTAGTGACTGCTGTTCCTCTCTGTGCCCTAGATGCCAACTATTTGGACATCTTGTCCCAGTACAGATCTTGTTCATGCCTGCCTCAAGGCTCATTGACCCCATATGATTGCAGGAAAAAGGGGGATGTGGCCTTCCAGCTGCCCACTACTATGGGGGAAGTCCTGCACTAAAGCCCACGTGCCCGTTCTCGCGAGAAGCTGGGAAGGCTGAGAGCACAGGGAGGAGGAGGACAGAATGATAATAGGCCTGGTGGAGTGATGCAAAGCCAGGAGAGACGTGTGGTCTAATGGAGTATTGATGTCACCCTTGGTGTTAGCACAGCTTGTGCACCCTTCAAATAACAAAATTACAGTTGTGGGTTGTCTGATGCTATTTTGCTGTGCCATCTGAAATGATTTCATTAGTGATGGGATTACAGTTTTGAGAAATGATGTTGACTTTCTCTTGCTTGAATTTTGGTTTTCCTGCAAAGTTTTAGCTTAATAGTTTGCTTTGGTTTAAGAGTTATGTCCTTTGTGGTCATTCAGATCAACAAACAAGTTAAGTGGAATATTTAGTTCCCAAATCAGAATCCTTTAGGCAAAACCAGAATGTAGTATGAGCCCAGGAAATGCAAGAAATTCATACGCAATGTTAAGTTTGTTCTAATGGTTTCTCTCTCTCTCTCTCTGTATAGATATGCAGTAGAGGGCAGTAGTATGTAAGTTACAGAGGTTTTTCAGGTAACATTGAATGGCATCTGTGTTAATTTCACCTGAGAGACACAGCATTGCAGGGAAATGAAAACCTAAGTTTGATATCCCCAAGATGTTTCCTGTCCTGAAGCAATTGTACATATGCAGACTCTGCTACTGGAGGAACTTTTTTTTCTATCTGAGTTAAAAAGCAAGAAATGTCAGTTTGATTCAAACTCTTGAGTAAAACAATCTGAGGCACAAATTATTCACTCCCATTTACATGCTTAGATTAAAGCACAATTTGGACATTACAACTGCATGGAGGGGATTGGTGTACAGTACTGTGGTGTACAAAACAGATCATGTATTTTTTTAAAAAGTGCTACTAATGCTGTCAGCTCTGTTTTCTTATTGCACTGCTGAATAATGGATAAATCTTGTACCTCAAAGTTTTCATTTTGCTTATAACCACTGACTCACACCTAATAACCTTTCTGGGAAGGCAGATTTATTGACCAAGCTGCAATTCCATGTATAACTAAAAATGTCACCTTATGTGAATAAATTCATCAAGACAGATGGTAAGTTTGATTGCATGCAAATACTGTGCCTACAGATTAAGTATTTTCATCACTATTAGTATTTTTGAGATTGTGTTATGTCTGAGGTAGTCAAAGAAGGATTCTAGTACAGGTCTAAGCAGGTTAAGTTTAGCCAGGAACACTGCTGTTATCCTAGCTGTGCTGGCAGAGCCTTCGTACCTTATTAAAAAAAAAAACCAGGCAAGATTATAATACAGGAAATCTCACTGACTACTTATGACTACATGCTATTGTGACCAGTACAGATCAAAGATGACAGTGAAATCTGTAAACAGATCTGGGAGACAAAACGGGCAAGGGGGGCAGTAAAAGGGGTCCTTGCCTATCCACATCATGAGAACATGCTTTCAATGACCAAACCAAAACCTGTCCTGTAGGTGCCAAAACATGGATTGGCCAGCCCTGCTTTACACAGTTCAGGTTTCTGGAAGGACCTTTGGAAGGGGATATTGTGCAGTGAATTGTTAAAGAGGTTTTAGTGGGAGTAAAATCATAAAGCAAAGAATGATATAATTTCTGATATGTGTGAAATCCTCACTTCTGTTGTAACTGCTTCAGCCTTGAGCTCTTGTGGTATTTCTAGATGAAGGAAGTACTGTTGTCCCTGTTTGACTCAGACCTAGGTAACTTGTTCAAGTGCCTTTAGGCAGAATCTAATAATGTACCTTTAACTCCAAAGCTGTGTTCTTGTCATTAAACCATCTTCAATCCACAGATCATTTGCAAGCGAGGAAGGGCAAAGCAGCTGTGCTACTCTTGGATAGAGGAAAGAATACTTGAGAAAAAAGTAATGTATGAATTAATGCATTTTCTGCATAACATTCCTTGATAGTAATTTCATCTTACTGAACTAAATCTGGGTTCCAAAGCCATAAATCCCATATGAAGGTCCATCCTTGTTTTTCCATCTACTGGTAAGTATATGTTACTTCACATTTTCGGTGTTTCTATTATGTCCATTAGTACTTTTATGCCAGGCTATGATACAGTGAAGAAAAATAGAACTAAAATAGGACATGACTTGACAAGGGGGAATACCTTCAAACTGAAAGACAGTAGGTTTATGTTGAATATCAGAAAGAAATTCTTTACTGAGAGAGTGGTGAGGCACTGGCACAGGTTGCCCAAGGAAGCTGTGAATACCCCATCCCTGGAAGTGGTGGTCAAGGCCAGTTGGATGGGGCTTTGAGCAACCTGGTTTAGTGTAAAGTGTCTCTGCCCATTGCAGGGGAGTTGGCCCAAGATGATCTTTAGGCTCCTTTCAACCCAAACCTTTCTATGAACATGAAAGATAAAACAAACACCAAATATTCCATTAAAAAGTTGCTCAGTCTGGTTTTGGCTCCTAATCCAGTGACACAAGCCCTTTCCTCCTTGCCTTTGATTCAAGCCTTTCCAACCAGGCTTTTGTCATTAAGCCCAAGTTTTTTTCCCTGCTTAAATGGTGCTTAAATCTCAGCACTTCATGCAAAAATAAACCTTCCAAAGCCAAACACAGCACGAAAATCTTTCACGCAGGCAGAAGCAAACTGTTAACAATTAAGTGTTATGT
Organism: Gymnorhina tibicen; assembly: GCA_013399875.1. NCBI lineage: Eukaryota > Metazoa > Chordata > Aves > Passeriformes > Artamidae > Gymnorhina > Gymnorhina tibicen. Next base: position 1,017,092 of record VXAZ01000783.1, on the reverse strand, counting down.
GGAGTCTCTTTTTGGAGAGACACCAAATGCTTTAATGATGGCAAATTAGCTAAAGAAACCCATGTATTCTTAGCAGAAATGCCTATACAAAGATAACATTTAGCTCAGAGCTTAAGGATGTCAGGAAATCAGAAAAGAGAACTGAAATGTCAGGCAGCAAGAAGTCAGCCTCAGGAAGAAGTCAGAGGCTGGGCTGGTAAAATGATGTCTCTGTGGCTATGATGTATTTGTGTTTGTTTTTAAAATCTACTTCATCAGAGCAAAAGAAAAATTCTGACTCCATGAGAGAGAAGGAAAAAACATGTAGCTAGCTGGACTGCAGTTACTGGGATTTGATTATCCTACATCAAAATCTGCATAGCAAGAGCTAACTTAAAGCTCCCTAGGTTCTCAACTGGCCAGCAGAGAGTGATGTTGGATTGCTAAACAGTAAAGACTGCAGCTGTCTGGGAATCCTGGAGTTATCAAATATTTGCGCAGGATCCACGTATAGATCATGTCTCTTAAGAGCATGTTTCCTGTGAGAAGCAGCAAAGGATCTGGATTTACATGTGGAGATGGAGAAATAAAACATTGTCTCTATCTCCACTTAGCTAAAAGTCATTTAGCACTGCAGGTTTCAGAGACCTCTACTGTTCATGGCGAGTGACTTGCCTGGCTCTGGTCTCTTCACCTCAGCTCTGAAGATGTCTCAGTTCCTAGCTAAGGATTCACCTAAGGACCACAAGTCTCACTGTATTTTGCCATTTTTTCATGTCTTCCATTTTAAGAATACAGACCATAGTTTACTTCATCTCCCAGTTCAGACCAGCCTGTGCAATAAATTCCAGGTTATCATGTTATTCCTTTTCCAGCTGTTTTTCTTACTAACTTTCTGAGGAGGATCACTTTATTACCACTGAGACAAGGACATAAACACACAAGACAGTAGTATACTCTAAACCAGGAGTATCATCCAGGAGATGATATACATAAACCAGGAGAATTTGTCTCTGTAGCAGGTTAACAGTAGAAAAAGACAAGTTTTATTACCTAATTCATATATTTATGACCAGTCTACAAGGATTCGATTTATAAAGTAAAATTTATACCTTTTGTGATGACATCTCATAGAATTTAGGTGAGGAAATAGTTTGGTCCCTAGCAAAAGTTAGAGTTTTACCAAAGTTGTTTAAAAAAAAAGATGCCAGGTTTTGTAAATCCATAAAATAATTCCATTTTTTCAATGTAGTAATGACCTGCTGGGTGTATGCCCAAGTATGACCAACTACTAAGTGTTTTTTCAGAAGCATAAAAGAGCGAGGTGCACAAGAAAAAATACTGCTGCTGTAATTCTTTACTTCTAGCCCCTGTTAAGTATTTACATATTGAAAATTTTATTTAGTTTTTCAGCTAAATAGAGTTTTTGTAATACTTCTTAAAGTTTAACATAGCCCTATTTCTGTACGATGAACTAGCCAGGATTTGGGATCAAATCTACATGAAAAAGTCTTCTTACACTTAATATATACTGTGCACTTAATCATTTCAGAAAGGCTTTTGTAAATGCTGAGTGTATGTTCAGTCAGTATGGTTTCCCGAATGTTTCAGATTAATAGAGTAAACAATTTAATTTGTTACTGTTTGTTGTTTGTTTCTATTTCCTGAACTCCAATTAGCAAATTGAGAAAGTAAACTGATTTGTCTGGTTTCACTAATGAATAGAAAGCGAATAGAAAGGTCAGGCTCAGACTAACTTTTCAGAAATATACAAACACATGATCCATAACAACACTTTTTTTGCAAAGAAATGGCAGGTTGAAAACAGGAAATGCCATCTTTTAATCTGCTGAAATTAGTCAAGTTGTGATAAATAGTAAGAGCAGTAGGGTTTAGACCTGACCTTACATTCCATCTGTTTTACTTTAACAGCTCTGAGTTCCAGTTGCAACCAGGAACCAACCAACAGCACCAAAACAGACTGGGAAGCTCTGGCTGCCTTCAGCAAATAGGAGCAGGTCGTGGAGCTTCCTGTAAGACACAAAACTGAGTGAAGCAGCCCAAAGCAAGCCACTGAAAGCTCATGAGATTTGTCACAAACTTTTACTGATAAGCTGTTAATTACTCCTTTGCTGTTGTCATGCCATCTTTACTATAGTTCTGTTATGAACTGGTTGCAGAAAAAGAACTCGTTTTCTCCCAAGCTGTGTGTGTGTCATCAAGGCAAGCAGTGAGTCAGTATCAGAGCAAATTTGACTTCAGTGGTAATTGTGGTTTAATCCTCTGCAAGGTCCTTGTTTCAAGATTCAGCATCTACAGCTTTCCAGTCCTCAGCACAGGACCACCGTTCTCCATGTTTCCAACTGCTCAGAGTTGGTGCACAAACTTGTCTCAGTTGCAAAGCTAAAAATTATGAAATGCCTATTAATTCAAAATGGGTGTAATGGGTAATTTTCAACCCACTGCACTTGTAGTTTGGGACATAGCTATAAGACTCATTTACTTTTCTAGATAAGACACCCTATTTCAAAAGGTGTGTGGGAAGCTATGCACAAATGCAGTCAGTAGGAATTTGTATGCTAAACTCCCCCATTACATTCAAATGTCCTGCACCACAGGAGGTGGTATGTAGGAGTGGGTGGGCAAACTTCAGAACAGAAGAAGGTACTGAATCACTTGAAAAATTCTCCTTACTCTTTATTTATGTATTCAATTACTTGTTCCAGTTTTTACCTCCTAAGCACTCTTATTTTACAGGGTTATTTCAAGCCTGAATAGAAGTGCCACATTCTTGATGCAAACCTGTCTTTACTCCCACTTCTCTTTAAATTTGAGATGCAAAACTTACTGAAACATGATGAACCAACTCCCAATGCAAGTTTCAAACCCAGCTTGCAGTTGTCAGTTATTATCCAGGATTCCCAAAGAGGTACCTCAATTCTGCTACAGTTGAATTTAAAGACATTGGTATTTTGTAGACAAACAAGTACTGTTGTGTTACAGTTCACATAAAACAGGAGAGATATATGGGACGTATTGTAATACAAACTTTCATTGGATGCGTCAAGAAATGCAACTTTTCTTTTTAGTTCATCCAGGTGTTAGAACTGCCCCCAAATTGGCGAAGAAAATGTTCATTGGTTAAGAAGCTCTCCTAGAAAAACAGCAGTGTTTAAATTCTAGCACTGCATGGCTGGTAAAGGGACAATAGCTGGGTGTCTGCATGATTCTAGAGCAGCAAAAGCATCAGGGCTAGCTGCTTGGGCAGACAGTAGTTATACCCTTGACCAAAGACTACATTTTTAAGTGGTCATAACTAATTCTAAATTTGTGTGTTTATGCATTTCTCCTTTTACAGAGAATTCAAACCTGAGCTTACTGCATTTAAAACTCTCCTTAGTTTTACCATCAATCTGCTCTCTAAGTTGGATTTGCACTGAAAATCAACGATGGAAGAAAGCACTAATTCTTCTTTTGCATCTTCTAATTCATTACTGAATACTCTGTTTCTGGTAATTTGCAAAACTTCTGCCAGAAAAACTACATTTAGTCCAGAGACTTATTATGTCATGCTTTAAAATTAGCTTGTAACTTCTAACTGCAGTTCTGGAATGGCAGGGTTTCATTAGAGTTGTTTCCAAAACTAGTAATTACCCTCTTAATGAGCCCTTGATGATACTGTTTATATTTATAATTAGATTTACAGGGGACACTCAATCAGTTCAAACACAGCTGGGTGCATGATGCTGGCTGAGACAGTCAATCCACTGCAATGTCCAGTCAGACACAATTGCCTTTTGACAAAGATCCCTGAGCACTGAGAACTGGAACTGCAATCTGCAAAGCTAATGAAAATACTGCTGCTTTGCATATTCCATTATAAAAATGGTGATTCTCTGTTAGAGGAAAGATTTGTGATTTTTTTTTTTTTAAATCAAGCTGACTCTCAGTTTTGTTCCTACTGAGTTCTACAGTATTTGTGGATATTTGGGATTTTGCAGGTGGAGGAAAGTGGTGTCTCATTCACTGAGATAGTTAGCCCAAGGACCAGGGGGAATGGCTTCAAACTGAAAGAAAGTAGGTTTAAATCAGATTTTGAGATGGATTTTATTTACTTCTATTCTATAAGTCAGAACTGTTAGAACAAGATGTATGAGACCATGATCTTATGGAAACTTTCTTAACCTACACCTGATGGCAAGTCCAGAAATAATGGGGCACAGTACAGCATCAACTAAACACAAATCTACAAACCAGAAATTACAGGAATTCCTAATGTTTCATTTCTATGTTGTTAATAATAAGCAATGTCTTTGACTCTTTAAAATCTAGAGATGTTAAGAAGAGAAAAATATTTATGTACCTGTCAGAGTGATCTGATAACTTGTAGAAGTATTTACCTGTGTAGTGCCTGATGTTAATTATTCCTTACTGTGTAATTTCTTTCTTCTTCAATATCCTTTTATATTGCCTTTCTGTTCTCCATTTATTTCAGTGTTCTTTCTACCCACAGAACAGTTCTAACCTACAAACATGGCCATGAAAACTGGAGGAGCTCCATGGAAACGAAGGTTTTCCTTTTCAAACTGACTAATTTTCCTTACGTAACTGCCAGAAGATGATGTGGCAGAGCTAATGCATTGGTGAAGATGGGTAGAACATACATAGGCAATAATGTATTTACACAGATTGATGCTTGTTACTTTGCTTTAAAAATTATTTTCTATAGTTAAGTGCTACTATTGTGTTCTGCAGCTGGAAACTAAACCAGGAAAGCTGCATGTTCCATTTTCTCTGTTAGAGTGACCATGCCCATCAAGCACACCAACTGCAGAATAGAAAGCAAAGTTATAAAGTGGTTAGTAACATTCTAATTTACTCTGGAAGTTTACATTGGGCTCCTAAGTCTGACTGACAAAATTTTCCCCTTAATTTTAAAATAAAAATAAATTTAAAAATTAGACTTCATCTTTGTCACCCAGCTGAAGCAGCGTGTTCACACTCAATAATCTCCATTGCCATAGCAACACATGCTTGTCAGATCAGGGCTGAATCGATGCAGGAACCTCCCTGCAGAAATCTGCTAACCCTTAGACATGCAGCTAGAATTCAGTAGGATTTCTTTTTTCTTTTAGAAAGGTAATATTGTTATACAATACAAGATAAACATCTCAACCCATCTGATCTGAATCTGTGCAATTTGCTTTCTAGTAAACCAAAGTTCTGAAGTGCTTAATGCAGCTAGAAACAGAAGTACATGATTCAGGTGACAGGTTGTTCATGTAGGAAATTGTAAATTAAAATAGAATCAGAGACCATGCTGAGTTGGAAGGGACTCACAAGGATTATTGATTCCGACTCCTGGCCCTGCACAGGACACCCCAAAAATCCGACCACGTGCCTGAGTGCATCATCCCAACCCTCCTTGAGTTCTGTCAAGTGTGGTGCTTTGACCACATCCCTGGGGAGCCTGTTCCAGTGCTCAAACATGCTCTGGGTGAAGAACCTTTTTCTAATATTCAACCTAATTTCTCCCCAGCACAACTCCAAGTGTTCTCTCGGGTCCTGTCACAGAGTAGAGATTGGAGCTGCCCCTCCTGAGGAAGCTGCAGCCCACGATGAGCTCTGCCCTCAATCTCTTCTCCACGCTGAACAAGCCAAGTGCCCGTAGCCGCTCCTCGTATGGCTTCTCCTCTATTTAACATTTAAATAATAGTACACAAACATTGGATATCATCCTGTTCCCTTCAGAGTGAACAGAGAGTCCTTCCCCCTTTTATTCTTCATAGAAAAATGTTTGTTCACTTTTTACCTACAGTCATAACACATTCAAGTTCCATTGTTGTCATACACAGCTGGATTAAGCAAGGTAGGGGTGCAGAGATAAGTGATTTGTGCAAGTTTACATGTAAAATTGGCATGAGAAATCATGTTCTGCAGCTCTGGATCAGATATTACTGCATTTATCATTATTATGTGCTACCATTTATATTTTCATCATTACCTGATTAACAGGAAAAAAAAAACAATAATAAAACCTGTCAGCTAAAGTTGCACATTTCATCTGGTTCTGGGAATCCACCACATAGATTTCTAGGCCTGGTTTTCACTCCAGTATGCTGTGGTTTAGTGTCTTGGTACATTTTCAATCAATCAAGTGTTGCTACACTCAAAGATGTATGCAGACAGGAGTTAATGTCCCTATAAACTGAGGACTGAAAAATGCTAAAGTGTAACCACAAGTTATACTCCATACTGCATTATTCATGCTCTCTGGTTTTACTTCTTTCCACCATAGTTGGGCAGACTCCCTTAGTGCAGGCAAATTAAAAAATTTCTATGGAAATGTTGCCTCAGACATACAAGTACATCTTGAAGAATTGCTAGAATCAACTTACATGAACTTGTTTATTCTGTGTTGGTAAACTATTCAGAGGACCAGGTGATTTATTTCTAATAATTTACGTAGGAAACTGCCTCAAGTAGTTAGAAAGAGTTCAGGCTTTGGCAGATTAAGAAAACCCCATTTCCTGTAGCAGGTTTTTTTCTGGACCACTACTACTACACTTTTGTTAAGAGACACTGTCCAAATCATGTTTCATAGAGAAAGGCAAACAGCAGGTAACTCAGTCACGGTGTGTGGTAGGTTCTTTTAACTTTATATTAAATAGTACAATTTGCTCTGTGTAGATTTTAATTACTGTAAGGTTCATGATGTGCTTGGATTTAGGATGACTTAAAAAAATTGCCCAAGTTTATTCATATCAGGTGCTTTGCAGAGTCTCCTAAGTGCTGGGTGCTCAGGTAATGTTAGATCAAGAAAGATTCTAGAAAGATGAGAGTAATGCCACACATCCGCACTTCAACCATGTATTTTTTGTCTCTTAAATAAGGCATTAGAAAGAAGCAGAATTAAAAATAGCCATGCTTTTAAATCTAAATTAACTTTTAAAAAATCTAGGATAATATTTAGAACAATAGTTCCTCAAATATTTCAGTCTGTGTCTCAGCTGCAATAACTAAAACTATGTCGAACGTACGAATCTAGTTGACAGTAACATATTTTTTAGAAATGCTGATAAATTACCTTGAAAAGGTTTTGCAGCATATCAATGAGTTCCTCTACCTTTATTCATATTTCTGATATTTCATCTCATGTCTTCTATTTGTGAATGTCTGGAAAAAAAGAATTATATATACAGCGAAATGCCACTACAGAATTCTTTGGATGGAGAAAAATTCTTTCTAGAAAAAGAAAATTAGTTAAAAATTCTTATCTCCCTAACTCAAACAAAAGCACTAAATTACAGAGGAATATTACATCAGCAGCTATTATGGTTGGCACTAAAGCTAAAGTCTAAAACTGCATTTCAGGAAACATGCCAAAATAATGAAAACCAGGAAAGAGTCAGGAAATATTCCTCTACAGTCCATCAGCAATGAAGCTACACTGCATACACCTAAGCTATCTGTGACAGCTATTTATGTGAGTTTTTAAGTCTATCAATGCAGGTTCCAGCTGTTAAAAAGTCTGCTAAAATGTTCAGCTACAAAGAGAGAAAAAAAGCCTTACATGCAACTGATTCCATAACTGCCACAGGAGTTGTCTTCTCCTCAGCAGATCTACAAACCCAACACTCTTTCCTTGTACATACCCAAAGAATGTCAGCGCATCATCCACAGCTTGAACCAAAGGACAGTTGTTTCCTACATCACCAGTCTTCTTTACGAGAGGGCAGCTCCCTAAACAATACTGAAGATGGGAAAAAAGAGTAGGAGGAGTACTAATCACTTAATCTGCTAAATGTGTATTAACATGGCTGTTATCAATCATAAATCAGCACTGATTAGAACCAGAAAGCCCTAAGACTTAATAAATTCACACATACTATGTTTTGTAATTTTATGCTGTCTGTGTACAAATGTAGTATACAGAATATTTCAAAGTTCTGTGGGAAGTATGGAACATTTAAAGCATCCCAAGATGGTATGTAAGATCACCTAAAAGGCACATTAATGATTAGCCAATTACTCCTGTAAGAAGATAATGCACTTTTTCTACTGCAGCTGCCAAAAAACAACTGTCTGTTCTGCACAGTAAAACTGAGATAGAGTTCCTGGGCAGCTGCTCTGCTTCCATGAAAACACTCAGTAGCTTTTTGAAAGAGCTGGTAAAAGATGTAGAAATACAGCTGCACTGTATTCAAGTGAATTAAAGTATGAGATGGCTACAGCACATCACACTTCCTACTACTGCACACTACCTCCGTATTTCCCACTAATAAATGAAGGAAGAGAGCCAGTATAAAAATTGCTTTTGTCCTTTAAGCTTACTGTGTATTTTATTTAATACTTTCTCACCTGTCAGCTTTGCATCCCAGCATTTGGACCAGGAATTGCTTAACACACTTTGCATTCTCCATAACACCAAAATCTTTCATTAGAATTCTGGCTCCATAACCCAATCACTTTAATTACCTTTTCAAACACCCAGTTTAACTCCTTCAGCTAGGTAAAATGACAATGGTTTCTATATCTACCATAGAGGGAATGCTGATTAGAGAAAAGCACAATTAGAATGTTTACAAGGCGTGATCACAGAGCAGAGCAGCTCTGCATTAAAGCAATCCAATATGGAGAGCTGTACAAAACTCCAACTGGGTTATCATAACATTCCTAATTCTAGATGTAACATACATACTACACGTAAATCTTTAAAACAGACAGAATTTCAGGTTTGCAATTAATAACCTACTTCCACATAATGCTTCTTCTTTTCAAAAATATGTTTTGAAACCTTTAAAAATATAGAGATAATTATGAACTTAATCTATAGTTCTAGGTTTTCTAGCCTCGAGGTCTGTGGTATTATTGAAATGTATTTCTTCATTAAGTTCTAGTGTACATTTGCATCTGGGTGAGAAAGGATCCCAGCCCAGTGTCCCAGGCTCCAAAACATACACTATGCCATCTGAGTAGCCAGGCAGTGTGTGTGTGTGTTGATTCAGGCAAGGAAAAGTATGTACACACATACACGTGTGAGTTTAGTTCGCTATACTTACATACCTAGGCTACCATGCAATAGCAATGTTGCTATGGGAACAGGTTTTCAAAAAAGTGGGAGATCACACATGACAGGCAGCACATTTTTGGACGCTTTTTTGTATGTATTATGTCAGGGTGGATGGCAAGCACATCAAAGTAAAGGCTAATGTAAAGACTTATATGCCCTGATCTATAATGAGATTCCATTGATAATTTTGCATTACAATCTTTTAAGGATTCTACAAAGTGCTACTTGTTTCTAGGTGTGTAAGAACTCTTTTCCCTCATCTTTATGTACTTTACATTTAATTTGTAATTTCCTATCTTCTTATCAAGTCCTCCCCTTTTATTTTTTTCCCCTAAATATATCCATAATGCTAATTTGCTCATTCATTCTTCCTGCCCATTATATACCTCTTTCTTTCTTTTTTCACTCTTTCTCCCTTTCTCTATGTATATTTTTCTCAGGACTTTTCAACCCTTTTTTGTGTATTTTGCAATCTACCTTTACTCATAGTGTTATCCCCAAACAAAACACTCAGCATTTGCTCTGACACGAAGGCCAACAGACACCCAGAACCACTGTAACAATACTTGGAGTGGTATTTTTTCATTCAACAAAACTGAATGTGTATTTCTTCCTTCCACTTCCTCAAAAGATAAAAGTCACTTCTGCTTTTTGTTTTATGCATTAAAAGAACTACAGCAAAATGACATACAGTTCCATTTGTTCTTTCAAAATCTCTCTATAAATCCATTTTGCAGAGTTTACTTCCTATGGTGCATAGTAGCAGGTATGATGTTTTCTGTAAACTGATGATATAACCTTTAGATCCTAGGAGAGAGTTTCAAAAGCTTACATCCCCAAAGCTTTGAAACTGAAAGGTAACAGAAGCAGCCAGCTGAAGGACAGCTAAAGACAGTGCAAATGTAGCAGTATTCCAGAAATCTGTTGCATCAATTCCTACTTTTTAAATGCCCATGAAAATGTTATTAAAGATTTCTGTAGATTTTGACATTAAAAATGGTATTTCATGTCTTAATATGACTTAATATGCATTGAAGAACTCTCGAGACTAATAACTTGCCTGACTAGCATCCTGTCCTAGGGTATAGAAGCCATATTGTGCTTCATTTGACATTTCGAGCTGTTAGTCAGACATCAGCAGTGTCAGGAAAACGTCATCTGAAGTGGAAGGTAATATATTCAGATCAGTTCTACTTTTCCAGCTTTCTGATTTCTTCCTGTTCCATGATTATTCTTCTGCATCAACATTTGCAGGAATTTGTAATTCAAATGTAGAATTTTTAAAACACCAGCAGCCCAAGTTCCATCTGGGATTTGAACAGTCAAGCTGAGCTCCTTCTGCTGCACGCAGTACTTACACCACCACTGCCAATAAATATTGTGAAATTAGAATTCTGCAGACGGACTTTCTAATGAGCAGAACAATTTGCTCTTTCACACTCTTACTATGACTCTGACCATGATTCCCATAAAAACTAATTTTGTGAGGTAACATTTTTAAATCTCAGTGAATCAAAATGTTAGATAACCCTAAATTCATATGCATACTTAATAAAGGTTTAAAAACTGTGAGTATGAGTGGCATGTCTATATGAACATGCACTGAAAGGTGTATAGCACCAATTTCCTTGAGTGATAGTGAATCGTGAGAATTGTATGAATCACTCTTTGGCTTAGTGCTTTTTTTTTTTTTTGGTTTCTTTTGTGTTACAGAAACACAGAAGACTCAACGTAAGTTTTTGCAAATTTTAACATGCAACAAGAGTAGTGTTATAATTGGCTTATACATATAAAAACAGAGGAGATTTCAGAGTTACCCTCTTTACACTTAATGTATTCAATTCAGTAAAAATCCTGAAGATCTGCAGTTTTCTAGTGTATTTCAACTGACATTTAATTTCAAATAAAAGTGTGTTGCATTTTTGTAAGAGGTACCATTTAATCTTTTCCATTTATAGTCTACTACTTCACCTGCTGCTAACTCAGAAATACAGTGATTCTGAAGTCCACCATCATAGTAAAATTACTCACTATAAGCCATTTCCCTTCTTCAACTACAATCAAAATTGTATTTGTCTGGCAAGTACTTTAAGTAGTTCCCATTTCAGATGAGATGGCTGCCAGACCACAAAACAAGCTGCTTCTACACTGCTTTGCCTGAAACTGTTAAAAATGAGGCTAATTTAGAAAATTGACACAATACAGAAAATAAATATCAGAAACACAAAGAGCTCGGATATAGTGAGTTTCTCCATTTCTCCCTCTTGTTTTGATAAAAAAGAATGACATATCATTATGTGAATTATTGTGTGAGGTGGGAAGAAAACCCCCAGGTGTTAATAACTTTGTAAAAGGTCTTTAAGCATACATAACATACATACAGACTGCATGAAATCCCATCTGTTTGTACGACAGAAGCAGAATAAGTCAATATTGACAAATTAAGTGGATTAAAAGAATACAGCATTACAAAACATATTGTATGAGTAATCCTTACAAAATCTCTGGGGCTATTAAATTTTTTTCCTGCCCCATTATATGCATTTAGAAGCCCTCAGAAAATTATTCCTCTTTGTAATTCAGCTTCTTTGTATGTATAGCATGAAGTGTGCACTCTCACACAGGATGCTACAGGTATCAGCAGTGCCTTAGGCATAACCATCAAACTGCGTGGCTGTAGCTGGGAGAAGTTTTTTAATGGATGTGTATCCACAGACAGCAGGGGTTGTTGAACAGAGCACAACATGGCAAACATTAAATTAAACAGTCAGTAAAAACAGATGTAAACATTAGTTCTTTGCTGTCTATGCTCAGTTTATTCCTGAACACCCAACATTTCAGAAAATCCACTAACTGTCCGAGTGTACTGCTGATGAAGGATTTTGCAGTGTTTTCCTCCTGTTGAGGAATTCGGCACTAGATGGCACATCACACCATGCAGGGTGCATTTCAGGAAACGCAAATGCTGCTTGCACTAGAGCACACTACTCATCTAAAAAGCTCCTTAAATCAATACAGGAACACTTCTACATCAGACTCGAGGTCTGCTTCTGAAAAAGGTCCTTGAAGAATAAATTTCATACAGTATTCATAGGTAGATGTTTAATTTACAACTAAATTAATCCTAACAGGCTTTATTATGTATTAAACTTCTATTATATTAGCTGATGCTAAAATACAATTTAATACCCACAGGAGAGTAATAAGTATTAAGTTATTAAGGTATTTTCTTTCAAAACCATTTGCAAAAGTACACCACCATGTTTTAGTTTCACTAGTGATGCGTTACTGTCTAAGCTATTATTTTAATTCACATAACATTGGAACTCAGAACTGATAGCAGTTCTCAGAACTCAGTGATTTTTTGTATATTAAAAATTAGTAAGGCTTTAAAGTTGACCTGTAGTCCTCCAGATCTCATTTTTTTCACAAAGTAAGGTTGTATCACTAATCACAATGGATCCTGTGGTCAAAGCTGTACTGCTCAAGGTCTGGAGCTTTCCAGTACAGGCAACCAATATTTTTTATTCATAGGGCAAGTATTAAGTGTATTTTTAGGCCTGTAAATAAATATCTATGATCCACCTAGGTATTATATTTGTGATGTACAGTTGCACAAAACCCTTTAAATTAGATCTGTATTTCACATGCCTTGTAATAGCTTGGAAACATTTAAGTAGGAATCTAGCAGGCGGAGTATTTATAAGCTACATTGATGTTTGATGCATGAATCCTGTAACAAAATGCAAAATAATCTTTGAGTAAGAATTGGCATGCACTTCTTTTAAACTCCATGAATAAAAAAAGAGAGAGCTTCTCTTTTCAAAATACAAATAAAGGAAGATCTCATAGGGAAATAATTCAGTCAGTGGAAAACCATGCTTATATTTGCCTTCATGAGAAGGCAAGGAAGTGAGAGGTAGAACATAGAACAAAATGTAGTTTTTTCTGCAAAAGAAAAATAATTTTTAGAACGCTCTTTCATATAGACTGAGTCAAAACCCTAAAATGCTTTAAATGACAATGTAATTGTAAGACAAAGAAGTTATATGGTTGCCATGGCTGCTTCCAAATGCCTTGATATGCTTTCCTGTCTTTATTTTTAATCTTAACTGTGAACTAACTCTGAATTTATGTCTTTTACTGCCGTATCAGCCATTTTTCTTCAGAAGTCTATTCCACTGCTTGATATCTTTAAGTGGTAAGGCCAGATAACTTTGGGATAGTAAATCTCCCAGTCCAACATTTCAATTCAACATTTTACGGGTTAAAAGCAAGATTGGAAAAGAATATTTCAATATCTAGTTTCTCTGCAATGCAAAAATAACTGCAGTTAAACAGTTATAGCCTTATTTACTTTCTCGACATGATTTTTCTTGTCTCTGGGTAGAGACCCAGCCTAGAATAAAATTCTCTAGCTGTATAACATGATTTTCTCCACTTACATTGGAAAAAGAGCCCATGGTGCTCTGAGTACAACTAGGCAACCGGCACACTAACCACAGCTATTTTGGTAGCAACAGCACCTTACAAAGAAGTGGGCTCCACAAAGATAATGTGGTTAAAACTGTATCACTCAAGGAGGTTAAATTGTCAAAAATAGCTTTCCCTCAAATGCAGTAATCACACTTGTATTTCTATGTTGAAATTACAGGCAGTTTTGCATTGCAAACAACTTTGTGGCAAACCAAAAATATGGGTGGTTTTTTTTCCCCTTCCCAATACCCATATGGTGATTTGTGTTGTCCATTAGGTAGAAGGAAGTTTCCTCTGTCTTTAAAATAAAGCAATCCTTTAATAAAGTGAGTTTGGACTTTGAAAAGACGAAATAATAGCTGGGATAATGTAATCCAAAGACAAGCTCTCTCCTGTCATAATGCTGTGGCTATAACCACCATAATCCCTTGAATTCCATTATTTTTGAAGAAAGATGCTGGCTTGTACTACCCACCAATGAGGCTCTGTTTCCAACAGAATTACACTCTAATTCAGACAGTTTAAAGTATGCCATGTTTTGCCCTGTAACCTAAGGGCAAAATGGAAGTTGAAAGACTGGTCAGCTTCTTCATGAGCAACTGATGTTAACAAATTATTAATGAAAGTACCATGTCTGCTGTTATGTTGTCACAGCTTGAGGGTGCTTTTAACACACTTTATATAGAAATCATGTTTTAATTGCAGCATTATGTAGCATTCTGCTCTAGGATGGACAAATTAAAAACAAACAATAAGCACTGGGGAGATCTATATCTAATCTCAGTCAGCATCCAGATATATATGGCTACATAAGCTGACAATTATCAGTGGTTTTGGGAAGACTTCATTTTATTTTTGTTATTTTAGTTAGTGATAGTGTTAGAACTAGAAGCTGAAAATCCAAGGATGCAGAAAGATTCCCAGATAATAACAGAGCCCTGAGCTAATGTCATACTCCTGTACTATAAGGAGAGCAGTTTAGGCTTCGAGGATAACTACCACTAACAGCTCTAAGGTCACTGTAGGATCATGTAGTAGGCACAAACATATGCACAAACTTTAAATAGCAAAGAACAAAGAACATGAAACCAAATATCCAGATTAAAAGGCTACTCTCTCAAACATCACTGGAACTGTGTGCTTTGTACTTTACTGTTTCAAGCCCAGATTTATAGCCTTGTGTTAACAATCGTAGTCTACAATTAAAGGGAGAGGTTCTTTAAAGAAGTCAGCAGTTTCCATTTAGGATAGAAATGGAAGGACTGAGTCTCCTAAACTCCTGATCAACCAGCAAGTTCCAATCAGTTTATGTATTTTTAAAATGTCACTGTTTAATTTAGAGGTCTAAATATGAATTCAGGTCTTGTTAAACAGGATCCATGATGCAGTGTGGAGAAGAGGTATTTGAAAAACATTTTCCCTTAAAACATAGTTGTAAAAACCACTCCAACTAAATTGTCATCCAGCCTCTTACTGCAGCCACAGTGACGCAATGATTGTGCTGCAGTACCAAATTATTTGCAGCAACAAAAGCCCTACAGATTTGCCAACATAAAAGCAGAGCTTTGTGGCATGCCAGTGGGGTGCACTCCTTAGCTTTGCATACCTAATAAACAGTAGGTAGTTCAAAATCCGGTAAATTTATCCTGACGTTACAGATTTATTTATTTCTTTGTAAAAGGTATATATTTTTTAACATTCCAAGTCTATACATCAGCAAAAAGCAAAAGTTGGCAAGTTGATCACAGTTCAAAGCTGATTAAGGAGGAAATAAAAGAAGACAATGTACATGCTTGGATCAGGAATCTGTTTGCCGTGGTAGATAATTTTTACACACCTCCTCTACTCTATCTGAATTTACAGGAGATAAACCTAAGAGCAGAAGACTACTATCACTCAGGGTGTAGTTCATGAAGCTATGAAAATACTGAGTACTTTCTTTTAGTGTTTCAATTTAACTTTACAAATGGTGTTCTCCATTTTTTGCACTCATTGCAAACTACATAATTAAAAGACATCATACTCTGCCACTAAAGAATTCTTTGTTCTCATTCCTTTTCCTAAAATAAATTCAAGTTAAGGTACATTATTATTATGGATGTCTAGGAAAGTAGAACACATCTAAAGCTTTTAAGTGCTCCTTCCCTAATTCAGTTACTCACATTAAGTTAAAAACTTTCACTTAAGAATGTGCAGTTGATATTGCTATGGCAACGTTAGAGGAGGGAATCCAATTTTTGGAATGATTTGCTACCCAGATTTTTTGCAGTACGACATGCCAGTGGTTCCACTCTGGGACCCAGGGTTTCTTACCACACTCAAGAATGGGGGATTAAAAGAACTAAGCAGGACACTCTGCTGAACACTGCAGATGTTCACAGGTTTAACAGTGGCCTAGCAAAAAACTGGAAATCAAAGGTAAAGACTGCAATGAGCAGTCTACTGATATCTGATCCAAAAATGTCAGTAAATTCCCTCAGTATAGGACAGCAAGCAATGACAGAAGAAGAGTAAAGTCTTCCAGTCCTTGAGATGTCACTAATTTATGGACAACAGAGTAAGTAAGGTTGGACTCCAGTTTACTGGAAATTGAATTTATTACCAGCAGTAGAGATTCGGTGTTTTCACTCTGAATAGCAAATTTTCCCAGTAACTCTCTTGAAGAGTTTAAGTAAACAGGAACAATTTGTTCAAGAAAAATGATATCTCTATGACTGTCATAAATGCCCCATGTCCTCTTATCTGCAGCAAAATGCAAAGGAAGAAATTTAAATACCTAATAGCAGAAAGAGGCTTTACTTAGACATATGTCAACTATACCAGGCTTAGCTGAATACCATATGCCATGGAGACATGACTTACATTCATATGCATATGCAAGTAATGTGACATTTTGCTTCTATATCAAATTAATATTTTAAAGGATATTGAAGAAATGGTGGAACAAGGGTAAAAATCAGATTATATAGTTAGATTAGCCTTTGGCATTCTCATTACTTAACTTGAAAAATACTTTCCTCTTCTATTGGTCTGTATAATTTAAGAATAATTCTTTAAAGAATAGAAGCCAAGATATAAGGAAAATTTAGAAATAGATTCCATTTAATAAAATCTTACCAGATCAAAGCCACCCTAGGCTTAATTTGAAATTCATATGTTTAAAACCACAGAATGGAAACTTGCAGTTATACTGAAAGCCATGTCCCGCATATAGCCTTTCCCTTTTGGAAACTGGAACCACAGTCTTGCTCTTTTTATTTACTGAACTTTCTCTGTACTTGCTCATGACTGAAGTCTGTCATTACAGACTCTCCACATAGTTGCAGGCCAGAAGGCAGAACTATTTATGAACCTTTGTAGCAGCAGAGGTAAAATAGGGATACTAATAGGAATTCAAGGCATGTGTTAACATTCAGGATCTTGAGCAGAATTCTTTAGGCAAACAAGAAGGCAAACAAGAACGAACTGCAAATACTATGTATATTAGTCCTAGACGAACATATGCGGCAGAATAAAATGAGCTGTCATCCATTCACTTTACTTCTATTTTTTTCATTTTCATTTCCAAATGGACACCTAGTTTGAAAAGGATCCTGTTCCCTGATCTTCCCTATGTTTTTCAAAACTAGAAAACCTGCTTGAGGTGTTTTCATGAAGAGAAGTGTAGTTTAATTTTTTCACTGGTATTCAGGTTTGAAGGATCAGTGAGTAAACAATGACATATATTTGCACATCTATCAATGTGGGGAAAAAGTCTGGAATATTTCTTAATGATGATGTTGCAGCTATGCTGATGCAGGGATTAAGAAAGAAGGATTAGGAAAGAATGATTTTATAGTCTAAAAACTGCATGAATAAACAGAAGCTCAGCAAATAGAAAATTGCTACTAAAATATAAAGTCAATCTGGTACGTGTTAACTAAAATCAGACATATTTAGCTGTTAATTTTGCCTTATAAACCACAGTTATTACCTATCCTTACCACAGCTCTTTTCCAGTTTACTGCTCATTACAACACACTGTCTGTTAGTGTAATACTAACATTATTACAGTAATATTTTATTGATGCATGTCTGTGTGTGGAACAGAATCTACTGGTTAACCATCATTATGATCCTTCAGCTTTTTATGGCTTAACAAGCAATGTGTACTCACAAGTGTTCACAGTCTATTTAATCTCATTTATTCTTCTAAGGATCTTATTATTAGCTGGAGTTTGATTTGTTAATTCTAAATTTAATTGAAATTTAGAAGATTTATATAGTACTTGCACACCAATTGTAACATTAACTCTTCTTTCACAAAATTCTCCTTTTGGTGCCACATGTCTTTTTTTAGGAGGTCATCTCAGACGTTTAACATAAAAATAATTGGGAAATTGTACATGGCTTGAGTAGGCTATACCAGCTTTTGTAATTATAAAGGACCCCAAGGAAGTGCAAATGAACAGTTCTACATATTTACCATGAACAAGCAAGTTAAATAAGTGAAATAACTGTAACTATGAAAACATAATCCTATCATTACAATTCCAAGAACAGCATAAGTAACCCACATTCCTTTTTTTCTCCGTTCCACACAAATTCTCTTGATAATCTTCCTTCCATCTAGAGATGAACTGTCAAAGCAGTACAGAACATACATACATAAGAATCATCAAAATCAAAATGAAGAATGTACAGTCAGAGTAACCAGACTTCTGTTTTTCAGACCACACTTGATCTCATGAAGTTAGGAAATGAAACGTCATTATGTGCCTTAAACAGAGCTTTTTATTCCACTTGTGCCCCAGAAGAGGAACTGTGTTAGGTGGATTTGAGTATTGCTCTTTTTACATGAACAAAAGCAGTCTTCTTCATTCTTCCTGTTCTATTTAAGTAGTTTCCTTGCTGGCTCTGAAGACAGTCACGTAATCTCCTAACTCACACGTAATGTAAAATCTGGCTAATAAGTGGCAAGATTTATTTTCATATAACTGACTACATATTTAATATGCAAATATAGATGCTCGAAATATTCAGCATCTTAACTCTTACTTAACTTTTCTGATTTGCTCAGTTGGATCCCCTTAGAAATGGAGATCATATTACTTGAATATTTTAGACTTTGAACAGAATGCTTGCTTATCATCTCAAATTAAATTATTTGCATTTTAAAAGAAAAAGATCTGTGTTCATCACTATAACTGCTGGTGCAGAGAGGACCTGTTTCTAACACTGGGGTGCACAATGAAAAAAAATACTTAAAACATCCACATGCATTAAAAAAATGCAGTTTAAATCAGCAGTCTAAGCCAGGGCTTAGAAAGGGGCATTAGGATAAAATATGCTGTTGTATTTTATACTCTTCTGCAGTGAAATGAAATTTAAAACTGAGCTGGAGGTTAAAAACTTCTCTAAAACACATGGCTATAGACACCCCTGGAATTACAATAAAGGCTAGTAATTTATCTTAGTTTAAGAAAATCTTGTAAGTTCAAGAAAACAATTAATACTGCATGTAAATAAAGAACACCAAGTGACTGAACAGGATGTTTTAGCACAGAGTTAGAATTAAGTTCTCCTTTCTTTGTCTGATCATCTCTGTAATGTGCAAGGAAATACCACCAGGCACAGATTAGTGTCACACTCCTGAAGCTGTAGGTAACTTGAAGAGATATTCCATAATCCTTTACTCATAGCAGAAGATCCCAGCTCCAGAGGGGCCCATGGGAACACTATATATTTAGCACATAATGAGGAGAGAGGCTTTGGGTGAGACAAGTATGTAGGGAGAGGGAAGCTTGTAAATTATTAAATGTTTCAAGAATTATGACTGTTACTAAATGACTGCACAGTTAAACATGCTATAACTTTGTAAAGGGAGGTGATTATGAAAGAAACTAGTATTAAAACAGAATGCTGAAATCAGTTTAAAGAACTCAAGAACTGTCCTCTCTTGACAGGTTTATACCATAATATTCATAAAGTATCTATAAAGATAGATTCTTCAAAACCTAGCCAAACATTTAGCCACAGCATTCTGCTGCTAACAAACGAACAAACTAGATAAATGCTAACTTGGGTAGGCTTAAAATGCTTCAATATAATAAATATATCCATGAATTAATTGCTTACAGAGTGTTGATACTTTGATGTGCTTCCGAGGAAGAAAGCTCAGAATATAAAACGTTTTTCATATGATACTTTATGTCAGACCAGATGGGAAAATAATTACAAAATTTTGACTTGCTAAAGTCCTCACTATATTTTCTCTTACTCTTGATTTTTTGTAAAGCTTCCACTTAAAATTATTTGTAATAAACAGAAAAAGAAGAATCCCCTTCAAGCAGCACTAAATTGGGTATGTCTCTACATAACATAATAAAAGTCAAAATCAGCATTCCAACTTGAATGTATGTTGTGCATCTCTTTGTTTCTGGTAAAATACACCTTACCTTTATCTTTGCCAATTATGTGCATTATCTCAAACATCATCTTCTCTGAAAATTGCTGCTCCTTGTAAAACTGCAAAAAATAGAAAAAAGAAATGGACACATTCTATTTTCTTAAGGTCATAATATAAATTGTTCCCCCTGTTACTATGGAAACAGAGTGGATTTCATCATTTTAATGCATGCAGTGATAATTGTTCTTCTTTGAGTCTATGGATAGGTAGTTAATGGTGCCAGTTGCTGTTAGCACAGACACAGACTATTGTCATCTAAGCACAAAGCTGCTGTCTCCTGTTCTGTCACTGTGAGCTTTCCTAACCATCAGCAATTCATAAGGGAACATTCAGGCAGAATGAAGAGCTGTTCACAGGCCTCAGTTCTGTGGCTGAAACAGAATTCCCTGCAGGAATTATGTTTTCAAATGAAAACCAAATAAATATGACACAGCACAGAGTGCTTCTTAAGATTGTCTTGTCACGTCATTGCAGAAAAACTGTCTTCTGAGTGGTAGCTAATAAAATTTGCATTGTATTGAGAAAAGCTTCAGTTGACATCCCATCTATAGAGCAAGCTTTCACTGGTACAGCCAGATACCCTGAGCTTACAACACATATCTCTGTGCAACTGCGTATTTTAACCTTGAGATTATAAACAGATCAATGGGTACTAAGTAAACGTAAATATTGCAGTTCTGGGAGATTGCAGTTATTCCCTGGGTGCTCAAATTTAGGCTCATTTAGAATACGCAAGTGGAAAGTACAACCACTATCCAAATTCCAGCATTATCCGATCTCAATCCGAAACTTGGTTGCATCAGTTTTAAAACAGATGCACTCCAAAATAAGCAGATAATGGTCCCACAGAACATTATGATAGCTAGAAATCACTGGTGGCTTGGGATGCCATCTTTCCAGCTCCTTACACAGGACACTCTCCAGTAGCTCCATCTCCCTCCTGCAGTGGCAGCCCAGAACAGGACACAGCACTCCAGGTGTGGCCTCAGCAGTGCTGCCCAGAGGGGAAGGATCCCCTCCCCGGGCCTGCTGGCAACACTCCTGATGCAGCCCCGGGTGCCCTTAGCCCTCTTTGCCACAAGGGCACATTCCCAGCGCACTGCCCGCTCGTTGCCACTGTGCCAGCCAGCAGTATTCCCTGAGGCTTTTCTGTCAATCTGCTTTCCAGCCAGTCAGCCCCCAGCATGGACTGGCGCCTTAGTCCATGTACCGTTAATAAGGAATAACCATCATAAGTGTTACTAAAACTATTGTTGTCACTTTTACTCAGGTTTGGCTTAAAACATGAAATATTTATTCCAAATAAGTTAGTCTCAGTTCATGTTAATTTGGCTATAATTAATGGAAGTTATGGGGAATATTATCTCCTTATAAGAGATGCAGCTAATGTGTAGTTTAAATATTAATGAGCTTATTCTTTATATGGATAACTGCAATGCCTAATATAGATTAGTCAAGCAGACAGATGCTTTTCTTAAAATTGAGGTGCTTCAAATCAATAGGGTTACAGGTTAACTATAAAATAGTGTTTTCTGTACTTACCCTTCCTTGCTCAACACCATGAAATACATAAATTGTACCTAGGATTGTATTTCCCTCTGACATACGTCTGTGCAATTTGGTTCTGAAAGTCTTTCAGAAACCAATACTATATGAAAAGCAATTGGCTTTCCTTGTTAATTTGCCCAGTCTAGAACTGACAAAAATGCTGTAATGAATTAGAGCAGTGTATCATCAAAAATAGACATTTATGCAAAGTACTATGAAAACTGAATTATGACTGGAATTATATTTGAAAAGGTCTGTTTAGGGGTCCCATCCGTGAACATAGAAAATTATAACAGACAAAATGTTGATGGTGGTATAATTTGTGAATACCCATAATGACATTAGCTGTTGCTGGACAGATAAAACCACCAAGCCATGTAACACCTGTACAGTTCTTTTATTAATTATTTCCCCTCAGATTCTAAGAATTGTAACATACAGATTCTTACGCATGAGATTTTATGCAGTGTATCCCTGCATGTCTCTGACTCCTGAGGTTTTCCCAGTTCCCCTGGGAATCATCTCTGTTATTCATACATATGTACATACGTACCCTACTTATTTTGTATTTAGGTCACATCAGCTATGCGCACACAGCAACACCAAACAGGTCACCATATGTCCAAAAATTCCACATGTATTTGTTACGTGTGTACATTCTGAAATGCATTTGGTTTACTACAGTGAGCATACACACTTGTTCAGAAAAACAGTAACCTCAATTAGAATTTTGGCAAAGTATCAGCTACACAGTAAACTCAGTCTTTTGGAGAAACATCAGGGTTACTGCATGAGTGCTCTGTAGTGCACATACACATCCAACTTCCTCACAAATCTCAGGCAAATATGACAGCCCTGTGTTTTCTAAAGATTTTATTTTTTTGGCAGGCAGCCATGCTGAAAAGATTCTGCTGGAGCTCTATAAGCCATATTTGGTAATAACTCACTTCCTAGCAAGCATATATAAAACTACGTGAGAGGAGAAACAAGGTTCTAATTCTCCCCTCTTTGACAAGAGCCCAGTGGAAAGAAAACCAACAGTGTTCTCTGCAAATGTGGCTTGCTGCAGAAAGTTGGAAATGGCTGTGACCATGATTCCTGTCCTCCAGGCCCTGGCACATTTGCCCACAACCTGGCTCAGGACAGGCATTGAGCTGGGACTTGGAACAGACACAAAATGTGATCAGTGAAGTTGTGTTGACTTTTTTTTTAAGAAGTGTTTGCTTTGAGCAAGTATAGCTAAAATAAGTAGACCATAATAGGAAGACAGTAATTTAGGCATATTTCAGTAGCCAAGTTGACTCCCATAATACTTTGCTGCAGACAATATTCAGTACTTCACCTTCATTAATGATACTACAGTGTATCACAATATACTGTTTTCTAACCTGAACTGAACCAGAATGGACTGCATGGCAAGAAGACAAATGAAAATTAAGTAAGAACTAATTACATACAGTGGTATGAAGAACATCAGTACAATTAAAATTTGGAGAGCACTAGTCCAGCGAAAGTGGCATTCTTTTCATATTCCAAATATCAGGCAGTGAGATCAGTACCTTGTAAGCAAAACTGAAGCATGTGAAAAACCTGTAACATTTCAAGACAAATCACCTATGCAATTGCAGTGGTTTTTATGATGAACAATACTATCATACAAGGATGAATGAATTCAAAGGCAAATCAGTTGGAAGAAGTTCACTGCAAAATACGTCTACAGCTCATTTGTGAGCTATTTAGATGAGATTGCATCTCTTCTTCACGGAAAGCTGGGGAGAGAAACTATGTCTGTGATCCAGGTATTTTTGAAATCCAGAGAGATTTTTCACACAGAATAAAATCAGCTTGCTTTCTTACAGGTGTCTTTTGCATGCAGCTGTTAATATTCTTGATAGCTTTTGTGCTTTCATTGTATTTCCCTATACTTGGCATGGTGGGTGACACCACAACAAATGGAAACATCCTCACATGTACCAAAATCTAGAGCTCCCAGTACACTTAATAGAACTTTTTAGACACTAATACGGAATACTTCCAGGCCATGCTCCCTTTACAGCTATTAGAGAGGGGATTGAGACAGGAAATTACCTATTAACAACATTTTAATGTAGGCTGCCTTGTTCAGCAAAGCAAATTTGGTCTGGGAAGAAACCTTTCCCCATCAGCTCTTAAAATGATTCAGGTAATATTCTGCCTGATCAAAAGACTAACCAATTTCTCCCTGACCACATCCTTCTCTGCTCTGACAGTGAATGCAATGAAATAAAAGCCTGCAGGCACATGCTGGAGTAAAAATATTTTTAGATTTTTAATCCCCTGGCTGGATACAGCCATATTAAATATAGATTACTTTTTATGACTAGAGATAAAATTGAATGAAAATAGGAAAATTGTCACTTAATAAAAAAGAAGTGTGGCAATGATGGTATATCATGTACTGTAGATAATACAGTATAGAGAAAGCTAATGTATATGTTCATCATATGAAACGTAACAATGAAGATAATATCTCTGGTGTATATAATTTCATATTAATAATTTATAAATATATTCTTACTCTAATTCCATGAGTGAGCCATTCTTGAATTTACACGGTCTTGTTTTAAAATATCCTCTATACAAAATGAGATTCAGTGCCTGCAACCTCCATTTACATAGTCATGTCTTGGTAGATAGAGAAAATGTAACAATTTTCCATTAAAAAAATTTTTAAAACTCAGTGATATTTGTACTTAATACACAAAACTTCAATTCCTTTGGCTAGCCTTGTGAAACAAAAGTCCCATTGCGATGAAGGATTCCAAATACAACTTAGTATTATAAATAGTATGACTAGCTGATCTGAATTAGGTTTTCACTGTACTGGTACAGTCAAAGCGTTGGAGTTTTCCTGTTATAAATATGTTTGCTTTCCATTGAGGTTTCAGGATGTCTTCTTTTGTTGTGGATAAAATTTATATTTTCTAGAAATACGTCTGCCTTTAACACAGAAGTACCAATCAAGCAAACCAGTCAATGCTCTTGGTGTAGTTGGCCACTCAAATGCCAAGAGTTAAGTGGGAAGAAACTGTTCAGCTGCGGTGAGCAGTGAAGAAGTGACTGCTGGGAAGGACTACTGTGAAAATTATTTGACTACACACTGAACAGTTTAGCAGTAGACAGAGAGAAAAACATTAAATACTATGTTTTAAAATATTATCGCCAATTTATCCAATTTATTGCAAGGTTCATATAGCCAATCTTTTCTGTCTGAAGCAGAGTGCATATAGGATAGACTGGGGAAAATGAAGGTGTTCGTGTTGCCTTCAATAGAAGCAGCAATCCTTTCCTGTGAAAATGCTTCTTTGACTATTCCAGAATCCAAATTTACTGAGTTAATCTGGAAGCTTCCTTTCATTTATAAACTTACATCTTAACGACACATATTAAAACCCAAGAAAAAAGAAAAAGGAAAGAAAATCAGCTCCCTACTCTTTGTGCACATTTTTCTGCTCTGGTTACGTAAATCAGTCATTCATAACAGGAAAAAAAGAAACTAACACCTTCACTTCCAACACAGGAGGAATAACAAGGTGCCTAACTAGACAGCCAGAGGGGTGGTAAAAATCCTGCTTTTTTTTTTTTTAAAGCATTCTTTGATTATTTTTTGTTCAAAATGGTATAATTTTGTGGGTGTTTTGGTCTGGTTTGGTTTTAGTTTTTGTTTGTTTGTTTGTTTGTTTCCCCCACAACTAGCTCTTTTCCCAAAATGTCATGGCAGACATCTGAAACACAGACCAAGTGAGAGACTGGAAAAATTCTTAGTGGACACAGCTCTGGCTAGAGTTTTCACAGAATAAACACTTCCACTTAGCAGTGACTGAATTTAAGGGCTCTGCTCCAAAAATAATGCAGAACTCCAGTTTTGCCTATTGCTTAGAAGGAAAAAACATTGGAGTTCAACATCTTTCTGCTGATGAAAAAGGGTTATTTGGGTTGAAACTCCATATTAAAGTGTAATGTTCATTTTTGTAAAGTAAGAATCATTAACTAACACTGAAGCATCTATTACTGCACAGTATTTAAAACATTTTGAACTACAGTTCTATTTCTGGATACTTCTTTGTCCCTGTTTGAAATTTTGAAATTGTTCACAGCTCAACGAGGAAACCGAAGGCAGCCTTTAAATAATTGTCTCTGCAGATGAAAGATAACTAAACTTTGAAGATCTAAAGAGTCAAGAAGAGCACAGTAAGCACACAAAGCCAGTTTGATTACAGAGGGTCAGACTAGCCTATGTTTCATCAAGTGTTATACATTCTATTTTAAAAAAATTTTTAAACTTGTGGAAACGTTCAATACATTACAGTATGTAGAATTGAGAGCATAATCCTGCACCTCTGATATTGAGCTGCCTTTGCTGAATTCCTCTCTCAAAATGACTTCTATGAAGACTTCATATTAGCTAAAACAGCGTGTTCATAGAACTCTCCTCTTTTCATCACTCTTCCTAAGAAACAGGTGTCAGCACACTAAAATTACTTCTGTTTCCAATGGTCCCTGCCCAGTTCCGAGCTCATGATCCATTTTCCAACTTCTGTTGTTTTATTCCTTCTCCTATTGTAGGATCATCTTCTACCAGTGGGTGTCTGAAGGGAGGGTCATTTGAAAACCTCACCAGTTATGAGAGACAAAATTGTGCTCAGGTTGGACACTGGTATAAGCCAGCAGGACTCAGTAGATGGGCACTGGCTCATTCCAGAGCTGAATTTGATACTTTGTGTTTACATTAATTGTTTCACCATTTGAAACAAATGTTTATTTAAAGCTGATTGAGGTAAGAGTTGACACAGTGTGCCATTTATATCATCAGTGCCTTTGCCACTTCATCTCAGCAGGTTTTACTTTGAAGAAGCAAAAATAGCTTCATCAGACACTGAAAGAAAATCTTAACGTTCTGGTTAATCAGCAGCAGTCTGTGAAGAAAACAGCAAAGTAATGAAATCTCCACTTCTAAATAATTGTACTTGGGAAGCAGTGAGATTCTAGCATAAATTAATTCTGAGCATCCAGCTCAGTTTTCAGCTAGAATCAATCAACCAAGTACTGAAACTAAATTCACAGCTCTTCACAGCATACTCTTTCTGGTAGGATGCAGAAAGATTAAAAAATAAAACAAAATTAAGGCACTAAATTAGTTTTTCCTACACAGGAGATCCATTATTTGTACAATAGAAATCAGTTACTGATGTAGGGAATTTTAATAACCTTATGTTCTTAATGTTCCAAATCCGAGTAATGGATACACTGGAAAGGACATTGAGGTATATGCCTCAGCATTCTAACTAAACATGATTTACTACTGGAGAATTGTTAGTAAATCTATCATAACACCCTGCTCCCCAATCTTCTGTTGTTTTATGTCATGTGCAATCTTTGCACAAAGTTCATAAAAAGCTCAACTATAAATTTTGAAGGGGAGTCCACATTAACCATGCTTCTCAGACTGAATTTATCATTCCAACAACTTTATAAAAGTATAATGAAAAGAAAGCAGCTAAAGTGCTATTTGAGATATACCATAAAACTTTGGGCCTTCATCACCCTAAAGTGACAGGGAAGGGAAGGAGGCAGGAAAAATTTTACCCACAATAGTATCTTGTACAGTGTCAAGTACCCGGTCACAGAAAAGGAGAATCAGGTAAATAGAATGCAAGAGGAAGATGTGAAAATGACATCCTAGGTTAGAATTGGGCTGTTACAAGTGAGCCAAATGTAGCTCTAAGATCATTCCACCTTGGCTAATCAGAATTTACAACTCGCTCCAGTTTAGGTCTCTGAAGTGCCTGAAAACATCTTTTTGTAATTTTATTCCATCACTGCACACATCTGTCTCAAAGAATGTCCTTAAATCCATGAATATAACATATGCTACTCATTCCATTCCTTTGGGTACTTGACCAGTCTTCCAGAGCCCAGTGAAATTTAAAAGCCATTAAAAAAAACAGCAGAAATTCTAGATCAATTAGAGAGCTGACAAAGGACAAAATTTCTGTGGAAAAATATCCTTCTTGTGACTGGAATTAGCTAGAAAATATCTCCATTACTCTGCTGTACTTCAAGACAAATGCCTAAACCTTTAAAATCCCTTAAAAAGTTTTAGTAATTGAACACCTGTAATTCTGAGAAACTTTTCTGAGGATGAAGAAAAGTAATTAATTTTTTAGTAAGAAACCCATCACTAATTTAAACTGTAACTTGTGTAATCCCCAAAACTTGTGACATTTTTCAAAGTGGGATTTTTATCTGAAGAGAGATTCACTCTATTTTGTTTTCAAACTACAATTGAATGGTTTCTGCTGAGGGCCTCAGGGGAATTGATCAGTTTCTGTGGTAATGAACAGTTCACCCTAGAGGTCAGTAAAAATACCAAATAGTTTCAATATACGTAACACCCAACACTACAAAAGCACCCTGACAAAGGAGCATAAGCTGTTTTTTGCTCATGAGGAATGTATTTTCAGCTAGGCGAGAAAGGAATTGAAAGTAGGAAGGTTTAAGTTTTCTAAAAATGTTGTCCTTAAAATTATCAGTATTAGAAAATGCATTCCTTAATATAGTATGCCATTTTAGATTAGAAAATCATATGATTTCAAATTCTGATCAATCTAAGGTACTTATCACTGCAAAGTTATCTCTGCATCTCAAACAATTCATCTCCTCACCAATTACCAAATTATTGAACTAATCCTCGTTTGCTTTACAACCGTAAAACAAAGACCTTTGTAAAACTATGTGTTCAATGCTGTAGAATTGGCAACCTTTACTCCAGTCTCTTCTGTACTGAGTGAATTTTGTTGACTTGTGGTGGTGGGAAACTTATCTATATTTCTTCTGTCCTTTACTGTAAGAAGAAAATATGCACAATCTTTTGCTCTCTGATATTTTATTCAGTTAAAGATTCTTTAAATGCTAAAAGACATTTTAGAATCTCTTTCAGCAAATTACTGTGCTAATGTTGCAAGGATTCCGTCATTTGCTCATTTTCCTGTACCTGCACAAAGAACATGCCCTGCTGATGGCCAAGGTGTGCCATAGAGATGAGAAGAACCATAGGACACTTGACTGTGTATCATCCAGCCAGAAACAAAACATTCAAATACCCAGTACTAGATGAGGCATATCCTTTACTGTAGGAAAAGGAGATTTCTAGGAGTGCTTCCTGAGCTTCCAATTACTGACACAAACATGGACACTGACAACAGAAAACTAAAGGTGCCCTTCCAGGGAATGTTAGAGTATTGCATTCCAGCCAAGCTCTCTCTAGTGCTTCTGGAAGGCAGACAGAAGGCAGATATTTTGATGTTATAAAAGTACAAAAACAAATACTTAAGTAAGTAAAAGCTTGCCCACCTGGTTCTGCTAACACCACCTTATTATCTTCTACAGGTGCAGCAGCCTCTGCAGGGGGAGACTTGAGTTTTGATACCAGCTCTTCTGGTTATCACAAAGGCAAAGCACAGGACCTTAATCACAACACAATGGTGTCTTCACATGACTTTCCAACACCTTCAGCTAAAAGGGAAATAATGCATTAACCTGGGACCAAATCTGAAATTATCACATCTAAGAAACAGATCTGAGAGTTAACAGTACATTAAACAACTGTGTTTCCTGAAAAGATAACTGGAATGACTATCAACAAATAAGCATCTTCTTGAGACTTCTGAGAAATAAACCAATTGGAAGTTCACCAATAAATGAATACTGCTGGAAAGACAGAACACAGGGCACATAAATCAAAGTATGATGGTTTTGCATCATTGGAACAAGAGTCATATATGTAACCGTTCCTCTGCTTGTCTCAATACCGAAACTCCTGCTGTAACTGTTTCTAAACCACATAAACTTAGAAGCTGACCAAGTATCAACTCAAAGTTTGATATTGTAAAACAGAGTGTAGTTTCCTCATTTCTCATCAGTCTCTGAAGGATGAGGATTCTTCTTTCCTTTTGCTTCAGAAGCTGAAACCTTTCTGTTCATTTGATATGATTTCCCAGGAGATCAAGAGAGACAGAAATTACAGTCATGGCCACAGCTCTCAGCATTCGCTTTCTGACTACAGCATCTCAGATTTCAGTTTTGTTTTTAATGCTCGCAAGTGACCCACATCAATGCAGTTCGAAGACAACATTATTATATAAAAGTCACTACAGAGTCCAAATTAAAGATCTCATAACTGATCTGAATGATGGGTCTATCCATAGCAGAAGGCTTGAATTGCAAGGCTTGCTTCTCCTTAAACTAATGGTAGACTTCTCTGTGGTCTCAGTTGCACTCTTTATTGCTTAAATGAGAAGATCAAAATACAGTAGTTAGCAAAGATGTTTTGGACCACATTCATCTCTGAAATTACTCCTGCAACTTGATAAAGTAAAAGTAAGCATTTTTGCTGTAAAAAATCACGGTGAAACTAGTGTTTTACTATGAGAAGAGCTAATTATTATTATATAGACAGGCAGTAAATTTAGAAATAGAAATATAAAGCTTAAGCAACAGCAAAGATTGAAAGATTTAAAACACTTTCTAGGTAGTTGATGGCTGCACAGATGCCACAAGCAAAAAAGCCAACTGGCTTAAACTAGTGGTTGTCCAGTTTGTGGTCACTAGATTATAATTTCCATGGTTTGGGAAAGCTTTTAAACCTTTTTTTTTTGTGACAAAACTCAACATAACTGCAAAGATGGTGAAAATAATCATGAACACAGGAAAAGCAGGGCAGTAAAACTACTTTTGCATACTGCACTAAAATTCTATAAAGTAATGTAGAAATGTCTTCCTCAGCAGTAGTTAACCACAGGTCAGTTTGTTTCAAGCCAGAGTTTGGTGCCTTGGGTGCAACCCAGCCACTGCAGTTGCTACCCAAACTCTGTCCAACATTGTTATAAAAGTGATTTTACAAGCTGGAATTAATCAATGTCATAACCTAAGCAGAACTTTGGCCCTTGTACTTTAATCAATAATGGGCCATGTATCACAAGAAGAAAGATCTTGGTGTATCACAGCTGCTATGAGACCAACTATCAAAATCCTGGGAATGAGCAAGGTTGGCAAACTGTAGCAGCCAGCCCTGTGATGCTGCCACAGCAGACAAGAACATAAACTTCTTTCTGAAATACTTGGCATTATCAAAAAATATTAAAAAAATCTATTCCGCCTGAACAGACCAGCTCAGCAAGAAAACGTCCCCCTACCAAGGTTATCCATGCCACTTGATTGATTTCTGACACCCTCTGGGATTTAAAGACCATTGTATAAACCAATGCAGTTTAATCCTAAAACACCTCATCTATCCTGGTTATTTCAAGCTAGACATGTTTTAGGGATTCTGAAGGAGAATGCCATGGTAAGGCAGCCCAACAGCTGTCATATCCAGCCAGTCAAACAGACCTAGCACCAGGACCCAAGGAAAGCTGCCTCTTATGTCACATGGAACTGAACACAAATGCATAATCCCTGAACTGACATGGAAATGCACCTTCAAAGTGAGTTACATATGGGCTCCTGCATTCCTGCTCTCTCACTTTTGTCAGGGATATTTATTTCAGCCCCCTTCCCTTCCACCAGCACAGACATGTACAGTCAACAAATCTGGGAGTGGAAAGCCACATCTTCACCAAAGACCGATTTTCTGAAAAGAGCAATCACAGCACCACATAAGCACCAGTGTCAGACCAGCAGCAGGTTGCAAATTTCTGATCACAGATGGCTGGGCTTCAGTCTCCTAGGAGCTATAGCCTAAGTTCTTACTGGTTTGTATATTTTATAGTCCACTTGTACGTCAGTAAAACTAAAACCCATTTCTATGTAATGCTCTCCATGGTTTTAAAATGTATTAGTGAATTCCACAGATTCTGTGGTAGGAGATCAGTGATCCTGCCAGAGGGGGAAAAAAAGAAATCTTTTAAAAGGCCATGTTTACTACATTTAAAGGATATGCTACTGATTTGCTAAGTGGACAGATTAGGCAAAGTGCTACTATGAAACATAACTGAGCTTTCTTTGGCTACTGAATACTTAGGAACAGTCTACAAAAATCCTTTACCATTAACCTCAAGAAAACTGTTACTGCAGTTCCATTCAATCAGAACTCTTGCTAGCACAGGTGCTTGTCTACACATGCTTACAGGCCAAGAAATCACTTACTACTGAGTCATTACAAAACCTCTTCTGGAAATTACTCTCACTGACAAAAACAAACAGAAGCCAAAACTCAATTCTGTATTGTTTAATGTCCTCTCAAAAAGACCCAGCACATAAGGATTAAAAAGATACATGTGAATGATGAAAGTAAGAATTTAATTTATGCCTTAATTTCAGCCTCTTGTTAAACAAATCTTTCTTCTGTTTGTCAAGGAAGATTTCATCCTTAGGTCTGTTCTTTGCTATTATATTTAATCCTCATGTCAGATACTATATGGAATACACATTTGTCTTCCACCTATAAATTAATCAAGCTAAAAATCATGCAGAGAGTTGTGAGATCTAGCTGATAAAACCAAAGAAATTAAAATATTCTTGTTATCTTCTGTGGTTTTTTTCTAATTTCCATAAATAGTGATAGAGATAAGAATTAATCCAAGTGATGTAAAGAAAGTGATTTTAATCTCATCCAAATCCATTATGTCTAATACATTTGCTTAAGAGTTCAGAACTGGAAAAAGAAATAGGATGATGCATAGTGACTTTCCACTGGACTTGTTCTCTTTCCTTATGTTATCTTGATCTATTCAGGGTGTCTGATGTTGTAGCAATTTTATTTTACATTTTTTAGTACTTAAATACTGTTCAACTGATATTTTATACACAGAGGATTAAGTTATCTACTTGAGCAAAGACTTCAAAATTAGTGCTTTCTGATGATATTTTTACTCTACTGAGCCAGAAGCTAGAAAGACAAAAATTGTTATATTAGCTTGATTATGCCTATGATTAGCTCAGTCTTGTCTCTAGTGCTGGCCAATATCAGACACCGATTGCAAAAGCCTAACAATTTTGAATCCACTTTGTAGGCAAACCAGGGAGTTATTTTGTTAGGCTCCAGGCTTGCTGTACAGGTGAAAGTTGTCTAACAATTCTTAACCCCCCACAACATTAATGCAGTTAAAAGCATACTAAGGTGTACAAAAAGGCAAAAGCCTGTTCTGTAATTAAAAGCAGAAAACCTGAAAAAACGCACTTTCTGTGTCAGCTTAGAAGTGGCTCTCTTCCAGAGGGCTCGGAAGTCTAAAGTCTCTTTAGCAATTCTACCTCTAGATACTGGGAGCAATATTTTACAGACCACAAGTTGGCCTGGGACCCTACTGAAGAGAGGAGGTAAAACGCTCTATTGTATTTTGGTAGAAGAGAACTCCATGGCAGACTCAACAGGCCCCGCAGAACCCAGTCTGAATGAGCACAGCAAGGTCACAGCTGAAACATAACCAAGGAAGGCTTCAGAGAAAAGCGTTCATAGGAAGTACATTTATTAGAAAAGGCAGTCCTTTCTGAACTGGAAAGTGAGGATTTAAAACAAAGTCTGAGGTTCTGGGCATGATTTTGATCCTCCTCAGCCTATAACCATGGTGATAGAGCAGCACCCCCTTGTCAGATCCATCTTATGTGAAAGATGTCTACATTATTGTCTTGAAGTCAACACTGAGAGCTTGAATAATGAACTTTTAGAAAAAGTTGCTCTAAGTGCTAATTTCTGTGAAGACCTTAAACATCAGACCTCTTCTTCCGTGATGCTTGTAGATTGTTCCCAGTCCCTGCATATGAATTGCCCAAACCTAAGACCCCATTTTAAGACACCAGAAAAACACAATTTCAGTTTTCTACTTTCAGTTATAGTAAGAGCTAGGCTAGATTTCACATTACATTGTAGGAACTATATTTGGATATATTTACTATGTCCTATAACTCAATCTTTCAGCTTGATAAAACAGACAGAAGACCCCAGAATTGGAGAAATGTATTAGTTTGTTATACCAAGTGAATTCAGAGTGCATATGAGCAAAGGGAGGGTAAAGAAAAACATGTCAAGGTGAATATCTTAATAATTTGTAAAAGTTTCTGGTTCTACAAATAATATAACCACTTCTGTATTTGAAATGAGGTGTTTCTTGTGAATTCTTGTAGCAGCTGGTAAGATCCCTGCTGCAGGTCATGCATGACAGTACAACGAGAGTAAACAAAACCAGGCATAGCTTGTCCCAGTGAAAGGAGATGGGAACATTTTGCACAGAGATTGCATTTTTATTTGATTAAAACTTCAGTGGTGCTCGTGGCATTAAACCATTTAATTAATTTACCGGAAGATTAGTTTCAATGCTATGCCTTTTAATAGAAACTTAACTTGCAAGCCAGAATTTCTGAAGTGAGCAAGACAACTAGCATACTTCAAATACCAAAGTAACTCTTATTTAACAAAGCATGTACATAATTCTAAAACAATCCCATAAAGATCTACTGACAGCAGGAACACTGTATTAGTCAGTGTAAAAAGAGGAGTTACTGTCAAAAGCGAAGCTGGCAGAGAAATGTTTTTCCTATTCATCAGTGTTCTGACGTGAAAAACAAATCCGTTGCAGATCACAATGAATTCAAGGCTTTACAGGTGTTCATGGAAGAGGGGACTCTTGTCTCAGGTATTCACTGTTAAATTCAGATCCAAATCCTTGGCTTAGTTAATTCAAACCTAGCTGCTAACATCCAAGCTACTGCCCATCCATCCAGACAGCAGGTTTGCCTCAGTACTTCCTTGTTGATGGCATTTCATACCTTAACAGATCAACAAAGAAACAAATACTAAGAGCTGCACCCTGAAAGCAAATAATTTAGAGATCAGAGCTCAAATGCAAACCAGGAAGTTCAGGAAAGAGATTATATTTCTCAATGTGCTGTTGACAATGACTGCTATTAATTTTTGGCTCACAGGTAGTAATTTTCAAGAAATAATGAGAATATGCAAATACACCGTTGTCAAGATACACACAGTAAGAAGGAATGAAAAGAAGGATATTTGGCAGAAAGTTTCTGTCATTTGCAAGATAAGCTGTGTGTCCCCTTCACATTCTCTTTGTTAATAAGCACAGATAAAAGGACTTGACAACTGTGCAGGGCTCCTTTCTGTATATGGAGAGCATATGAGAACACACATGATTTTAAAATTTTCTGTCTGAAAAAATTACAGAATATCAAGTCCTTGTGCTTGCTAGCTCACGCTTAAATATATTCCATACCATGTTATTTTAAAATAGAGTGAAAGAAAAAAAGAAAACCACCACAAAACTTTAATGCTGTTCACTGCCTGTGACTAAGAAGTGTTTCCAGAGGACTCCAAGTGTATTTCAACACTTTTTATTTTAGTCTCCTGACTGAAAATTTAATTTCTCTTGGTCCTGTGGTATCAGTCTTAGCAGATGATGCCTAATGACAGCATTCTGGTATTTTAATAAAAACACAAAGAACAGCTATCTTATTTTATGACTTATGATTGGTTCTAAACCTCTTCTATATTACAGTTAGATTAAATGGTAAATAAGTATATTTCTTGGCAAGTTTTCATATGAAGTGACACTGGATTGTGCATAAATAAATCCAACAAAAATTAACCAACTACGCAAACAGTGTTCCAGTGCCACAGCATACAGCTGTTGGTAATGGTGATTATTATCATGAATAGTAAAGAAATAAAAGAATCCATTCTACCTGATTCAAAAAATAGCGAAGTGGTTAACATGTTCAGTGTCCCAGCTGACTTACAAGAACTAGTATCACTCTCTGGGATGATACCTTAAATCAGAAGACCACATTTCATATCAGAAGGAAGAGAGAATCAGGTACAAAGAAATTTTTTTTGTTAGACGAGGAAATAAAAATAGAAATGAGAATTGATATTGTGTTAAGCTAGTTTAGGTTTGGAATGAAAGTCAGATAATTCAAAGTTATGATTCACATAATCAGAAATTGCATTTTCCTTTCTCTGCCATGAGACTGCAAAGCACCTGCTCGCAGGAGCTTCACAGCAAACAGATGAGAATCTTTTGCTTCAAAAACCACCTGTGAACTCCTAAACCAGAAGATAATGTTATGTCTTTCATTTGCTGAACTTTGCTGGGATGCAGAGGAGACTGAAATGTACTGTTTCAGTAAGAGCTGATATGAGTTAATCCAGCTGGAGTATTTACCTCACTGTAACTTTTTGTTTAGATGAGTTCTTGAGGGCCCAGACTTCTCGTCCTGGGTGAGTACTGAGCATAAATGTGAAGTGGTGGTCTAGAGCAAAGACTGTGGGTGTGTCTGGGGTTTGTACAAAGATCTGTTTGGAGAATGGAAAGGTTTTATGCTGCCTTTCTTTGCTCTGAACCTATGCTTTGTTCAGCCCCGAGGAAGTGACCTGGAAAAAATGAACTTGCAAGATGTGGGAAATAAAGTTTTAAAGATGCAAAGCACATAGAATTAACAAAAGCAGAACTTTCAGATGGTAAATAAGCTTAATGAAGAAATCATACATATCTTGACAAAAATCTTCTGGCCAAAATGTAC
This sequence comes from Gymnorhina tibicen, assembly GCA_013399875.1. Taxonomy (NCBI): domain Eukaryota; kingdom Metazoa; phylum Chordata; class Aves; order Passeriformes; family Artamidae; genus Gymnorhina; species Gymnorhina tibicen. Next base: position 981,000 of record VXAZ01000783.1, on the reverse strand, counting down.
GAAAATAAACAATAAAAATCCTAACTGCAGATCCACCTCTCTTGGCTAATATTGAGCCTGCTCTCAGTAAGAACAAACTTTTGAAGTAAACTCTACACTAAAAGTTTTAAAGCTGTGTTATATGAGCTAATGCTTTTTTCAGTTCTCTTTCCCTATCCTTTATATAAATCAGGAGAAATTATCTTCATACTGCATTCAACAAATATGCATAAGCATGATCAAAAGGGTATATTTTATTTATTTCTGCATAAGTTCCAGAATTCCTTTACTTACTTGGGCACTCTAAGCATTTGAAAATTAAAGATATTTCACTCATCTGCCAAAATAGGTAACAGAACCTTTGACACCAACGATCTAGGGGGATGCACAACATAAATTAGGCAGGCCTGTTGCAATAAATTGACAAATTGCTTTTACAAAACTGCTCAGTCCCAAATGGTATATAGTAATTAGCAGAAGAGGTTCTTAGCACCTCATCAAAATGAGGAAATTCAACACTTTGGCTGTCACTGCCCATGGCACAGTGGTTGGACTAGATGACCTTTAAATGTCCCTTTCAACCCAAACTATTCTACGAGTCTATAAGCAAACACTTCTTCTAAGACTGAAGTATTGTATAATAAAAATGTCTACATTTTAAATATACAACTTGACTATTGGAAAGCTTGTTTTTAGCAGGAAATGTTCCGATTGCAATGGTGATTAAATAGCTTAAAATTTCTGGCACTTCTACCTTCACATCCCTGGAACTGCTAACTTGCTACTTTTCCAGAGCACACCTCTTTATGGAAGCCATTAGTGATGGATGAGGCAAATTTTCCTTGAGGTAAATTGTGCCCCACTCCCCAGTCTGCTCAATTCCACCCCCCCCCCCCCCCCCCCCCCCACCAATTTTTTTTTCCCAT